>JAVLUX010000018.1:5097500-5255000 GCA_032164185.1 Moxostoma hubbsi
AGTCTCGCCTCACTGTGGAACATCATGGAACGTCTCTCGTCCAATCAGATTCGAGGACCGGAACTAACTGTTGTATACTGATTGAAATATCACAAGATTTATACATATAACGCAGTAACATTCTTGGTTCATTTCGAGTCAGTTATGACAAAATGAATGACTTGCGATTTATTTTTATATGTTTTTATTCCATTTAAAAGAACCAGCTGATAAACAGTCATCCGTTCAGGGGGTAGCGCTGTATGGTTCGTGCTGTAGATTCAAAAGAACCGGCTCATACGAGTCATTTGTTCGGGAATCAGACAACACTGTTCGCACTGTGTTTCGCATTGTAGATAAAAAAGAATCTGCTCATCAGAGTCCTTCATTTGGGAATCGGACTACTCTAGTGCCGCTTTCTGTTTTGTCCTGTAGAATCGAAAGAATCGACTCATAAGAGTCATTCGTTCGGGAATCGGACTACTCTAGTGCCGCTTTCTGTTTTGTCCTGAAGAATCAAAAGAACCGGCTCATAAGAGTCATTCGTTCGGGAATCGGACTACTCTAGTGCCGCTTTCTGTTTTGTCCTGAAGAATCAAAAGAACCGGCTCATAAGAGTCATTCGTTCGGGAATCGGACTACTCTAGTGCCGCTTTCTGTTTTGTCCTGAAGAATCAAAAGAACCGGCTCATCAGAGTCCTTCATTTTGGAATCGGACTACTCTAGTGCCGCTTTCTGTTTTGTCCTGTAGAATCGAAAGAATCGACTCATAAGAGTCATTCGTTCGGGAATCGGACTACTCTAGTGCCGCTTTCGGTTTTGTCCTGAAGAATCAAAAGAACCGGCTCATAAGAGTCATTCGTTCGGGAATCGGACTACTCTAGTGCCGCCTTCCGTTTTGTCCTGTAGAATCGAAAGAACCGGCTCATAAGAGTCCTTTGTTCGGGAAGCGGACTACTCTAGTGCCGCTTTCGGTTTTGTCCTGAAGAATCAAAAGAACCGGCTCATAAAGAGTCACACTGTATGTATTGTGCAATAGATTCAAAGGAATCGACTCATGAGAGTCATTCGTTCGGGAATCGGACTACTCTAGTGCCGCTTTCGGTTTTGTCCTGAAGAATCAAAAGAACCGGCTCATAAGAGTCCTTCGTTAGGGAATCGGACTACTCTAGTGCCGCTTTCTGTTTTGAACTGTAGATTAAAAAGAACCGGCTCATAAAGAGTCACACTGTATGTATTGTGCAATAGATTCAAAGGAATCGACTCATAAGAGTCATTCGTTCGGGAATCGGACTACTCTAGTGCCGCTTTCTGTTTTGTCCTGAAGAATCAAAAGAACCGGCTCATCAGAGTCCTTCATTTGGGAATCGGACTACTCTAGTGCCGCTTTCGGTTTTGTCCTGAAGAATCAAAAGAACCGCCTCATGAGAGTCATTCGTTCGGGAATCGGACTACTCTAGTGCCGCTTTCTGTTTTGAACTGAAGAATCAAAAGAACCGGCTCATAAGAGTCCTTCATTTGGGAATCGGACTACTCTAGTGCCGCTTTCGGTTTTGTCCTGAAGAATCAAAAGAACCGGCTCATAAGAGTCCTTCGTTAGGGAATCGGACTACTCTAGTGCCGCTTTCTGTTTTGAACTGTAGATTAAAAAGAACCGGCTCATAAAGAGTCACACTGTATGTATTGTGCAATAGATTCAAAGGAATCGACTCATAAGAGTCATTCGTTTGGGAAACGCACTGCACTGGACATGCTGTAGATTCAAAAGAACCAGCTCATCAGAGTCATTTGTTCGGGAATCCGACTACACTGTTCGCAATTTTTATTTTTGCATTGTAGATTGAGAAGAGCCAGCTCATAATAGTCATTCATTCATAGATTCCATAGAGGCGTTAACACCATCCGAGTATTTTAGTACGGTGATTCGTCCAAGGATTGCAACCAAAAGTCATGAAAATCATTTGGCTCCAAATCAGATATGAATAAGAACCGCTTCTAGGTTCCCAACCCTACACATGTCCCATCATGACAGCAAGTTTGAATATGAAGCAGGAAAATGAAATGTAAGGGCTATGGCAAAGGCAAGATTATTAGTGAATATATACTTAAAATCAAGTCTGTTTGTCACACAAAGCCACCGTATGACTTCAGAAGACTTGGAATATAGCACTCAAGTCTACATATGAGGGTTAGAAAAATAACAACATTTTCATTTTGGGGTAAACACTTCCTTGAAGAAACATGATTTCATTATGATATCTTGCTCTGTTATTTTCTTCCCATCTACTCAACAGGACAAAACTCGCCGACGCTCCATTTATCAAAATGTTCACCTATACGCAATTATGAAATTCTTACAATACATTATATCTGCATCCAGGCCGACATGAACAGACATCCAACAGTAAATGTTCAGTAATCATTGCGCAATTAATTCATCTGCAGTCACATCAAACCCAAACCTCAGTGTGCATTCTGGTATCTCACAAGCAAT
Organism: Moxostoma hubbsi; assembly: GCA_032164185.1. Classification (NCBI taxonomy): domain Eukaryota; kingdom Metazoa; phylum Chordata; class Actinopteri; order Cypriniformes; family Catostomidae; genus Moxostoma; species Moxostoma hubbsi. The sequence goes on from JAVLUX010000018.1 coordinate 5,099,974, forward strand.
ATTTATGACTCTCTCGTTATTTAATAAATTACAGCTTCCCCGCAGCCCAATGAAAGTTTTATGCCGTTATAATGATGGCTGCAGACATACAACAAATAGAAATAATCAGTTGCATAAGATGCAGAGATGCAACAAAAGACATCCATGCAAAAAGGTACTGTAAATAAACTTCAACACACACACACACACACACACACACTCACACGCCTAGTGTGCTCCCAACACAAGTCAAGGTCTGACATGGCTACTTCCTGTGTGCATAAAGTTCAAAGAACAAACAGTCCTGTAAATAAAGACGTCTGTCCGGCAACTGTCTTCACGGAGACGCAATTATTGACCATAGTCAGATGCTCTGCTGATTAAAAATTGATCCCTTTCGAAAAATCTAATCAACAGAGCAGGATTCTTTCATGTGAAGAGGCCACAGCTGCTGACACAAAGGTTGTCGACCTGTTATTAACCCTTGATCCACCATGCAAATGTACACACACACACACACACACACACACACACTGTCCCTCAAGGCCCCTGGCCAGACTGCGGCCTAGACGTCTTGAATAATTCAGGAGACTGTGAGAGGAAATAGTCTACAGCTGACTGACAGTAGGGGCCACTTGTCTTAGGGATAAGTTCACCCAAAAATTAAACATCTGTCATTATTTTCTCACCCTTGTGTGGTTACAAACCTGTATGACTTTCTTCTGTGTAACTCCATGGAAGAAAGACAGTCATACAGGTTTGGAACAACATAGGGGTGAGTTAATGATGACAACTAACATTTTTAGAGGAGCTATCCCTTTAAATGCACCATCAAGGGGCCCAAGAGCCTGGGACACCCAAACAATGGTCAGTGGAGGGGAAGAGAGGGTGTCAGGATGGAGCGGGTCAGCTTTAGGGGTGTGAGAACGCATTCATCAGCGAGATAGCAAGGGTCAGCAAAGGTTAATGATGTCACACGTCTAGACGGCCGGCGCTCTCGGCCTTTGTCAGACAGCCAGCTGCGGGTGAGACAGGAGAGCTGGGAATATGAGTTTCATCCCGTGCCGCACGGACCGTTATTATGCATTAACCACGAGTCATGATGTGTCCTTTTCTCCATTGAATAATATGCACGAGTGAATCTCACGAAAACATTCCCAGGTCACATTTCACCCCAAAATCAACAGAACAACTAAAATAAATATTTTTTGCATGAAGATATTGAAATGGGTGATTGTCGTGAAACCCGTCAAGAAAATGTCCTGGTCATATTTAACCCCAATTCAATGCCAAAACACATGAGATTATATTTTGCATAAATAAAACGAAGCCTACATTAAGGACCATTACGATGTTTTGCATTGTGACTTTATTTTCAAGACAGTTAAGCACATTTTTCCCCCAATTCTCCCAACCATAGCACATCAAGACGTTTTACTTTCACTATTCCCAAAAACCCAAAAGAGTCAAAAAGCTTCTCCAAAACAACATCCTGTGATTAGACCCTTGTTGCACGCCACTCAATACTCAACCTGCTATCATTACACACACAATTACTGCTCTCTCAGCGCCAGCCTAACCTGTTTAGTAATCATTCTTTCAGGAAAAGCGGGAGGGAGGAGTGGGCTGGAGAGGTTGGCAACATTTTTGTCGTCATGAGACCAATCTCCTTGGTGATCCCGAGCAGGTGCCTTTGACCAAACCTCAAGAGTGCAACTGCGGTTAGTTGTAACACTTTGAAAGCATTGCACAAGCTTTTCCCATCATCTCAGCAGAGGTCTACCAATTAACCAATAATATCACAGCTTAATAAAGTCTCTCTGGATTATACATTACCCAATGAATACTCTCCGTTTCTCTCGGAAATAGGTCACATTGCAGATGTTAAACTCGTTGTGAACGTTAAAAAACGTCTGTTTATCCCAGTTTAATATGCAACTATAAGTACAGCATCAACCAGTTGGGACCCTCTGATCTCACTCTGAATTCTCTGTGCATCCTGAAATCGGTCTATGTTTGCCGAAATCTGAAACACTGCCCCCAGTGGCTGAAGAAGGAAGTGTTGCTGAACGTATGGACTCACGTGGGCTCCAGTTTACACTTCCACAGAGTGGCGCCAAAAGCGAGTTGCATTTTAGTTGTAAATGATGCAATACAGTCAGCAGGAATGCATTTTTTATTAACCCCCCCTAACCCAAATCCCATGGTTCATGGTTCCAGCGGGACCAGAATTCATGTCTCAGAGGTTGCACATGCACTGCGCAATCAGTAGCGCTCAAAGCTAGCGTGTCTGCGTTTGAACTGATCCAAAAATATCTGATGGGTGATGGCGCTTGTCGGTATTCCCACAGTATGGGGTTGATTATAGGGTACGAGTGTATAGTGAAAACATTGTAAAAACATTGCTCTGTTTGTTTGAGCATCCCAACCAGCCCGACAGAAAAATGAGCTGAATCTCTTTGTGGAACCAATGGATGGTGGAGTGTTCAGGAATATAACGTGTCTTTATTATTTCAAAGTTAACATGGTACTAATGCCTCTATGTAGCCCTGTTTTTACGAAAAAGAGGGATGAGTCAAAAGTATCTTTTTGGTGGTAATCAACACTATGCCACAAACGCTGTCAATCGAGCTTAACTTTTATTGAACCAGGAATATTCCTTTAATGTGCAGATGTCTGGTGTCATCTGTTGAGGTCAAAACTCAAGGGCAGCCGATCCAACTGGAGTCGCCATTTACCCTCAATACAATTCTCCCAGCTCTCTCCATCAAGGTGACTGAACACATAACTCACATATCAGCGTAGAGGGCGATCCCAACGGTCGAGCGCTGACACACGGATAAAAACAAAAGCAAGGACAGACAAACAGAGGCGTGTTACGGAGAGCTTACACAGTCTTTAACATCCTTAAATAACATCAAATGTTCTGCCTTAACTTTGACTGCTTTCCGCATCTCCTTATATCAGTTATACCTGAGCAAACAAAATCCTAATCGGAGCTCTGATGTCGTATGAAAGAAACCAATAGGGAGGAACTGCAATATTCATGCACTTCTGCAAAGAGCCCTGTTATCTCAGAACAAGTATTACTCATTTTTATCATGAACGTAATTTGCCGTTGTAAATTACACCTCATCAGCCTGCACTGTGTGCATCTAGAAACTACACTTGAGGGGCAATTCACACAAAAATGAACATTCTGTCATCATTTATTCACCCTCAAGTCATATTCAGGGTTGGGAGGGCTACTTTAAAAATGTCCACTACAGAGTACATGCTGTAAAATGTAATTTGTAATGTATTCCGTTAGATTACTCAAGGTCTGTAATGTAATCTAAATACTTTGGATTACTTCTTCAGCACTGGTAGATTTATTCACTTGTTTGACTATAAAAACTCTGCCAGTACAGTGAGACAAAATACACATGTTGGAAATACATTCCCTGAAAAACCGAAATATCTTCTGCGGTGTTGTTTCGAAAACAAGATAAAGCAAATTTGATCTTGTTTTAAGGATTTATAGATGTTATTACAGGAAAACAATACAAAAATTATCATCAAGAATACGATTTATGGGGGGTCTGGGTAGCTTAGCGAGTATTGACGCTGACTACCACCCCCGGAGTCGCGAGTGACTCCAGCCAGGTCTCCTAAGCAACCAAATTGGCCCGGTTGCTAGGGAGGGTAGAGTCACATGGGGTAACCTCCTCGTGGTCACTATAATGTGGTTCTCGCTCTCGGTGGGGTGAGTGGTGAGTTGCGCGTGGATGCTGCAGAGAATAGCGTGAAGCCTCCACACGCGCTACGTCTCCGTGGTAACGCACTCAACAAGGCACGTGATAAGATGCACGGATTGACTGTCACAGACGCGGAGGTAACTGAGATTCGTCCTCCGCCACCCGGATTGAGGCGAGTCACTACGCCATCACGAGGACTTAGAGGGAATTGGGAATTCCAAATTGGGGAGAAAAGGGGAGAAAATAAAATACAAAACTAAAAAGAATCTTATTTTTGCCCTAATATCTTACTGGAGAGAAAAACATTATGATCTTACATAAATAAATGAACATGCCTGATAACCGGTGCATGTAAAATAGCTAGAAACAGCATTTTAGCTTAAAGCTAAACGTTCCCATGGCAATTTACACAAGGTTTATTTCCATTTCTTCCACTCCAAACTTACATCAAACTTGATTCTTCAGTAATCAAAATACTTTTTAATGTAACACTTCTGATTACAAATGATTTAAATTGTAACTGTAGTGGAATACAATCCCATTACATGTATTCCATCCCTATCCCTGGTCATTCCAAACCCGTATGACTTTTCTTCCATGTAACACAAATTATGATATGATGACGAAAAATGATGAAAGAATATTGTGATCAGGACTTGTCAAGCTGACAAACAAAAGCTCTATAAAGTTCTTCCACCATCGTAGCTTTCAACTCTCATTCGCATTTGCGCACATTCAAACATGCTGTATCAAGGCAAGTTTGCACGTCAGGTTTGATGTAATAATCTTACACAAGCTGACAACATGCATGGTCACGTAAACGCCTTTATCACGGTTAAGTCATAAACGGACGACGCAATAAAACGATCAACACAGGCTGATTTTCTCATTGCATTGTAACAGGGCTGTCAACAGGGCTGAGAAACTAAATCCGAATTAAAACTCAAATTTAGAGTTGTTTCCTCAGTCCACAAGAGGGCACAATGAACAGACACAAACCATACAACACCGTGTCATTGCAAAGAACATTTCTGGCTGTTAAAAAAGTGTTTTTCATTTTAAACGAAAGTGCGTAAAACAATAATAAAAATACATAAATCTCAAATGTTACTAAAAAACACTTGACACACATCCAAAATTCAACAAACATTGAATATTACATTTACATTAATACATTTTATCCAAAGTGACTTACAGTGCTCTTATTACAGGGACAATCTCCTCGGAGCAACCTGGAGTTAAGTGTCTTGCTCAAGGACACAATGGTGGTGACTGTGGGGATCGAACCAGCAACCTTCTGATTACCAGTTATGTGCTTTAGCCCACTACGCCACCACCGCTCCATACACTAATGAGATTGCAGTGGAAGGGAAACTTTTCAGTGAATAACAGCATACATTTCGATCTATACGATGCGTACTCCGGGTGGGGAAGGAGGTATTGCCCCAAGTGAAGGAGTTCAAGTACCTCGGGGTCTTATTCACGAGTGAGGGGACAATGGAGCGGGAGGATGGCCGGAGAATTGGGGCAGCGGGGGTGGTATTGCACTCGCTCTATCGCACCGTTGTCACGAAAAGAGAGCTGAGCCGGAAGGCAAAGCTCTCGAGCTACCGGTCAATTTTCGTTCCTACCCTCACCTATGGTCATGAAGGTTGGGTCATGACTGGAAGAACTAGGTCGCGAGTATAAGCGGCCAAAATGGGCTTCCTCAGAAGGGTGGCGGGCTTCTCCCTTAGAGATAGGGTGAGGAGCTCAGTCATCCGTGAGGAGCTCGGAGTTGAGCCGCTGCTCCTTTGCATCGAAAGGAACCAGTTGAGGTGGTTTGGGCATCTGGTAAGGATGCCCCCTGGGCGCCTCCCTAGGGAGGTGTTTCAGGCACGTCCAGCTGGGAGGAGGCCTCGGGGAAGACCCAGGACTAGGTGGAGAGATTACATCTCCACACTGGCCTGGGAACGCCTCTGGGTCCCCCAGTCAGAGCTGGTTAATGTGGCTCGGGATAGGGAAGTTTGGGGCCCCCTGCTGGAGCTGCTGCCCCCGAGACCCGACTTCAGATAAGCGGTTGAAGATGGATGGATGGATGGATTTCGATCTATTACTTCAGAAGACTTGTGAACTTTCATTGTATGAATTTTGTATGCAAATGAAAAAAGGAGGAGTTGCACACAGCTACTTTTGTCTAAACCGTACCCTGTACCCTGAGATTTTTTGGACAGCTGCGTAATCTTCAGACAATATTTCAGATTGATCTGAGCAGTCACGATACTGCCAGTGGAACAGCTGTTAAGCAGCTCCCTATAAGAGCATTCTGGGATTAACGCACAGATCAGAAGTCTATTGCGGCTAATGATGCTTCATATGGTGCTATGATTACTTAGGTGCTGATGGAAAGCATACAGAGTTCCTGTATTTACAGACAGTGAGCTTTCAGTGCTGGAACCTCGAGCGGTTAAACTGAAGTGACATTGATTTATAGTGCCACTGATTTCCCTACACATAGAACATGCCATCATACCTAAATAATAGCTTATATACTATGGAAAATAAACTGTCAATACATAAACAGCGCAATGCCAGAGCCGCCAGCTAAAAAATGTTCCCTTTTGAGAGAAAGATGTATTTTAAAAAATCAAAACAAACCAGTAAAATGTTTGAGCTCAGTGTAAGATGATTGAGTTAGCAGTAGGCTTTAGCTTTGGCAACACATTCATTCAGTCATGCTTTTGGCTGGCAAATTGTATTTTCACCAAATTGATTTTCTTACTATTGATTTTCTTATTTTACAAAAGGCATTTCGTGCAGTAAAGTCCTGTGTTGCTCTAACATCAGTCATCTCTGCACAATAACCAAACAAGTGCAAGTAACACATTAGAAAACCAGAAACTTCACAGATAATGCTGAAAAATACTGTGATGCTCCGGTGTGTAGAAATGACACTACACTTCCATTATAAAACACTGGCTATGTTCAGAATGGACTGCGGTATATACTGCTGTTATGGCTGGCCGATTGTATTTTTCTGATTTAATAGATTCATTTTGGTTTTGCATTATAAATATTAGCAAATGCTAAAGTGAGAAACAGATAAACAACATGGAGACTGATAAAAGCCTTTATATCCGTCTCCATGTTGTTTACCCATGTCACATGTGCATCTGATCAGAGCTAACAATATGAAAATTGTTTTTCTACAGGTAATATTTCCATTGTGATTGTCTAGTGTAATTGTAGCTTGACATTATCCATCATGCATGTATGCACCAGCTTAATCAGACCATAACTTGCCTCAGCGTCCTATGCATGTTGATGAACAAAATGGGTCTTCTTTCTTTTCTTTGAATACCCATAATAAAGCGTTAGTTATGTGCACTTTATACCAAATCGTAAGGATAGGCTATAAATGGGTATATCCACCGCTTCTTTTACCATGATGATCAGAGTGATTGCTAATTATTGCTTTGTTCTTTGACGTGCTTCAAGTGTACTTCATCTATAGCCAACATTTGTCCCACAATCATTTTTGACAAAGTTTGCGAGTTGAATTGTAATGGTAACCATTTCATACTGCTGTGCGGCTCAGTGTTTACTGTGCATACCGCTAGAGGGCGCCGCATGCTCACACAGCACTGATTGAAGTGGTGAATGCAGAGTGTCAAGACTTTAAAACACAGCGCAATTTTACGTTTAGTAAATTGCGCAAGGACATGTTGCTATATAATTCTTAGTTCAATCAATCGTGCAGCTTTAATGGATACCGTGCCGATTTCTCAGAGGTCAAAGTCTGCAGGTTTCAAAGTGTTTTGTCCTTTTTCCATGTCCATATTTTCACATCTGTAATGCAAGTTAATTTCCTGTTCTAAACTGTAACATATGTTGTTTTTTTTCCCTGATGTCTGGACCATATCTGCACGGCTTTATGATTATACTTGCAAATTGTTTGATATAAAATGAGAACTTTTTTTTAGATACTTTCTAGATATATTTCTAAATAGACTTGGTTTAGATAAAAATGAATTTTCTTATTTTATAATATTATATTTATATTATTCATAATATTAATTTATAATATTAATAATATTTTTATCATTTTTGAGCATCTGGGTTATTTTAAATAAATAATATTTTAATAAATTTTGCATTTACACTATGTTGACAACTTCCTGTGTGGTGGACTTTTTTTGATTTGTTTGTTTATTTTATTTCTGTAATAAATAGAACTTTCATTTCTCTAACAAGGTTGCCTTGCATTCTAAAAAAGAACATGTTATTTGAAATATAACAATTTTAAAAATCGACATGAATCCTTCATTAGTTAAAAGAAAATCATGATTCAATTTTTTTGCCATGTTGCCCAGCCCTAACTGTAGTATATAAAAATATTGGGCCTCATTCATGAAACATGAGCGAAACAAATTGATGTAGAAATTGCAAAACAATTCATGTGTGAAATTCAATGTATGAATTTACTTTCATGAACGAGGCCCAATATGTGAAACAGTATGCAGTATACAGCGCAAAGCATTTTAAACAATAGCATGCTACATTGTTGCCGCATGACCTCAGTATATAGCATGTTTAATCCAATTAAAGTGTGTAAATCCAAGTGTAAAGTTTATTAACTTTTCGCTGTCCAATCATATATACCTCATATAAAAAATATCATGTTGTAACAGAAAATGCAAGGTAGGATTTGCATCGATTACGATTGCAAGAGTTCAAGACTTATATTTGACTTTTGATTCCCAATCAACTCCCAACCCTAATAGAAGGTCATCAAGAGCATTGCATTGTGGGATACAGTATAGCGGTCTCTTCTGGTTGTACACTGCACATTTTGTCACATGTTGTAGGTCATTTCATGCATAAAGAAAACTTGCATATTGTACTTAAATACTGAAGAGAACTTTTTACAAAAAATAATGAGTGGTATTATTCCATTTTGAACACACCCAACGTATTAGATCATTTTGGGCTGATTACACCAGCAGAGCAACTGGGAATGCTGACAGATAGCTCTCTCCAGGAATATTAAACTTTGGTTGGATACTGCTGTCGAGTAGGAAAGCAAACTAGCAAGCAAGTACAGCGAATTGGTGACCTCAGTGTAAACGCACCTTTATCCAGAACATCGTTTGTCCACGTTCTTCAGATTGAAGGGCCACACACACCAAAAAAAGCGCCTGGAGTGCGGGATCCCTTTGTGACGACACATTAAAACCCTGCCAGTGGGGCTCTGGGGACAACGGTCAGCCCCGGTCCTCTCCAGCAAGTCCTAAAGCAGCGTTTAGCAAAGCATGCTGCTCACGGTAGGGGCAAGGAGAAAGAGAGAATCGAGAGAGAGAGAGAAAAGGAGAGTGAGATAGAGAACGAGAGAGAGAGAGAGAGAGAAAGAGAGTCCCCAGAGGGCTGAACAATCAGACAATTTCAAGATCACGAAGCATTAAACCAATCCCGGCAGGGTACACTAATTAAACAGCCGGGCCCAGTACCGGCAACCAATCCCCACAGAGCAATTAAATCCATCCCCTCTAAAACACTGTGGAACCTGTCTGGGGAAAACCACGGCGAGAAAGAGAGAAGAAAAACATAAAATTAATCTGGAGAGAGAGAGAGAGAGAGAGAGAGAGAGAGAGAGAGAGTGGAGGAATACTGGGGAAACACAGTATAAGCTAACAAGAGGAGTTAAACGGGAACTATTCAATTCTATTCTTTGTTCCTCCCCATCTTTATTTTTTTAATTACTAGAGTCAAAAATATCTGATCTATCTTTTGTTATTGCCCCTGGAGGGCGGGTGAGAGGGGGCGGGGCCCAATACCATAATTGTGTCATGGATGTATGACCCCAGCACTGGGTGATGTATTGAATTTTCACAATATATTTGCAATGATTTGCTGGCGGTCTAAAATGACTAGGGCTGTCAATTAAAAGCATTAATTCAGAGCGATCAATTACACTACCGTTCAAAAGTTTGGGGTCACCCAAACAATTTTGTGTTTTCCTGAAAAGTCACACTTATTCACCACCATACGTTGTGAAATGAATAGAAAATAGAGTCAAGACATTGACAAGGTTAGAAATAATGATTTGTATTTGAAATAAGATTTTTTTTACATCAAACTTTGCTTTCGTCAAAGAATCCTCCATTTGCAGCAATTACAGCATTGCAGACCTTTGGCATTCTAGCTGTTAATTTGTTGAGGTAATCTGGAGAAATTGCACCCCACGCTTCCAGAAGCAGCTCCCACAAGTTGGATTGGTTGGATGGGCACTTCTTGCGTACCATACGGTCAAGCTGCTCCCACAACAGCTCAATGGGGTTCAGATCTGGTGACTGCGCTGGCCACTCCATTACCGATAGAATACCAGCTGCCTGCTTCTGCTCTAAATAGTTCTTGCACAATTTGGAGGTGTGTTTAGGGTCATTGTCCTGTTGTAGGATGAAATTGGCTCCAATCAAGCGCTGTCCACTGGGTATGGCATGGCGTTGCAAAATGGAGTGATAGCCTTCCTTATTCAGAATCCCTTTTACCCTGTACAAATCTCCCACCTTACCAGCACCAAAGCAACCCCAGACCATTATATTACCTCCACCATGCTTAACAGATGGCGTCAGGCATTCTTCCAGCATCTTTTCATTTGTTCTGCGTCTCACAAACGTTCTTCTTTGTGATCCAAACACCTCAAACTTGGATTCATCTGTCCACAACACTTTTTTCCAGTCTTCCTCTGTCCAATGTCTGTGTTCTTTTGCCCATCTTAATCTTTTTCTTTTATTGGCCAGTCTCAGATATGGCTTTTTCTTTGCCACTCTGCCCTGAAGCCCAGAATCCCGCAGCCGCCTCTTCACTGTACATGTTGACACTGGTGTTTTGCGGGTACTATTTAATGAAGATGCCAGTTGGGGACCTGTGAGGCGTCTGTTTCTCAAACTAGAGACTCTAATGTACTTATCTTCTTGCTCAGTTGTGCAACGCGGCCTCCCACTTCTTTTTCTACTCTGGTTAGAGCCTGTTTGTGCTGTCCTCTGAAGGGAGTAGTACACACCGTTGTAGGAAATCTTCAATTTCTTAGCAATGTCTCGCATGGAATAGCCTTCATTTCTAAGGACAAGAATAGACTGTCGAGTTTCAGATGAAAGTTCTCTTTTTCTGGCCATTTTGAGCGTTTAATTGACCCCACAAATGTGATGCTCCAGAAACTCAATCTGCTCAAAGGAAGGTCAGTTTTGTAGCTTCTGTAACGACCTAAACTGTTTTCAGATGTGTGAACATGATTGCACAAGGGTTTTCTAATCATCAATTAGCCTTCTGAGCCAATGAGCAAACACATTGTACCATTAGAACACTGGAGTGATAGTTGCTGGAAATGGGCCTCTATACACCTATGTACATATTGCACCAAAAACCAGACATTTGCAGCTAGAATAGTCATTTACCACATTAGCAATGTATAGAGTGTATTTCTTCAAAGTTAAGACTAGTTTAAAGTTGTCTTCATTGAAAAGTACAGTGCTTTTCCTTCAAAAATAAGGACATTTCAATGTGACCCCAAACTTTTGAACGGTAGTGTATATAAAAAATAACACTTTAAAAAAATAATGTAATTAATTAAAATGGCATATTTCTTCCATAGGAGCAATTCAAGCTTGATGTACCACCTGTTTTCAGCAGGGGGCAGTAAGCGCAACTCCAGCTGTACAGACAAGAAGCCACACTCAGGCTTCATACCAGCAACAGCACAAGATGAGAATGCGTTCTTGCGTTAAAACACAGATGGACGGAGCACAATTCCGAATGCAGGGATATTGAGATGTGTTTTTCTAAATTTCAAACTATGTTTAACATGACACAGCGACCAAAAAACGCTGCGTTTATGACGCCACGCAACCAAAAGTAGACATGCGCCGTAGTAGAGCCCTTGCCACTACCATCCACTCCAACGGAGCAGCTGTGGCCGTCTGCCGGGGGACGAAGGAGCCCGGGCGCCTGAGAGCAGACGAACGGCTGCCGACCGCGAGGGGAGGAGGGGCTCCTATCCGCTGCCAGGGGTGGGGGGAGACCCTTACCAGCAGCTAAACTTGGCAGGGACATGACGACCGCTGGCCGCGAGTGGGGAGGGACTCCCGGCCGACCGCCTTGAGTGGGAGAACCTCTGCCAGGGGCGGGGAGACCCCTTCATTGCTCCGAGAATTTGGGGGGGGGGGGGGGGTGTTCCATCCACCAGGGGCCGGAGGACTACCTCCGATCCGCCCGGGGAGGAGCGGCTGTCATCCATTAGAGGGTGGAGAAGTGGCCGAGGACCAAGCTATGGCGTCTCTCTCTCTCTCTCTCTCTCTATCTCTCCCATTGCCGCTCTGCATTGGCCTTTACCTCTCTTTGAAATTTTACTGTTTTTTTGGGGGGGGGTACTTCGCTGTTACAGTGAGTACCCTGTGTTTTTAATTATTAATGTTGTTTCCCTCCCCCTGTCTCCTCCAGATTCAAGAAGGCGGGGATGCCCTGCCGGCAGACAGGGTGGCGGGTCGGGTCGTGATGCTACACACCCATACCGTAATCAGGCTAATTAAGCCTCCGAGAGGGATAAAGGCCAACCGGAGACGGCAGTGCGACAGAGAGAGAGATTTACGGGCAGCTGCCCGACACTGTTTGTCTGTGTTTGTCTTTTTGGTCACGTTTATAATCAGAATATTATTTACATTGTCAAAACGGTTCTCGCCTCCTCCTTTAGACTAAACTATGTTACATACATATTATTTTGTTTAATCATTAAATATTGAATCATTGTAATTAGAGGGGCTTTCTCAGCAAATGTATAGTGTGAATAATTTGATGAATCTTTTTCTTATTATTATTCGATTTACAGTCCTACAGGAAAATTTGTGATGATTTTAATGTGCTCTTAATTTGGCATTTGTGATTTTCAGAGAGCATGTCATTAGACTAGTTTCGCAATCCGGCAAGGCCGATGTTTTAATAGCGTCCAAGAACTTAGCGGTTGCAAAAAAGGAGTTAAAGTTGGTCATTTTGGTTCATATCTGAGAATCAATTTGATGAATTGATTCAAAAATCAGATTCAACGATTTGTTGCGCCATCACTCAAAATGTGGCACTTTTCACATATTAACATATTTTCATAAAAATATAATACACTGGTAAATATTGCGTTAATTACTACATTGGTGCAAATAAATGAAAATCATTCAATATAATTCTTCTTTGTGTTCATTTACATAAATAGCAACTTGGAAAACATTCCTTGGATGCTTTTATGCATATTTTTACTGTATTCTAGTTCTTACATTTTAAAATAATTTTGCAACAATGGCTGTTTGGTTGAAATGATGAGCCCTCTGATTAATCCTCAAAACATGTATAAACCTGTAAGCACATTCATAGATATCAAGATATCAAATATCATTGTCTGTATTTCGGTAAAAGGCTGAGGAATATCCAGATATAATGATATATATCGCCCAGCCCTACCCCAGTGCTAATTCATATTAAAGAGTTCAGGAAATACTTCTAGACTCACAGGAAGAACAACTGCCTGGAGCACTTAATATACCAGCGGAGATGATCACAGCATTACTGAGCACAATCTATTCACCGGCACACTGATCATAATCATCCAGAAATGAAAAATGATGCCATCATCCGTCAAAGAGCTCCCAGGCATTGCTGCACTCCATATGGATAACTCATCCCAAATCCAAGTTACATGGAAAGTCGGTGTGTTAGCTCAACTTATAATAATGTCACTATCATCAAAGATCACATGTGTAATCTATATCAACAAACTGTTTTACTTCTGTTCTGTGCAATATGCTTTATGAAACATGCTGATAATGTTGAAGCCACGGGGGGAACAAACAAAAAAAAGGGCATTTGAGCAACGGTTGATTATTTTCGCTCGGTTTGTTGAACTTGATTTGAATAATTATAGATTTATATTGACCCAATCTTACACCGATTATGCTTAATACGCCAACCATGTGTAATGTCATTTAAATGACTTGAACACTTTCCCTTTATTGGGGCATAAACGGTTTGATCATTAAACAATCGGCATGAGTACATTTATGCACATTACCCTGTTGTATGCAAACACCTTTCCCAGCATTCTTAGCGGCTTATCCAATGTGCACAAGTGTTGTATGGATGCCCGTTTACATCTCAACATCAAACAATGCAAACTTTCACATGTTTTAGTATTGTTTATTGTTGTCAGAAGTACCAATTCGATACTACAATAAAAAATGTAAAAAGATGTAACGATACCAGTGTTTCTGCAGTACCGGTAGTCCGAACACTGGAAACGCTTGGTTGATGTTGATGTCTGCCAAAGGACGATCGACCACTTATTAAATCCAAGGGTTCACTTACTTTTCCCACAGCACTGTGAATGTTTAATAGGATGTGTTCAGTAAAAACATGAAGGATTATAATTGCTTCTGTGTTGTTAGCTTTGTCTATATTTGTGACTTTGATGAAGATGAGATCACATTTTATGACCAATTATATGCAGAAAACCAACCAAATCCAAAGGGTTCACATACTTTTTCTGGCCACGGTAAAACAAACCCCTAACATTAAGTATGAACAATAGTCATAGTAATGCTTGCATTGGCAAACGCCCCTAATAATCTTAATATATATATATATATATAGAGAGAGAGAGAGAGAGAGAGAGAGAGAGAGAGAGAGAGAGAGAGAGTATATATAGTGAAATATGTTGATTCAGTTTTAGCACTTCTGATAGCAAAGTCGTAAACTGAATTTTACATTTGCTTTATGCATTTCATTTAATATAAGGAACATAATATCATGAGCAACAAAATACCCACATTGCACGTGCAGCCACTTACAAACACACAATCATGGGGACTCCTTTAATCCCTGAAGGGCAGAACGGACAATAGCAATCTGAATTATGGCGACTAAAGAACTGCCTGGTATAAAAGAAGCACAGAGCCGAGAGAGAGAGAGAGAGAGAGCAAAAAGGGATTCAATAAGCCCTCTGTAAAATGAACAAGAAAGGCCGGTGCTCAATATATCTGCCATCAGACAGTCAAAACAAATAAAAAGGGCAACCATACAGGTACACAGCTCAATATGGCTTCACCAGCTCGGTCTTTGGCTGCCAGGGGGGAGAAGACACAGCTTTATACTCCAACAAATGAACCATTAGCTCGCACGCTCGCTCTCTGGCTCTCACGCAGTGGTTTATGAGGCGCTGTTGGATTTAGGTGGCCGCTGAGAGCCGGGCCTTTACCCGGCTGATGCAGTGGACTAATATCTCCCATGAAGTTTTGTTAAAACCTCATTATTTACTGAAGTGCGGAGACCATCGGCATACCCAAGGGTGCCGGAGCTCAGGGTATTAATATGAAAATGCAGAGATTCATTGCCACGAAGAACTATCAGACTCCAGCGCGGATCGATTGGGAAAAATTGAGGATTGGTGCTTTTGGGATGTTGTTAAGGATTTAGAGGAGAAACCGGCTTAAGGAGGTGTCTGTCATGGTTTTACTATGTGTGTGGTGCTTTTTAACACATACACATACACAGGCTGTGCTTTAAAAACCTAGTGAGCAGCCTATCTAGATAGATAGCTTTGAGCGTTTGATTTCAAGTGTTTTTGGTCCATTTTAGGTGCATTCAAACATTTGATTGCATATTTTGGTCCATAATAAGAGAGTGTTCGATTCCAAGTTTTTTTGTCCGTCGCCGGACAGTTTGAACTTTTAATTTGTATTATTATAGGAGTACTGCATGTTTGATTTGAAGTATTTTTCGCCATGGTACGCACGTCCAATTCGAACAGTATTCCCAGTACTAAAGGTATTCCATGCATACTAAAAAGTATATATACTACATACTGCAGAAATATTAAGAGTAGTATGGCACAATGCTATTCCAAACACTCAAAATGAACAAACTTGCTGAAATAAAATTGGATTTCCCAATGCCACTAACATCAGTTCAATGCATACTCCAGGAAACCAAGAATAACAGCATTGGTGAGCCGTTGGCTTTGTGTGGTTGAAGATATAAGCCACCAACGTTACAAAAAAGTGCACTACAGTATCAAAGCACGTGCACGCAGGGTTAATCCCAGAACAGTGTCAGTGAATGGGGGAAAATAAGTGTGGACAGGTATGAAAATCAAGCCCCAGGAGGGTCACAGCGATTAAGGCACTGTTTAATGACAGACCGGCTCTCTCACTGCATGAATAGGCGCACGGCGCCATGCGAAAACCGGTTTATCATTCCACTCCTCGCACTGAAGTACCGGCTTTGAAGTCTCAAGCGCTAATTCTACAGAGGAAGGTTAAACTGCTTAAATCTTGAGTCAGTTTCACATCTCCTCTAATGGTGTCGGTGGAGATTGGGGGGGTGGGGTGTTGGGGGGGGGGGGGGGTGTAACTCTGGAATCTGCACAACTCAATTTGCAGACAACGTAAAAGCTTTTTCTCAACGCTTTCCTCGTCTCTTTGTTTCCTTCGCCGAAGGTTCACAGAGAGCGAGATGGAATTTCCATTCTACTGGTTTGATGGATGATAGATTGTTCTAGGCCGCTTTGTGAAGGGTAAGACATTAGGGTGCACACTTGGCATGTTTATTTCTCGGCACAGATGGAAGCTCTTGAGTTTTAAATGGGAGTTTGTCTAATTTGACAAAATCTAATGACGGTCAGCAGGACCGGGATTTTTTCTGCTGGCAAATACAGCTGAAATTACACAGCGACTTTCACAGAGGAAACTTTCCATATAGTGATTTGTTTACCCGTTTGTGACCCATTCTTACTGATGCTTTAAAGACCATCACAAATCATTCTTGCTACTTCAACAAAACGTTGCACGTTTTAGTCAGCTAGATAAATTAACCCTGGTGACCTTTAAAATCAGCACATGTGTTGGGGAACAATGCGCCCAAGAATGAAAATTAAGTCTATAGATAATACTATTTAGACTCTCTTTCAAGTGATTATACTCGACCTTTATGAATTATCTTTGATAACGTACACGCTAATACGCTAATACGATTTCGCTACGTTTACGCCTCTCATCCACACTCGAATGCCGTTTTCCTTCAGCGAAAACGAAGCTTTTTGCATACTTCCAAAAACGATGGCGTAAGGAAACTGAAAACGGATTAGTGTGGCTGTGGTCTTGGTACAAATTGCCTGTAGTTTTTTTTTTTGTGCTACTGGTTAAAGTCGCTAAGGGCATCTAAGGTTCCCTCTCAATAAATCCGCTAGTTCTTTTATCCCTAAAAATCCTAGCGCCTTGCAGAATAGCTCTGAACCATCTCCAGATCCAGTGCGCTTTGACAGCAACAATAACAGCAATAAACACAGATCTCCCTCCTCCATGAATGAGTACAAACTTGAAATGAGTATTTTTTCACGGCCAATTGGAGCCTCTTGGGGAAAAGCTCTCAGCAAACGAAAACACAGGAGGCCCAGTGGCTACAGCCACACACACACACACACACACACACAGGCCGAGGAGTGATAGTACTGTTTGGTGATACCAGTATCACATTCTCTGGGAAAAAGCTGACATCCAAATGCCTGAATCATCCAGAGTGTGCCACAGTTCCACCCATCCTAGAATGGTTTCTGATCTGATTCGCACTGGCCCTGGAGAAACCAGCGAAATGTTGACATAAAACTTGGAAGATGAAGAGTATGATTTCTGCACCACTTGCACACCAAACTGAACTGTAAAAATAACTGGATTGCCTGTACAAAACTCACAACAATGATGCTAAGGGTTGCCAGGGTGTTGAAATGCAGTTGCTAGGGTTTTCTGGGTTGTTGCTAAGAAGTTTTTTTTGTGATATTTTGGTCTCTAGGTACGGCTCACGTCCTTCCTTTAATAAAGTCTAAGCTAATTCTCACGGCGAAATTCCGTGGGCGAAGATGCCATGGGCAGATCTTGAGCGCGTGTGAAACCAACAAAAATATAATTGTCAAGAAGCCCTTTTTGATGCTGCACATTTTACTCAGAGACTTAAGTTAAAGGGATAGTTCACCCAAAAAGGAAAATTCTCTCATCATTGATTCGCCCTCATGCCATCCCAGATGTGTGTGACTTTCAGTCTTGAGCAGAACACATCTGAAGAAAAATAGAAAAATATATCGTAGCTCAGAAGGTCCTTAAAATGCAAGTGGATGGTGACCAGACCTTTGAAGCTCCAAAAAGAACAGACAGACAGCATAAACGTCATAAATGTCTTTTAGTTTGTATTTAAGTACTTTTGAAGTTCATACGGTCCAACGTGTGACGTATTCGCGTTGGCATGTTCGGACATAATCGCACGTTTTTCTCTCGGTTGAGACTAGGCCTGCAACTAACGGTTATTTTGATAATCGGATCATCAGTTATGTTTGATTTTATTATTATTATAGTTACTTTCAGAAAAAATGCAAAACAGTTACTTTACTTGTAACAAAAAGTACTGTTCGCTAAAGAGTAAAAAGATCTATCAGAAAATCAGCCCAGCAGAGGGCAATGGTGAGACCATTAAGTATTTTAAATGAATATTGTAGATTTTAGGGGCCTGCATGGGTAGCTCAGCAAGTAAAGATGCTGACTACCACCCCCATACCAGGATGTGCACACTAGAGGTCTTCACATGTCCAAAAATGTGTGCCCGAACCCAAAGAGACCCGAAAAGGTGCTATCCAGAACCGACCCAGACCCGTCTATTATTTGAATGTTTGGACCCGGACCCGTGCTGAACTGAGAAATGTCGTAAATGCACTACCCGGAACCGACTCAGTCCCGTCTATTATTTGCAATCTGGACCCAGACCCGGCTGGGACACACAGATTGGCACAGATCCCACAGCTAATTGCTATTAATAAGTTAATTTACATGTTGTGAATGTAACGTTAGTAGCTTTCTCTCCTGTACCTGTCCGTGACGCATACAGTCCATCCTGCTTGCTAAGAAAGATGGTTGCTGATTGAAAGAGCATGTATAATCGCATTATTTCAGCTTCAAAAGTCCAATTGCGGTCACGGTGGCGGATGACAAACGCGACTTTGCCGCTTTGCAGTTTTTTTGTAACTTGCATAATACGATAACTTCCACTATTTGCCCTTCTGAACTATAACAACGATTGCTCGCTCAGTGCCACGGCCGCTGGCAATGACAGCATCACTATTTCATGTCATCTGTTCTCTCCGAGACGTGTCTGACCACAATATCTCAAAAATCGCGCCGACGCCAATAATGCACTTCGGTTTACGTCATCTGTCAAACACCAATATGGCGGAATAAGTCCCGCCTTCTAAATAAAAGAGCCAGTCGTCAATTGGTAAAGTCTTCATGTCACTGGAGATGAACAGCCCCGGGACCCGAAGTACAGGAATGGGACCCGACCCGGACCCGGCTGACCGTTTATAATTTCAGGTCCCGGGTCCTCGGATTCGGGTGGACCCGTGAAGACCTCTAGTGCACAATATACATATACAAATACAGATCTAAACCAAATCCAACAGAGCTTCTGTACAGTGTTCCTCCTGCTCTGTAAACAGTGTTGCTCTTCCGGGTGTGTCGCACGTGCATCTGTTCTCGCTTGAACGTGCCAACGTGATTACATCACACGCGTATACTGCTGCTGACCGGAAGCATTTACATTACATTGATGCATTTGGCAGACACTTTTATCCAAAGTGACTTACAGTGCCCTTATTACAGGGACAATCCCCCCGGAGCAACCTGGAGTTAAGTGCCTTGCTCAAGGACACAATGGTGGTGGCTGTGGGGATAAAACCAGCAACCTTCTGATTACCAGTTATGTGCATTAGCCCACTACGCCACCAACACTCCAGCGATGCGATGATTAAGAGTTAAAAAGTACTTAAATATTGATCTTTATCGCACCAAAAGAGATTGTTTTGCTTTAGAAGACATTCATTTAACTACTGGAGTCGGTCGTATGGATGAGGTTAATGCCGACTGTCTGTTCGTTTTGGAGCTTCAAAGGTCTGATCACCATCCACTGGCATTTTAAGGACCTACTGAGCCAAGATATTAGAAGATAGAAAGTCTTACACATCTGGGATGGCATGAGGGTGAGTTAATGATTAGAGAATTTTCATTTTTGGGTGAACTGTCACTTTAAAAAGAAACTCACCAATAAAATGATATCCTTGGCCATTGTGAATATTCAGTGTACCCGTGTACGAAGCATCGCCCACACTGAGGTCACTGCCAAACCAAGCAACTTCCTATTGGTCAACGCGGCGAAATTCACCTGTCAAAGTTTTCCAAATTTGAACTTCACGAGAAATCTGTAACCGTGCCTTAAGAGGGGATTTTTGCCCATTGTTTTGGTCCGCAGGATGAAAATCATAATTTTAACCAAACAAATAGTGCACCTCTCCTCAAGCAGCAATACCCTATACTGCTATTTTTCACCATTGGTTGAGCCAAAAGTTGATATGTCGGGCCGTGTGTTGAGGACAAAGTTTTTCAAAGTGCCAAGTGGACACAGTGTTTATACTCTTCAGGAAGTCAGCCTATGAATGGTTTATATAGTAGTTGCATAATAAACTGGGATAGAAGTATTTTAATAAAAATGATGGTAAGATAAAAACTAAAAACATACTTTAATTTTAAACTGTTAAAAGTAATGACCTTTAGAATACCATAAACGCTTGCACTGATTTTGTTGTGATTCTGACTGCACAACTTAGTAGCTTCCAAATTGGTCGCCAAAGCTCAACGCACTTTGGGACAAAAGAGGACACCTTGTTTGTAGAGGGATCTCAAAGGTTTGTTCCTTAATGGTCAAAATCTGTCCTAAAAGAGTCTAGCGGGCCCTTTTGGCCTGTCCTTTCCACAGGTACCCACGGAAATGCCATCTGGCTGGTGTGAATTATTACCACGGCAACGGCAGTGAGACCAAAGACCAGCGGAAACCAAGGTCACCAAAACCCGTAGTCCGTCTATTTCTGCATCATCTCTTTTATGAGCTTAGAAGAACCCAGCATCCGTTCTGATGAGGACATGTCCTATTGCTTAGGAAACAGATTAAATGAGGAATATATGTTGCCGTTTCGTCCTTAGTTCACAGCGTGATTTTTTCATGTGGACTTGGACAAAGCACACAGTTGCAAAGATGGCATCGTTAATGAAAACTATTACAAAGATGAAAACTAGCAGTGAAAAACTGTTAACTATGGTAAAAAAATAAAAACTAATCTGAAGCTGTAAATGTGCACTAAAGTATTGCACCATCTGGTCTGATTAATCTTCCAAGCACAATTGTAGACTACCAGCCTTGTCTGTCAAAAGGAACCAACCAATCAGGCAAGAGAGGTCGTCTGATTGGCATGTAAAACAACCAATCACAGTTCATGTGTAGCATTTCCTGAAAAAGTGTGTGTTGTTGCAAGCAGACAGGATGATTTGTTCTGCTTTGTTATAAGGGATGAAACGTGAAAATAAAAACCGGCCATTTTTCAAAGACACAAGCAAAATGGGGGCCTGGGTGGCTCAGCGAGTATTGACGCTGACTACCACCGCTGGAGTCGTGAGTTCGAATCTAGGATGTGCTGAGTGACTCCAGCCAGGTCTCCTAAGCAACCAAATTGGCCCGGTTGCTAGGGAGGGTAGAGTCACATGGGGTAACCAAATTGGCCTGGTTGCTAGGGAGGGTAGAGTCACATGGGGTAACCAAATTGGCCTGGTTGTTAGGGAGGGTAGAGTCACATGGGGTAACCAAATTGGCCTGGTTGCTAGGGAGGGTAGAGTCACATGGGGTAACCAAATTGGCCTGGTTGCTAGGGAGGGTAGAGTCACATGGGGTATGCTGTGAGTCTCCGTGGTGTTATGGTCAACGAGCCACGTGATAAGATGCGCAGATTGACGGTCTCAGAAGCGGAGACAACTGAGACTTGTCCTACACCACCCGGATTGAGGCGGGTAACGGCGCCACCACGAGGACCTACTAAGTAGTGGGAATTGGGCATTCGAAACTGGGAGAAAAGGGGCTAAAATACAAAAAATAAAAAGACACGAGCAAAAAGTATTAAAACTAGATTGTAACAATTTTAACTAGACTCAAATTAGAAAATAGAAATACATGCACAACAGCAAAAAACTGTAACAATCCAGGCTGTAAAACCATTTATCTTATATTGACATATGATGCATATCAACCTCTCGGCAAATCACCCAAATATCACAAAAACCTCTGAAAACTCCAACTGTTTATTATTTATATCGAGAGGATACCAAATTCATTTTGAAAATACATTACATAAAAATATAAACTACTGAAGACTTTTTAAGACCTTTTCTAAGGCTTTAACATATACAATGTGTACGGTATGTCCTTACCAGATCATATTAAAATTGTTTTATGTACCAATATATCAATACATATGAATTAGAGGTTGTCCAATATTGGATTAGCATTTTTTTATTGTGATAAAAGAGTAAAAAACACTAACAGAGGTAAACCAAATTTCCAATGATAACCATGAATATCAATAGCTCAAAAATACACCAGGGACTCTTATTTTGAAATGTATGTACTCCCAGTTGCTCGCAAAAACTGATAAGAAATAATAAAATATGTAATCTTACGATCATCTACAACTTTTTACCATATGCACGCTGCAAAATAAACATTAGGAGTAAATAACTGATTTTGGAGCACTCTGAGACCGCTGTATCATGAGCTCCCTGCACGCATTGAGAATGTGCAACAGTTCATACAGACTATAGATTTATTTAATCAAATCACAGCCTTCTGCAGTTTAATAATTGCATTTGGCCATGTCGCAAATCCTGTGTTTCTGTCTCCAAATCTAAGACCTCTTTAAATGACAATGAAGACTTTTAAGATATTTAAGACTTTTTAAGGACACGCGGGAACCCTGTATTCAACCCTAGTTGCAAAACAAGAATGTAACTCATATTGACAAATCTCTCAGACCTCATTTTAGTTTACGAACATCATCACAAATCAGTGACAACTCCAATCGTTTTCTACTTGTATCAAGAAAGGACGCCAAACTCCGCCTCGTGAACAATTCCCCAATGAGACCAACCATGCGAGGTCCGTTCAGGAGGGAACATCAGTGAAACACCTTTGAGGATTAATGGCAATACAGGAACTGCTGTATGAAATGATGTAATTTGAGAGCAACCAAAGCGACAGTCGTAAGCCACAGACCCCCGCGAAAACATCATCTGACACGGCCGGATGCACCGCTACAGACCAACACAGACAAAGAGGGCCATAAATCAACTGTCAGCCTCAGATACACCTCCTAAACATATCCATCCGTTGGTCAATACAAGCAGTCGCTCTCCGTTCAGGGGGGTCTCGGGTTTGGGGAATAATAACTGATGGGATGCTTTAAGATCTTCCGGGAATAAAGAGTGTGACGTTTTAGATGCAGTAAAGGAGTTTAAAATATCGTGGATTTTATTTGACATTTTTTGGTACTTTCACTGTCCCCCATCCACACCTGATCTATGGATCTGGTTGGAGCCCAAGTTCAAGAATGGGTAAGGGGCCCCTGGGGGACACCGTGGACATGATGTCCCACAGGGGCCGCAAGGTAGAATAACAAAGACCAAGCGAGTCATAACAGCATCTGTCTCATCACATAATGGATTTAAAGGCGATGTTTGGTAAATACTTCAAAAGAAATACGTTAACGTGTCCAAAATATGCAGCATTTGTTCAGCAGATGCCACTTGTTTTTTTCAATCGCAACAAAATGCATACATTTTCCATTTTTGGGGCCACTGTATGTGTTCATGCGTGCAATCTGCAAAATGTAAATAAAGCAATAGCGTCAAATGTGACAAAGATTTGCATATGTTTACATGTGAGCATCCATCAGGGATGCAAAGTTGTGCAAAGGTTGCTTTGCTTTCTAGCACATTAAAAAGTTACTCCTAAAGAAGTCCTATCATGTATTGCATGTGCAGTTGTTAAAAATAGGCACAACACAATATGCTTTTGTATGCACCAACATGCCTTATCTGTTTTAACGAGAAAAGAGAAAACGTGAGATGCTGTGAAAGCATTAAGTGGCAGCATTCACGTGTGACTCGAACTGTCACAAGCTGCCGGTGAACACATCAATAACTCCAGAAACAAAGCAAATGCGTGAGACTTAGATGTACAAATGTGTGCGATTCACTTATCGAGCCCAATGGATTCGTGGGAAATAACACAAAGTCTTCACCGCTAGTTTGGTCGTCAAAGTAAAAATGAGTTTTATCGGCTGATTCATAATCAAGCAACAATGGCAGATAGAGTTCGTCTATGCCGATTAAGCAAAGTCAGATAACCTGGTATCACAAATAAACACTTAAGAGAGTTGCATGACATGCAATGCATGCATAAATAAACACATTTTAGACCATGTTTGCTATTCTTTTCCAAAATGACTTTTCCAAAATCACAGGAATACTCTGGGTTCAAAACTAGTTCAGCTCAACTGACAGCATTTGTGGCATCGTTCTGCATAACGCAGCAGCTCATTTTAGCTTATCGTGGCCCATTCGGCATGTTTCGCGGCCGACCCACCGGCCCGCTCGGCTCTCCCGATGGCCAGTCCACCCCTGATCGGCCCCAAAGTGCGTCGGCCCACCGGGAAAATGCCCGGTATGCCAGATCACCAGTCCAGCTCTGAACGTATGTATCATTAGCGCTGTAAAGTTCTTTAAATCATCATTTTTAGGGTTTGTGGACATTACTTGGGCATATAGCTTTACATATAAAAGGGTACCAAGCAATTAAAATCATGTTAACACACATATTGTTTACGTCTCGTGGCTATACTTTTGTAAAAGTGAGTATTTTAATGCTCCAAAATTGGTTTCCATTCACTTGCATTGTAAGTGGCTCACCGTAACCCAGATTTTTGCTTTTTTAATGGGCACTGACGGGGGCACATACTTTGCAACATTCAGATCAGTCGTCGATCAATGTGGGTTTTTCTTAAACGTCAACATACGCGTTACCAATCTTGAATGTTTGGTTACAATTACACCAATTCACAGAATTGCTTGTCTTGTCCTCAGCAGACACTGAGCGGGACACGTCTCTCCACGGGCGTCGATTTGGCTTGAATATTGTTTGCAGCATGAAGCATCTACATGTTTCCATTGATCATGGTATAAATATGGGGAGGGGGGGGGGTACCTACCCCCATCTCCCCTTGAAACAACGCCCCTGTGTTCCTCCAAATATTTAGATTAGCAGTCGATCAATGGGTTTCTCAAACCAATCTTGAATATTTGTCCTCTAAGAAAAACAGTGTTACACTGTTGCTATTGTATAAAACTTATAAGGCACAGTCCTGACATTAACCATCAGATATTGGTGCAGATGTGCCCCGAGTGAAAACATGTTTGCTCCCCATGTCCATGAACAGGTCCAGAGTTTGGATAGCCTCAGTGGGAAGGTGTCCCATGCAGGCTGTCTGTCTGTACTGTGGATAAACTGAAAACATGAGCGAGACCTTCCAACAACAACCTACATGATGGGGTCTGCTTTGGAAAGGCTTGAATAACAATCGGCCACACACAGACACAGACACACGGGGAGAGAGAGAGAGAGAGAGAGAGAGAGAGAGAGAGAGAGAGAGAGAGAGAGAGAGAGAGAGAGATCTGATTCCTCTCCGGCTTGGCTTGGCATGCTCTTGTCATTTCTTATGTTACAGAACATCAATCATATGGCTGAGTCTGTGCCCTTGCACTGGCCGAGGCTGATTTACAAACATTAGCAGGGAATGCAATTACACAGTCCGAGAAGCGCGATCGCGTGCGACGCGACGCGTCAGAATTGGAACGCGTTTACAGTGCATAGGCAGCCTATTGTGAAATTACATTGTAATGGGGTGCGTTCGCGGGAGTCAAGAACGCGTTTTGACGCGTCGCAAGCAGTTTAGATGGAGTGTAGCCTGTACACAATGCGTCTGGAACGCGGAACGCGCGTTTAAATACGACGCGTAGACTGTCACCTGTCATAACGATTTATAGTTATTTCTCACGTAGCATAAAATAAGAACAATAGCTATATTTACCGCTAAGAGATGTTTCATGTTAACCATTATAAAAAAAAAATACAAATAAAAAAGTAGTTTTAAAATAAAGACTTAATCTTAATATACATTGGTTTGAAACAACTTCTTGCATTAGTGAATTGTAATTTCCACGCTAAGACTATATGCACAATATGCAAGATATGGCTGGTTCACTAAAATTAATCTTAAGCATTTCCAGAATATCGTTTAATAAAGCAAGTCGAATATTAACTGTTTATATTGCATCTTATGTCAATTTAAAGCTAATGTATATGAAGATAACACCAGCTATATGCAAGATAACACATTCATTACCGGACTCGTTTCAAGTAAATGCATGCATAAATCAAGTTGACCTTTTACAACACTTCCTATGAACAACACACCATAAATATATATATGGGTTTACATGATAAACTCACAAATAAATAAACTTTATAGTTTCTATAAAGAAAATAAAATAGAAACGCTGTTGGCGCGACGCTAACACGAATAAACACGAATAAAGTCAATAAGCAATAGCTACATAGATACAAATGAACATAAATATCTATTATATACCATATGTTTAATTGACAAAGTCTAAGATGCATCGCAAGCCGACACTTTAGAGAAAATCGCGAGTCGCGCGCGTCACCGTTTCGCATTTCTATTAGAATAAAACACGTTACGCCGATAAAAAGTTAAAATCCACAGACACGCCGAGGCACTAAAAGTTTCCGTTTTCGACAAACCTCGCGTTAGAAGTGTTAAAATAACCTGAAATGCGACGTTGAAGCGCGTTAGTGCGCGCGATGGTGCCGCCGCTGCTCTCGCGCGCTCCTGATCAATGATTGAACCGAACAAAAGCCAGAAGAGGATCAATTACTAATAACTATCAATGCAACACCACCATCCGGTCCCTGTAAAGTCATCCAAAGCGAAAACACGCAAAATGCATGATGCGATATCACGTATATGATCGCGTCGTGTAAAAAAGGTGAGAAAAAGGACCAACCTGAAGCCGCCGGAGATCAAATTTCTTCCAATATTGAAACATCGATCCCACATCGGCGGCCATCTTGAGCACAATATCCAAGAGCGGCTACAATAAATATATGGGCTGGATTCCCCCCGTTAAACAGCGTTGACGATTACACTCCACATGGAAAAAAAAAAATGTTGGGAAAATAACAGTTAAGGAAAACTAGACGGGATGCGCAGCGCGCGAGAGCCGGTGCACGCGATATGAAAAGAATATAGATGCATTAGTGGAGCTCCAGGGATTAACTGGCCAATTTGCACTTGATTTGGGGTTTGGTAAAGTTATCAATACTGACGTAATGGGTTGATAAATATCGTCTGGGAAAGGGAAGGAGAACAACGGAATCATTAACCAATGCGCATCGCCATATGTATGATGCGGTGAAATTATTATTCGAGTTTGCACCTTACATATCATTAACGGGTCCCATATACTGAGCTTTGCAACTTGCAACGCAAATGCATTCAAAGATACATTTTTATAAAAGAAACAATGAACAAATAAGATTAACCTTTTTGTATCTGGAGTACAAAAAACAGCTATTTTAATAGAGTCCTAATAAATAGTCATGTGTTGAATATTTAAAAATACATCATGACGTTTTTTTATTTTTTTAAAAAACAGGGTATGTCCAAATTAAAAATGTTTCAGTGCTTTTTCAACCATCTCATACTGGCATATTCAAACAGCAATAATACAATATACAAAACGAGCTAGATCTCCTTATTAGAGGTTATAATAGTAAAATAAAAATACAAAATTACACAAGCTTGCAAAAACAGTGCAAGATTTGTTAATGCAGGTAGTTCAGACAGCACATAACTGAAGATATGCACCACACAGCAATGTGTAGTATTTTAATAGATCCTATATTAGCCATATCTAGAACAGTAAGTGCATGTTAATGTGGGCAAATGCAAGGGGATCCGACTTACAAAATCTCCTCTGTGCATTTGGAGACAATTGTCAACAATGGAATTCTTTCCCTTCCTGGAAAGAAAATGTTACAAATGTTACAGTTGGATTGTCTAATCACTCCATGATTTTGTAATTCTGAGTGGACAGTTCTGTTTAAAAGTTAACACATGCTCCCTCTTGTGGAACATGGTGTTTGTTTCCCCAAAAAAAAAGCCTTTTAACATCTATGACTATATTCTGACATTAGTGCATGCAGACCCAGGGCCGTAGCTAGTGGGGTGAAAGCTGGTAATAATGATCCTAGGGTCCCAAAGGTCCATGGGGGCCCACAACAAATTAAAAACAGTAGTTTTAAATAGGTAAATGTCCCAGAGCAATATACAGTCAGGGGGCCCAGAAGTCTTTGCTACGACCCTGTGCAGACCACATATAGCATGCATTTAAAAGTCACTATATTTGAATTGTAAACCGTACTTTTATTACTAGTATAATATTTACGGATATATCCATAACCAGGGGCGTAGTTTCCAAACGGGACGAGAGACGCTTCTAGGTAAACTTTGTTTAGATTATTAGACAAGTTTTTGTGGAATGCTTTTATTTATTTTCTTGTTTGGAAAAAAACAGCTTGACTTATGTATCTGAAACACTCCCGATTAGAGATATCAGAATAACGTTGTCTCAGAATGAGACCGTTTAAGAGGTTAACTGCTCCAGTAGCTTGTGGACTACAAGCAATTACTAAGCGAGCACATCTGTCATTCTTCTCTTCGCTATTAAAACCAAATGCAAGTCTATTTTTAAGTAGAAATGGGTTTGCACGTTGTAAGCCACCTACGGGGAATATAAAAGGTGCTTATTAAAAGTTTCTGTTTTATTGCTTTTTATTTATTGCTTCGGGGGGGAAAGACTGCATCAGTCTTTGAAGAATGGAATCATATATCTTGTTTTGATTTGGCAGACTGTTACATTTGAAATTTAAATCAGTTCTGATATACAAGCACGATGCAACACTTATTACTTTTGTTCAAATCTAAATATGAACATTTTTTTACGAGTGCAAAAACACAACATGGTAGATTTTTCCCGTAAAAGTATGCGATTTGTATGCATCTTGGTGGACAGTGGTAGTAGTGGGCAACAAGGTTTTTGTGCAATGTTGTATTTTTGGAGGTAAAATCTAATAATAGTAATTTGGTGAAATAAAAATAAATGTTATAAGTCTGCAGCCGTCTCTTTTAATAAAAAGATGATAGAACTCATTTAATGAGGGTGCAGTTGCACGTTTGGATTGACGATGTAAATGATACTGTACTGGCTTAAATACACATGAATGTTTGACTATGCTTGGAATGTCATTCCAGGAATATTGGTGAGAGCTGCTGAACTCTGATACATTGATTGATTCTGGAGTGCAAAAGGCCTTAAAATGGAAGCGTGGTGAGACTGCCATCAGGTGTCTGGAACTTTCCATTCAGCACAAGATTCATTTTATTACTACGGAAAAGGTGTCAGGACGTTTTATCTATCATTTGGGATTTGTTTACTTGCACAATGAAAAGTAAGAGACAAGCCCCAGTGGAAAGATCTTCAAAATGCTATTTATTTAAAACAAATACTTATTTTCATGAACAGGGAATATTCTTGGGATTCCGTTTGAAATTCTTTCTGTGTCATACATTCATTGGCCCCAGAAAGTATTTGAACGCTTAAGTCACACTTAAAAATGTCTGAACATCGTTGCATTAGCATTGGATATCAAAATATCAAGCAAGTGCCGATTTGTAAGGAACGATGGCACACTTTTCAATTAAAAAAATGAACAAAAAGAAGTTTATTCGATTTGAAATGATAAAGCAGAAGATATCCTGTTCAAAATGTGATGAACGGCGTGGGAAATTTAAGAAAATGTCTTTTGAAATGCGCTTTTCACAATAAACTTCCTTTCAAAGTAGCGTTACAGAAGCCAAAAGCGACTGCAACAAGGAAAAAACTCAAAAAAAATGTTGTTAGTGAAGGGAAAACATCAGAAGATGTTTAGTTAGATGAACCAGACCCTCTGGCCTCCGAAACCTGTGTGAACTGACACCAGTTGCTTATAAGTGATTGCAAATATTACTCAGAAATGTAAAGATAGTACAGAAAAGGTCAAAGGTCACTTGCTTTGATATTTTATTATTTGATACAGTGACATTCAGACATTTTCAGTGCAGCCAACACACTCTCATTGGTATGACTTTTCTAAATTTGGCAAATTCGTACAATATCGTGCGACTCGTTTGAATTCCTACGACTTTCACTACAGCCAATGACGTCGCTGGACATCGTTTCCGTCTAATACGCGACAATTACTTGCTTCTGTCACACACAACAGCTTCATATCATGTTTACACACTCTACTGATTGGTTAAGTTTAGATAAGGTTTGGGTTAGGGCATAATATTAATATGTGTATCCTTAACGCCTCGTGCGCAGAACTCGCGCTTACTTCCGCATTAGACATCCGGGAACTTGCACGTGATGAAGTTGTATGAGTTTATGCGAACAACATCGTGCGAGTCTATACGAAAAAGCCAACTCGAAAATGATGTATGAATTTTCATGAGATCGGGTTGTGTTCGGGAAATGCTGGTTTTCTTAAAGAGACAGTACCGGTTTTAAGACATGTTCAACAAATCAATGAAAATACCAGTAAAAAGTGCAAATTATGCAATGAAACCAAAAATATGTAACATAGTCGTACAAGTTTATGCGAACAACATCGCACAAGTCCATATGAAATAGTCAACTTGTAAATTATGTAGGAATTTTCATGAGATCGGGTTGTGTTCGGGAAATTAAGGTTTTCTTAAAGAGACAGTACCGGTTTTCAACTCGTATTCAACAAATCAATGAAAATACCTGAAAAAGTGCAAATTATGCAATTAAACAAAAAATATGTAACTAAGTCGTACAAGTTTATGCAAACAACATCGCATGAGACCATATGAAAAAACAAACTCAAAAATTATGTATGAAGTTCACCCAAATATTAAAACACTCTCATCTTTTATTCATCTCCAATGGTCGTATGCGTGTTCACAAGAGGGTCGAATTCACGCTGCCTCGTGCGTGACGCAAGCTGAGATATTTTTCAAAAAATCTTTGTTTGTGTTCAACCGAAGAAATAAAGTCATACACATCTGGGATGGCATGAGAGTGAGTAAATGATGAGCGAACTTTCCCTTTAAGTGCCCAAATACTATGGGCTGACTGCATAACACTACAGTCTCTAAAAGGCATTGTGAATATCCAACTATTGAGCTTCTATTCCATTTATATCTATTTGAATAGAATAAAATGCACCTACAGAGACTGAGAAACACTGATTTAAACAAATGCAGCTGTCAATCAAATTAGCAGACACGTTCTATGGTTCAGGAAAGTTCTAGCTGCATTTAAGCAGCTGTCTGCCCTATTGTGTGTTAAAGCCCGTTGGCTGATCTATTAAACCCTTTTGATCAGGATACTTATAATAACTTCTGATGTCTACAACTGGCAACCTGGTTAAGCAGCATATATATATATATATATATATTAAATAAATCAGCATTTCACCCCTTATGTCTGATATCACTTCAACTTTGGAATTCAAAGGATCGGAGTTATGGTGAGTTTCTATTTACATTTATTCAGCCTTTCATATCAGTAAACTTTTAAAGGAATATTCCAGGTTCAGTACAAGTTAAGCTCAATCGACAGCATTTGTGGCATAAAGTTGACTACTACAAAAAAAATATTTTGACTTTTCTTTAAAAAAAAAAATACAAATAATCTGTGTTCCAGTGAGGCACTTACAATGGAAGTGAATGAGGGCTAATCAAAAGTATAGCCACAAGATGTAAACAATATGCATGTTAACATGGTTTTAATGTGATAAAATCGCTTAATTATCTTTTTTGTGTAGTTATTTCCAATTCAACTTTTTAGCCATGATGATGTAACGCCTGAAACCCTAAAACGACCATAAAAATGATGATTTAAATAGCTTTGCAGCTCAAATAATTCACAAGGTTTAACAGAAAAAAATATGTAAGTTCTTTCATAAAATTATAACCTTCACATTTCTTTAAATCCTCCAAAAAGTCGTAAGTGCCTCATCGTCACCTTGATTTTTGTTTTTGTTTATTTTATAAATAAGGTTACATTCGTTAATATTAGTTAATGCATGAGGTATTGTGAACTAACAATTATCAAAACTGTATATTTCCTACATAATTTATGAATTTCTGTTAATATATAATACTATTGTTCAGTTCATGTGAGTTCATATTAACTAATGTTAACTAATGCAACTTCTGATTTGAAATGTATTAATACATGATGAAATTAACATTAAGATTATTAAATGCTGTATAATTATTGTTCATTGTTACAGTTAACTACACTGTGTGCCCAATTATTAGGCAAATTGTATTCCTCAGGATTAATGTTATTGTTGAACAGACACAATGCTCTCAGTCGATCCAAAATGTTATTGAACCTCAAACCTGAATGTTTAACAAAGATAAAGTGGATTTAGTCCTTCTCAGGGGAATGTATAAGTGTGCGCAATTATTAGGCAACTAAATTACAAAAATAATTTCTCCCAACTCTCAATTTTTAGAGTAAGCGCAACAAATAAGTAGCACAAAATGACAATTAAGTGACATTTTTGGCCTTTTAAAAATATCCAATATAGCCACCCCTCTTTTCAATAACTGCCATGGGACTTCCATCCATGGAGTCAAGTTTCGCAACCACAGCCTCCCAAATGCTGTTCAAAGGGGTGTATTGTCTTCTCAAAGGTGAGATTTACTGTAAGGGAAGGGGCCACAAGTTCTCAGTAGGCTTTAAGTCAGGTGAGGAAGGTGGCCATGTCATTATTTGGGCATCTTTGAGGCCCTTACTGGCTAGCCAAGCAGTGGAGTACTTGGATGCATGTGATGGAGCATTGTCCCGTATGAAGATCTTGGCCTTCTTGAATGCTGAGGACTTCTTCCTGTACCACTGCTTGAAGAAAGCCCTTTCCAGAAATAGGCAGTAGGTTTGAGAGTTGAGTTTCAGTCCATCTTCAACTCGAAAAGATCCAGCTACCTCATCCTTAATGATATCAGCCCATAACAGTACCCCTCCTCCACCTTGCTGGCACCTGACTCAAAGTGGTGCCCATTAGTGATCCAGCCACGGTCCCATCCATCTGGTCCATCAAGAGTCACTCTCATGTCATCTGTCCGTAAAACCTTTGAAAAATCCTAATCTTGACTTTGCTTCAACTTGTTTCGCCCTTCTTGACCTTGGCCTTTTCCCTCAGCACCTTGTCCTCCTGGACACTCCAGGTAGGGTGCAGTTCTGGAATAAGGTGGCACTGGAGGATAACGGGTTCCTGGTAGCTTCACGTTTAATGCATCTCAAGTCTTTTGCAATTAATTCGCCTTTTCGTCCCCGTGCATTATTTGCGCCCCAGTTGACTATTCGTAACAAAACGTTTGATTGTCCGGTGGTCACGCCTCAATAGTTTCGCTATTTCAAGAGTGTTGCATCCATCTGAAAGGCCATTTTACTATATTTGACTTTTCAGTGTCAGTTAAATCTCTTTATTGGCCCATTTTACCCGAGGTAATGAAGCTGCCTAATAATGACGCACACCTTGATATACTGTAAGGCGTTAGCCACTTTCGCCACACCCTCCCTCATTACACAAATACACACCACCTGAAAATGGTTGAATCCAATAAGCATTCACGTTTATATGCTTTGAAGTTGGAAAATGTGCATTGGAAATAATGACAAGTTCAGAATACACACTTGCTTAAGTGGTGGTGGCGTAGTGGTCTAATGCACATAACGTAATCAGAAGGTTGCTGGTTTTATCCCCACAGCCACCACCATTGTGTCCTTGAGCAAGGCACTTAACTCCAGGTTGCTCCGGGGGGATTGTCCCTGTAATAAGTGCACTGTAAGTCACTTTGGATAAAAGTGTCTGCCAAATGCATAAATGTAAATATAATGTAATGCTTAATAATCAGTGAAATGTGTATAAATAATATTAAAACAATGATTTGCATACAAATGCTATCGATTGAGCTTAACAAGTATTGAACCGGGAATATTACTTTAAGTCACTGTTATCTTGTTGTTTTAGCAATCGTTGAGATGAACGTGTGAACAGGCCTCAAATTGAAAAATTGAGTTGGTTTGAGTTTGTAATTGAAGTTTAAGTCCGTTAAATAGTCATCAGTGCCACTCGTGTCTGACTGAGACGTCCACTGCCTCTGATGTTATTATTCATTGTACTGCCAAAAAAGAAAGAAATCTGTTTCTTTGCACTCAAAAATACAAAAGGGAGGCAGGTGATTCATCCTTTTACCACTAAAACTACATTTACATTGATGCATTTGGCAGACACTTTTATCCAAAGTGACTTACAGAGCCCTTATTACAGGGACAATCCCCCCGGAGCAACCTGGAGTTAAGTGTCTTACTCAAGGACACAATGGTGGTGGCTGTGGGGATCAAACCAGCAACCTTCCGATTACCAGTTCAGTGCTTTAGACCACTACACCACCACCACTCCGTTAATAATACTCCTGGGGGAAAAAACTGCATGATGTTTCATAACTTCACATTGAAAGGAAAAATCAAATGAGATATCTCTAATATCGTCAGACATGAATGAGACTAAAAGGAGAGCAAAAAGAGCCTCATGGTTCCTTAGAATAAGTCACTGGAAATCACAGGTATGCCTCGAGTCCTTGAGTTGCAGAAGAGATATCAACAGTGTCTTTAAACTGCATTTACAGATCCACAAAGTCTGTAATCAATAGTCAGAGATCTCATTATAAACTCAAACATTTCTCAATAAATTCTCCCAAGAGCAAACGAGCTGTGAAAGAGCAGTCTCGGGTCTCGGGTGACTCGTTCGATTGATTGCAACAACACAAAAACAATCAAAAATACTCCCGTAAAAAAACTGCAATATGTTTCATAGCTCATCTTTGTGCTCATCGACTTCTCAAACGTTCAACTGTAATCCGGACAGACGGCCGATGCGCAGCTGTCGACGCTGTCACGGAAATGGCCTGTGATGTCATCGAGCAGAAATGCATTTCACAATGTTTTCCAAATTCTGTGGCAGGAATGTAAATAGTGGCGATTAATCCCCGTCTCTGTGGGATTACCTATCAACAGGCTCAAAGACGAGACTGTCAACACTCGGTGCCAGTGTGTAATCCCACATCTGATCCACTGGTGGAGTTTCTCTCTTTCCAAGCTAATTATACATCCTGCAGGGCCACGCAAACATTTCTATTCTCACACACTCGCCCAGAGAAACATTTCAATGCTCGGAGGCTTTCGTAGCTAAGGAGACTTCTCAGTTAAGCTTTATAGTCATGTCTCCATGTCTCTGTTTTTTCCTCCAAATATAGTACATCTAAGTACAGTACATAGGCCCAGGAAGGCACTGAGTCACCTAAAAAAATCACCTTGTGGTTCAGTGCACATGTTGACTTCTCATTTGTGCTTTTCTGTCCTGTGGGCATCCTTGTGAATGTAGTCATGCAAAATGCCCGTTTATTTAACCAGTCACATGTATTTTGGTCAAATGTGTTTATAAAGGCACCCAAAAAAGCAAAGAAGCGGGCAGATGGAGCCAATTCCAATGTCTTCTCCATGTTTGAGCAAGCACAAATCCAGGAGTTCAAAGAGGTACAAACCAAACACTTGTTTGACTTTAATTGCTATGACAATGTTCTTTATCGCCACTGTTTCACTGTGATGTTGAGCGTCTACTACAGCGAGATTCCCGTATGTGACTTCAATATGTCAGTGTTCATCATCGCTGGTAAATAATTCAGAATCTGTCAGTAACGATTAGCACAGTGGAGTGAATTAAACACACTCACACATATAGACACTCAAACCTGCTGTCAAGCTGCTGAAATTTGCACGGAAAATGCAGCAGCACAGACACCCTCTTTGGTCTCAAAGCAGCTGTGAAAGGATCACGACAAACAGGATAAGTTTGAGGCTGATCCAAGATGGCAGTGATGAGAACGTGCAGACACATACAACTGTATCTATCTCTCTCTCTCTCTCTCTCTCTCTCTCTCTCTCTTTCTTTCTTTCGCTCTCTCTTTATCTCTCTCTCTCTCTCTCTCTCTCTTTCTTTCGCTCTCTCTTTATCTCTCTCTCTCTCGCTCTCTCTCTCTCTCTCTCTCTCTCTTTCTTTCTTTCGCTCTCTCTTTATCTCTCTCTCTCTCTTTCTTTCGCTCTCTCTTTATCTCTCTCTCTCTCGCTCTCTCTCTCTCTCTCTCTCTCTCTCTCTTTCTTTCTTTCGCTCTCTCTTTATCTCTCTCTCTCTCTTTCTTTCGCTCTCTCTTTATCTCTCTCTCTCTCGCTCTCTCTCTCTCTCTTTCTTTCTTTCGCTCTCTCTTTATCTCTCTCTCTCTCGCTCTCTCTCTCTCTCTTTCTTTCTTTCTTTCGCTCTCTCTTTATCTCTCTCGCTCTCTCTTTCTCTCTCTTTCGCTCTCTCTTTATCTCTCTCGCTCTCTCTCGCTCTCTCTCTCTCTCTCTTTCTTTCGCTCTCTCTTTATCTCTCTCGCTCTCTCGCTCACTCTCTCTCGCTCTCTCTTTATCTCTCTCTCTCTCTCTCTCTCTCTTTCTCTTTCGCTCTCTCTTTATCTCTCTCGCTCTCTCTCACTCTCTCTCTCTCTCTCTTTCTTTCGCTCTCTCTTTATTTCTCTCACTCTCTCTCTCTCTCTCTCTTTCGCTCTCTCGCTCTCTCTCTTTCTTTCGCTCTCTCTTTATCTCTTTCGCTCTCTCTTTATCTCTCTCTCTCGCTCTCTCTCTCTCTCTCTTTCTTTCACTCTCTCTTTATCTCTCTCGCTCTCTCTCTCTCTCTCTCTTTCTTTCGCTCTCTTGCTCTCTCTCTCGCTCCATTCGCTTTTCACCATTGCATCTTTATTTTCCCGTACAATGAAAGTGAATGGTGACTGAGGCTAACATTCTGCCTAACACCTAATTCAGTGTTCCACGGAGGACATATAGGAGGGGTTTGGAGAAAATAGTGATGGAAATTAGATATAGTTTGTGTGAACTATCCCTGTGAACTGTACTAACATTTTACCAGTCCATACATACACTATATTCTCTCTCTTTTCATCCGTCTCAGGCTTTCACTATTATGGACCAGAACAGAGACGGATTCATTGACAAGAATGACCTGAGGAATACATTTGCAGCTTTAGGTGGGCTGTAATAAGTTCTGCTATCTGACGCTGTACTTTTGCATGGTGGTTAAACTATCTTACTGAGAGCTTGTGTGACCTCTGACCTCTTTGCCTCCACAGGCCGCCTAAATGTCAAACAAGAGGAGATTGATGAGATGCTGAAGGAGGCACCAGGACCCATAAACTTCACTGTCTTTCTCACCATGTTTGGAGAGAAGCTAAAAGGTGAATAACAGAGTAAACTAGTAAAAAAATAAAAACTACTACAAGATGTGCATTCGAACAACAAAAAAGTCAAAAATGTCCTATAAGAACTTGAATTTATTCAGTAGGCATATATCTTATATATCCTAAAACACACATCGTTTCAAAAGTATAGCACCAAGATGTAAACATAGTACCTGCTAGCATGAGTTTAGAGTTATCAAATCGCTTGTAAATTATATTCATGTTACAAATTCATTGTAATTACACCGAAACCCTGTATAGAGTGCAACAGTCTGGCTCTGGAAGTAATAATGCCATTCATTTCTTCCATTGACAAATTGATTTTCAATGATAACTTATAAACCTTTAAACAGAGATAATTTAGCAGAGATGGTCCACTTCTTTTAAAATGATTGGGAGAAATTGGAACACCCAAACAAGAAGCTCTAGCGCCCAGCGGTAAATGGATGTACAAAGGAAGACCCGCCTTACAGGTAATAGAGCCAATTACCTTTTAGATACAGACATCACCTGTCAATCAACTCTAGAAAGCACATGCATGTGAGCTGGGAAGATTGCGTTCATGTGCAGCAATGACAGCTTTGCAGATCCTTGTTATTCTAGCGGTCAGTTTGTCCAGATACTCAGGTGACCTTTCACCCCACACTTCCTGTAGCACTTGACCTTTCACCCCACACTTCCTGTAGCACTTGCCATAGATGTGTCTGTCTTGTCAGGCACTTCTCACACACCTTACAGTCCAGCTGATCCCACAAAAGCTCAATGGGGTCAAGATCCGTAACACTCTTTTCCAATTATCTGTTGTCCAATGTCTGTGTTTCTTTGCCCACTCAAACCTTTTCTTTTTGTTTTTCTGTTTCAAAAGTGACTTTTTCTTTGCAGTTCTTCCCATAAGTCCTCCTGAGTCTTCTCTTTACTGTTGTACATGAAACTGGTGTTGAGCAGGTAGAATTCAATGAAGCTGTCAGCGGAGGACATGTGAGGTGTCTATTTCTCAAACTAGAGACTCTGATGTACTTCTCCTCTTGTTTAGTTGCACATCTGGTCAATGTTCAGCTTCATTTAATGAACCAAATATCTTTCAGCGGTGTTTGATATAATGGCAAGTGATTTTCTAGATCTAAATTAGCATTTTAGCACGATTACTCAAGGATAAGGTGTTGGAGTGATGCTGCTGTCTAGATTTGATCAAAAATGACTTTTATTAAATAATGATGATCTTTTTTACATCAGTAATGTCCTGACTATATATTGTGATCAGCTGAATGCAACTTTGGTGAATTAAAGTACCAATTTCCTTCCGAAACAGCGAAATCTGCACATTATTCTAATCTTTTGGCCGCCAGTGGATATTTTTATGTATATTGGAATATTTTGGAATAAATATAAACTCTATTATTTGTATACTTCTGATAAAAAACATCAGATCAATAGTGTTATATATTTCCGTAGTTTATATTCAATTACATCATTCGCAGTGCTTCATGGGATTGTAGTCCGTGCCCTCCTGAAAGACGTTGAGTAGCTACTTTTTGCCTTAAAAGAAAGTCTGTATTGTTGTGATTCACTTTGGAGCTGGTTGGTTTGGTGACAGCTTCACAACTCTTTAATGGAGGATTTTATGAAAAGTCTATGGAAGCAATTAACAGGGAA
This sequence comes from Moxostoma hubbsi, assembly GCA_032164185.1. Taxonomy (NCBI): domain Eukaryota; kingdom Metazoa; phylum Chordata; class Actinopteri; order Cypriniformes; family Catostomidae; genus Moxostoma; species Moxostoma hubbsi. The sequence goes on from JAVLUX010000018.1 coordinate 5,138,836, forward strand.
AATACTTCCGGAACCCAGACGGCTAAAAAAGTTTGCGGGCACTGTTGCGCTCTTTTGGATCTATCTTCACACAGAGAAGCTTAGTAGGCGATTTGATCACTCTAAAATCATGTAAACATGCATAATGTTTACGCATAATACCAGGGGCCAACATATCTTAGAGACTTGAGGGTGGTTGCCACCTTTCACTTTGTGCCAGTGCGTAACCCGTCCCTTAGCAGTTAAGCATATCTTAAAATCATACGTGATATTCTTTAAGAGAAAGTTGTATTTGAATAATGTCATGTTGTCTTACAGAATCATTTTATCCTACTAAGAATCATAAATGATAGGAAGTATCTTGTATGAGCCTATATGACAATTCCCATAATGAATTATGTAGTGGTGGTGGTGTAGTGGTGTAAAGCACATAACTAGTAATCTGGTAATCAGAAGGTTGCTGGTTTGATCCCCACAGCCACCACCATTGTGTCCTTGAGTAAGACACTTAACTCCAGGTTGCTCCGGGGGGATTGTCCCTGTAATAAGTGCACTGTAAGTCACTTTGGTGGTGGTGTAGTGGGCTAAAGCACATAACTGGTAATCAGGAGGTTGCTGGTTTGATCCCCACAGCCACCACCATTGTGTCCTTGAGCAAGGCACTTAACTCCAGGTTGCTCCGGGGGGATTGTCCCTGTAATAAGTGCTCTGTAAGTCACTTTGGATAAAAGCGTCTGCCAAATGCATAAATGTAAATGTAAACGGAATGGAATGGATACAAATTAAGCTAGAAATTCCATTCGGAATCCCGTACAGACTTCTTATTGCATTCCATCTGAATATTCTCGAAAACGCAGGTGCTGACGCAGAGGAAACCATCCTGAATGCCTTTAAAGTGTTCGATCCAGAAGGAAAGGGGACTTTAAAGAAGGAGTTGTGAGTGCAATTTTTAGAAAAGTAACTGAACCTGTCTTAATTCATAAGTCAAGAAAAAGTTATTCAAATATCCAAATCGGACGTTTGTCTCTCCCCGCAGTCTGACACAGATGTTAACAACGCAAGCAGACAGATTTTCTCCAGAAGAGGTTTGGCGATTTTAGTTATCCGAGTGATGTTACATTAAGTGCATTTCTGTGTCCTTAATAGGAATCATCGTGTTGTATGACTGTATTATCTGTATTATACTGTATGTAAATAAAAGCATCTTTTCCCAGATGGAGCAGATGTTTAGTGCTTTCCCTCCAGATGCTACCGGAAATCTGGACTATAAGAACCTGGTCCACATCATCACACATGGAGAGGAGAAAGACCAAGAGTGAAGCATCTTTCATCCACCAACTTAGATTTACACAATATGGTTTTCTCAGAGCAGGGTCAGAAATGAAAGGGACTCGAGGCAAAACTGGCACTGAAAGTGACAAAAATGCCGCCAACATTCAAAATGTAGGGCCAAAAAATGCCCCATTATGTGTTTTATTTGTAATATATGATATAGCTTATTTCTCATATTTTATTCTAGGCACATTTTATTACACATATTATTTAATAAACCTTGCATGGTAATAAAAGTATTATTTTTAAGCATTTGGCATTCCTTCACGATTACACGATTACAAAACAAACGCACTCATAAAGGTGAAAAACACCCCTGAAAATCAAATCCAGGGAGCAAATATTGCCTCTTAACCCTCCTATGGTATTGAAAAAATGGCACATCTCTTTGGTATTCACAGCCATTATTGCATGGAAGGGTCAGATGTGTTACCCATTTTTTTTTTCTGATGATAATTATGATACCATTTCCTCAATGTACATTTCTAAATGTAACTATTCATTTGCATACACAAAAAAAGCTCATTTAAAAAAATTATATATATATATATATTAATAATAATTTATAAATAATACAATAATGTAAATTGGAGGCAGATTGCTGCCATCTGGTGAACAAAATATAAATAACATGACTTGAAAATCATGTCATGCCAGTAATAGCCACTAGATGGCTGTAGACACCTTGTTGTAACCTTATTTTTAATTTTATCACAAGATATGCATTTTGATATGTATTTAAACATGATCAACCTATTATTTGTCAAAGTTTAGCATTTTAAAATGTATTTAAAGTGTCAGTTTTTGCAGTCATTACACTTGCGATCAAACCTGACCATGGTGTTACAAAGGAGGCACCACAAGTTTTTGACCATGAATACAAAAGGTGTTGCTTTTGCTTTTAAGGCCACTTAGACTTATCAAATCAAGACCGATTTATTTATTTATATGTATGTTCGGATGCCAAACCGAAGAAAAGTCGCAGTCTTGTAATGCTCAGATAAAGGAAACCATTTTTATTCAATTAGGAAAAAATATTACGGTCAAAAATGACCGAACACCACAGGAGGTTTAATGGCAAAGCTCTTTACTTTTTTCATAAATGGGCAATAATTGCCCCCTACATTTGGTTTTTCAGGTGTGTGTTTTTGTTTTCCACATTTATGAGTGCATTTTTATATTCTAAACATACAAATGTTATACTGTTTTTCTTTTATTCAGATACTCAGATCTCAATTAATTAACTTAAATACTCAATCTGAATAATTAGACTGAAAATAAACGTCTTCCAACCCACAATAAGTGATATTTTATATGTTCATTTTATATCTAAGCTTAGAGTAGATTTATAAATATATAAATAAATAAAACAGAAACTTGTGCATTTTTTTGCCCCCACATTTCGAATTTCAAAACATTTTTATTTAATTTGGGGGGTTTTTTTTCACTTCTGGGAGCATTTTTGCCCCATGCCGCCTTAATTTCTGACCCTGATTTAAACAAAATACCTTTAATTTTAGGGTTGTTTTTGTGATTTTAATGTGGATCGAGGTTTTTGTTGTCAAATTAAGAGTTTGCTCATGATATAAAATCCCTAATAAAACATGCATGCACTAAAGTCTCATCATTTCTTAGTTTTCCTGCTACTTGTTAAGCATAATTTGAACTGAAATGACAATGAAAATACAAGTATTTTAAGCCACTCCTAAAAATGTGAGAATGCCAATGCATTAGATAACAAATCAGCACACTTGTCAAGCAAAACCTTGAACAAAAATACGTTTTTAAGGTTTTAAATGATAAATATGATATACTGTTCAAAATGAAGGACGCATTCTAGTTGTCAAACTTTAGTGCAACTTAAGTCTTTACTGCCATCTACTGCCTCAATACTGACGCTGATAGTCGTCTGTTAGCTCAGTCATTCTGCATACCAGTGAGAAATTGAGACTGAAAGTTAAAAAGTTGCCAGGTCCATTTTTTGTCCTCTAATCTGTGAGTTGCATCCCTCAGGAGGACAATAAATGACAAGCAGTCTTTCATGTTAAAGCTGCTTTTAGAAAAGATAATGACTACAATGAGAATGTGACTGACAGCTGTTTTAAACACACTGAATATAATATTCCTTTCCTTTCGCTCTCATGGTTGCATACTTTATACAGCACTGCACTTCAAATGCTGCCAAGGCACTTTTAACACAAAAGATTCGTTTTGCAGAGGTGAGTCATCTTAGTCTGACCAACGAATCGTTCCATAAACCTGAGTCATGCATACTGATCCCAGAGTTCACAATGCTTTAAGCAGCAGGTTTGAGGTTAACAGTGCTTCATTGCTTTGATGCATGTAGATAACAACACACGGGACACCCCACAGATGTCACTGATATCAAGAGAGTGCTCCAATAAACAACATATCAATCAAATTGAGGATTTCTCTAAATTAAGGGTAAATAAAGTGAGCCAAATTATGATATTTACACTGACCGCCAGTCAAAATTCAAAACACTTTCTTTACAAAACAAATACGATAATTTAAACAGAAAGTTTTGTATTTATTTATTTTTATAAAGTGTTTTATTTTTATTTATTAACTCCTGTATTCATTTCTGTAAATATGTATTATAATTACACCTTATTTGATTTATATATTTATTTGATTATTTAATTGTATTTATTTTTCCACTTAGAATAGTAAGAAAAAATAAAGAAAAAAAAATAAAATAAAAAATAATATATATAATTATTATTATTATTTTTAGTATTTTTTTTTCCTGTGTTACTATTTTTTCCTCTCTTCATGTGTGTACTTATTTTCTGTTAATAATCGCTATTGTGGATATATTATTGAATTATTGATTTTTTTTATTATTATTTATGAGATGGCAATAACCATTTGGGGAGGGGGGGGGGGATATTAATTATCTATTTTCTTTGTTACACATGCAAAAGTCTATAAACATTCATTTAAAAAATAAATCAAAATTTGTGTAAAATGTAACAAAAATTACATTTATTTATATATATACACATTTATTATTATTCTATTATATTGTTTCTGTTTCTTCCGCATTCATTTATTTCTGTTTATTTGTCTAATTTATTTATTGCGGTATTCTCTACTTACTCGTTTTATTTATTTATTCATCGTATATGATAATGAGGAGGTGTGGCTTCCACGATCACGCATTTGTTTTGAGCCCAGATTTAAAGAAACTAAATGTAAATAAATTGCTTAAATAATTGTTTGTCCACGGTTGCCTCAGTGGTAGTTGTATAAATAGGAGAAAATTATAAATAAATAAATGAAAGTAAATAATAAATACAGAAATAAACGTTAATATTTTAATTTAATTGTAATTATTGAGGTAATTAAAGTATTATTTATTCATTTTTATTTTTGTATATCTAAAACCATTTATTATATATCATATAAATGATGTATTTCTTTTATAATTGTTTTATTTATTTGTTGCAGGTGTGGTCCTCGTTCTGTACTGCGCCAGTATGTACACTAGGTGGCGACAAACCCATTTAGACTTTATAAGCGTGAGCTCGTTTCATCCCACTCGACCATGAGAGTTCAGGTGTAGGAAAGCATTAGTACACAATACAAAGCCAAGTATGTTTTATGTCAAGTTACTGATCCTGAACTAGTTCACGCATTTTAAATATGTGTAGTTCAGTGTTGAGAGCTACAGCCCAGCAGACTCCAGCACGTGCTGAGAAATTAGTACACTGCATTTGAACCAGAAGTTTGTAAGTTCATGTCCTGGAACTTTGTCCTGATGTGACTGAAACCAAAAGCTGTTGCCACATGCAGCCTGATCCATTATCCATTGCAAAAAAGGGCAACTTTGAAACCCTTCTGTAACTCCTTTGTTTGATGTCTTGTGGCATCCATCTTCCTCTTGACCACATTCCAGTGGTTTTCAATGGGGTGCAGGTCTTGGAAATTGGGCTGGCCATGACAGGGTCTTGATCTGGTGCTTCTCAATCCACACCATGAATGACCTGACCGTGTGGCATAGAGCATTGTCCTGCTGGAAAAAAAACAATCCTCAGCGTTGCGGAAACATTGTCAGAGCAGAAGGAAGCAAGTTTACTTCCAGGAAAGCCTTGTACGTGGCTTGATTCATGCGTCCTTCACAAAGACGAATCTGCCCAATTCCAGCCTTGCTGAAGCACCCCCAGATCATCACCGATCCTCCAACTGGTCGTCTAATGGTTAGACAGAGACCCGGAGAAGACTTCAAGCCACAGTGTCTCGCACCCACTGTGGGGATGCTAATATATATATATTAATATTAATATATATACAGTAACAAAATGATAATATACTCTAGATGAAACTATAAGATGGATCTTTCAAGTTTTCTTATGGTTGCACCAACTGACCTGAACCAAATATTCCTTTTCATTAAATTGTCAAAATATTGATATTTAATGACAAATTAATGATTTGTTTTTTTAATCTTCACACACAGTTTTTTGAGTCTAAAGAGATCTTCTCCTTTTAAGATTATGGTCACATGACAACAAAATGTCTACCTGCATGTTGGATGCACCAAATTACTTTGATTTGGTGGACAAAAGTTGTTCAAATATTGGTTAATAATTGGTATAAATTGGTTCACTGCATTTAATATATATATATATATATATATATATATATATATATATATATATATATATATATATATATGTATATGTTTAATATATATATATATATATATATATATATATATATATATATATATATATATTAAACATATACATATGCATTTAAATGATCGACTTTAATATAATATGTACTGTATACGTGAATACATATATATATATATATATATATGCATTTAAATGATCGACTTTAATATAATATGTACTGTATACATGAATACATATTTTATATATATTTAATTTAGTATCTGCTATTTCAGGTTATATTTAAAAATGTACATGAAGTTAACATATGCATTGTTTATTGTTTGTTAGTTACGGTATTTTTAGTAAATAATAAAGATATTATAAAAGTGTTACCAAATCGTATAATCATTAACCTAAACTAACCAAATAATCAAACTCTGACTCTGGATTTGACGTCACATTCTACGTGTTCCCCTTTAAAGGCGTACGGGTTGCGTAACGGCGTGTGACGTCAGAGCAGTCGCGAGACTTAAGTCGCGTCGCGGCCTTCAGCAGTTCATGAACCGCAGCGACTCGCGGACGCACGCGACGATGGTGCTCAGCGTGAGAAGAGACAGTTCAACAGAAACCGCATCTAAAGGGAAATTCTGAACGCGACTGATACGTGAACACGGCGAGGATTTGAAACATTGTTGTTACGTTGTTTTTACATTGTAGTAGCATTGCAATATCTTCAGACGTCAACTAGCACCGTGGATCTGCTGTTATTACCCTAACAACCCCCTTCAGCTGAGTCCGGGGGTAATGTTGTCCGTTCTCTCGTACGGTAGACTGGTGGCCCGAGCGGTCATCGGCGGACTCTCTCAAACCGACAGCCGCGATTACAGCCTCGTGTCTGCCAGCTGCGGCTTCGGGAAGGATTTTCGTAGGGGTATCTTAAAGAAAGGGATGTGTTATGGAGACGATGCCTGCTTTATAGCCCGACACAGGTCTGCTGATGTGTTAGGTAAGTGATCTACTAACAGGCGAAGGCAATCGCGAATAATTAAAGCCTGTTCGTGTTACATCCGGTAGAAAGTTGCATGGAAATTCCTACAAGAACGGGGTTTTGTTTTGTATAGTATAGAACCGCCTGTGACGTCACAACCCTTGCTAATGATTGGCCTGTAGGTGCACCAAAATAAGACTTTACAATCATCACTCATGCGGATATCAGAGTTTGAGTAATGCAACTTTAACAGCATTAATGCTGTGCATTATTACTACAGCGTCATATATACCGTATGTGCCATTAATTAACGGTATCATGTTTTATTAAGTTAACAGTAGGCACGTTTGCACGTTATCGGTCAGTTGAGGTGTTTTGTTACATTGTGTAACGAGGACAGTGATGCATCAAACTATGTTACACAATTCTGCAAACAAACAAACGCAAAAAAGTATGTTGAATGCAGTGTGGGTACTGGGTAGGAGAAAGAAATATTCACATTCAAATAAAGTTCATTCAAGCACAAAATATATTTTCGTTTGCTAAAAATGAATTTATCTTTTGCAAGAAGATACATTGCTTTACAAAAGTTCAAGATCGTGCAAAATAACTTTTTGTGCATTTAAAATATAATCTTGCGCATGCAGAGTTTTTTTTTGTGCATTTAAAATATAATCTTGCGCATGCAGAGTTTTTTTGTGCATTTAAAATATAATCTTGCACGTGCAGAAAATGTTTTGTGCGTTTAAAATATAATCTTGTGCGTGCGTAAAATTTTTTGTGTTTAAAATGTAATGTTGTGCGTTTCAAATAAAATCTTGCACATGCAGAATTTTTTTTGTGCATTTAAAATATAATCTTGCATGCGAAGAACATTTTTGGTGTGTTTAAATTATAATCTAACGCGTGCAGAATTTGTGTATTCAAAATATAACCTTATGTGGGCAGAATTTTTTTTTTTAGCTTTTAAAATATAATCTTGCACATGCAGAAATTTTTTTTGTGTGTTAAAAATATAATCTTGCCCGTGCAGAAAATTTGTGCATGCAAAATATCATCTTGCATTTGCCACCAAATTTCACGCTATTGACTAAAATGTATTTATTTGGCTACTGGCTGGTAAATGTTTAAATTTCACTCACCGGTGATTGTGTAGTATAGTGTATATAGTATATTGTGTAGTATATAGTATATTGTGTAGTATATAGTATATTGTGTAGTATAGTGTATATTGTGTAGTATAGTGTATATAGTATATAGTGTATATTGTGTAGTATAGTGTATATAGTGTATATTGTGTAGTATAGTGTGTATATAGTATATAGTGTAGATTGTGTAGTATAGTGTATAGTGTAGATTGTGTAGTATAGTGTATATAGTATATAGTGTAGATTGTGTAGTATAGTGTATAGTGTAGATTGTGTAGTATAGTGTATATAGTATATAGTGTAGATTGTGTAGTATAGTGTATATTGTGTATATTGTGTAGTATAGTGTGTATATAGTATATAGTGTAGATTGTGTAGTATAGTGTAGATTGTGTAGTATAGTGTATATTGTGTATAGTGTAGATTGTGTAGTATAGTGTATAGTGTAGATTGTGTAGTATAGTGTATATAGTATATAGTGTAGATTGTGTAGTATAGTGTATATAGTGTATATTGTGTAGTATAGTGTGTATATAGTATATAGTGTAGATTGTGTAGTATAGTGTATAGTGTAGATTGTGTAGTATAGTGTATATAGTGTATATTGTGTAGTATAGTGTGTATATAGTATATAGTGTAGATTGTGTAGTATAGTGTATATAGTGTATATTGTGTAGTATAGTGTGTATATAGTATATAGTGTAGATTGTGTAGTATAGTGTATAGTGTAGATTGTGTAGTATAGTATACAGCAGAGAGATCCTTTAACTGCATGTTGTGAGTAAAAGTTGTTCCTTGTGAGTCCAAAGACAAGATCCACACGACCCATTTGTCATTGAATAATTTCTATTTTAATACCCATTCTGTTCTTTACAGTCAATGTTTGATTAAAAAAATAAACATTTAATTCTTATCATGCATAGCATGGATGAGGTAAAGCCAATCAAGCGCTCATTTAGAGACGCATTTTACAGAAATGCTAACACACTCTCACAGAGAAGTCACCAGGATTCGGACGACTTTTCTAAATTTGGCTAATTCGTATGATATCGTGCGACTCGTTTGAATTCCCATGACTTTCACTACAGCCAATGACGTCGCTGGACAACGTTTCCGTCTAATACGCGACAATTACTTGCTTCTGTCACACACAACAGCTTCCTGTCATGCTTACCCACTCTAAGTTTAAGGTTAAGTTTAGATAAGGAGTTTGGGTAAGGGCATAAAATTAATAAGTGTTCATTATAAACTCGTGTGCAGAAGCCAGATCTAATAACACCTGGTGGACCAGACCTACTTGGACAGCAATTCAATGTGTCTTGCAGAAGTCAAATTAACCTGAGACATAAATCCTCTTGGACAGCTAAAACATATGGGCCGGGACGGTCTGTTGTCTTTGCATTTGTAGTAAGAAGCAGGTACTGAGGCTTAGCTTAACTTATGTCAACAAATCTAACTTTAGAAATCCCAGTAGTGCTTTTAGAGGCAAGAGGATGCAGGTCGATACAAGAGGCTTGCCTTGTATGGTCAGAATCTAGGGTTCCTGCTCATTGTCTGTCACAAGGGAAGCTGGGGGGGCTATGTAGGAAAATTCCATGTCTGCTAGGACTGATTTGGATAATGTCACAAGCTCGTTGGGGTGTAGGCCATATGCGTTTGCTTTAGCGATGCACCAATATGGAGTTTCTAGGCCGATATGATAACCGATCATTCACAGCTCCTTGTGGCTGATAACTGATACTTTTAAACAGTTTTTAATCTTTAAACCTGGAACTGCTGGCTTCATTCATTAAAAGCTACTCATTTGAAAAATGGGTGTCATTCAAAAGCTAGGAATTTGGACCATGCCGAAGTGTCCTTGGGCAAGACACTGAACCCCAAGTTGCTCCCAATGGCAGGCTAGCGCCTTGCATGGCAACTCTGCTGTCATTGGCGTGTGAGTGTGTGTGAATGGGTGAATGAGTCACAGTGTAATGCGATTTGAATACCGTAAATGTTAAAAAGGTGTTATATAAGTGCAGACCATTTACCATTACACTTAAATTGTATGTTGTCTATTTATATGACTGTTTACGCTAATCCTGATTATTCACTAACAGAGAGAGAAAGATGAACTTCTAACAGCTGCAATAAAGCATTAAACCAAAACGAGGCAATAAATTAACAGCATGTAACGACATTAAACAACAAAATACACAATGCAAACTTTAATCTCTGTACTGTGTGTGCAGGGCTGGTTTGAGTGTGTTATGTTTGTGCACATGCGCATCTCGTATAACAGATGCTTGTTACAGCACTCATCGTGTAACTTGTGAAATGTAAACATTAATCAAAATGGGAATAGGTAGCATACAGATCGAATAGTCAAAATAACTAGGTATGTCATAAACTTATCAATATATTGATTATTGTTCGGCACGTGACTTTATAAATACTGGATATAGCCTTGAAGAGGCTTCGATTCAAGCTGTCAAACCACAAGAATACATACTGAAAAAATACATTGTGTAGGCAATATGAACGATATACACAATATATCATCCAGTGATGGCTAGAGTAAATTAAAGTTGTCCTTTAATAATGATTTGGGTTGAATTTAATGGAAAACTATCCGAGTTGAGCTCCATGGTATTGCAGAATTTTGAGAAACCTCCGGAGACGGCAAGTGCCGGTTTGTCTGTGCCTTTGTATAAAATTGTTTTTACGAATTTTAAAACACGCCATGTCGCCCGCCATATCCGTCCGGTATGCGACCCCCCCCTTTATTTTACCCTGCCGCTCACACTTTACCAAAGTTGTGTTGAGAAATACATTTGAAGAGATAAAGACAATTGTGCAACGAGCAGCCTTATTTATACCTTTTAAAATGCGGGGACAATCTGGAAACTTGTCTCACTGTGTAACAATTGTTTTTTTCTTTTTTTTGTTCCTGGGTAATGTGTTATTTCCTAATTGCTTATGCCTCAAAAGTATAGAAAATGGCTATAATTCCCCACAAACTTTGCTTTTGTGACCAGAACAGTGATATTTTGAAATGTACCTATTTTCCAGAACATTCCAGATAGATTCAGTGCTGAGTAAACTTGGAGTAACTTCTAGAACATTCTAGAACTTTCCAGTAGTATAAATACAGGGGCCTTTAGCCCACCAGTTCAGTTTAGCTGCCTAAGTAGATATATATCAAGACCTTGCTGGATGCCTTGAAGTATGATGAGTACGGCTGGGAGGTCATAGGAGACTTCAAAATGGTGGCATTCCTGATGGGTCTCCAAGGCGGTTTTACCAAGTGTCCCTGCTATCTTTGCCTTTGGGACAGCAGGGACACCAAGGCGCTCTACAACAGGCGGGACTGGCCACATCAGACCAAGTTCTCTGTGGGGAGGAACAACGTCAAGTGGGAGCCACTGCTGGACCCCCGGAAGGTGCTGATGCCACCACTGCCCATCAAATTGGGCCTTAGAAAACAGTTTGACAGAGCTCTAGATAAGGAGTCGGCAGCCTTCAAGTACCTTCAAGACTTCATCCCCAAGCTGTCTGAGGTCAAAGGTCAAAGCCGGTGACTTCATCGGACCACAGATAAAGAAGATCCTGGAGTGCAATGACTTCCCCAAGAAGCGGCTTAGTACAGCTTTGCCGCAGTGGTTGGGGGCTTCCTGGGCAATCACAAGGCCGAAAACTATGTGGACCTGGTTGAGACTCTGGTGAAGAACTATGGCACAATGGGCTGTAGGACGTCCCTCAAAGTCCATATCCTTGATGCTCATCTTGATAAATTCAATGAGAACGTGGGAGCGTACTCGGAGGAGCAAGGTGAGCGTTTCCATCAGGATATACTGGACTTTGAACGCCGCTACCAAGGACAGTATAATGAGAGACTGCATTTGGGGGATGATTCGTCAAAGTGATTTACAGTATAATCGTAAATCTCACAAAATTGTAGTCCTTTTTGTATTACTTTAGTATAAATACATGTTAATTTGGATTCATATGTTGTGTTTTTTTCTGACTTTATGTGAACGAAAGGACACAAATTCGCCCGTTTTCTCATTGGATAAAGGTACATTTCAAAATATCACTGTCCTGGTAACAATAGCAAAGTTTGTGGGGAATAATAGCCATATTCTATACTTTCTTCCCAGGAACAAAACTTGTGTTACATAGTGTAAAGCGTAGATCCCAAGCCTAGTCATAATGTTAGAAAAGTCTCAACTTGTAAACTACAACAATCAGATTAGTTTTACTCACAAACGCTGTTTTCAGCCATCTTGAGACACTGAGTGAATTATTTCTAAATCTATGCACCGTGTTATGTTGTGTTTGTGCTTGTTTTAATCACAATGCTGTGCTGTAAGTAACAATGTGCTATTTTCCATAGTTTATGTTTCATGAATATGTAAAAATGATTGCCCCCAAGTAGCATGCATTCCTGTCTTCGTCATGAAACAAACAGATAATGGGAAATGACATGTTGTTACTTACAGCAGATTATTCCGATTGAAAACAGCCCCAAAACAACATAACAAGATGCAGAGATGTTGAAATAATCCTCACAGAGCTACACACTAGCCTGGCTCTCACTGCAATTAAACCATAACAAATTATCTGCAAAAATATCAGGGGGAATTCCATTATCAGGGTGTAAGGGGGTTAAAGGGAAAGGAGGAGGCGAGAACCGGCTTAAAATTTAAATAATATTTTAATGATCAACCAAAAACACACAAGCATAACCACAAACAGGGCAGCTACCTGTAATTCTCTCTCTCCGGAACTGTCGTCACCAGCCGCCTTAATCCCTTGCGTGCCCCATCTGGCTGATTGGGGACCGGGCATGCATCGTTCCAGGCCGGGTTGCCCCCCCCGGCATGACGTACATCCCGGGGGTGGGGGGTGTGCCTTGCACCCCGTCTGCCGGCTGGTCATCCCTGCCTTCCTCGACCTGGGAGGAGACAGGATGGGAGAAACAAAATGAAAAAAATTGGAGGGAAAGGTCAACACAGAGCGAGAGAAAAAAACTCACTCACCGGTTCTCTGATGCGCCTTTGCATGGTCCACCCTCTCAGCCGGACAGCGGCCACTCCTCCCCGGGCGGACAGGAGTCAAACCTCCGACCCCTGTGGACAGAACGCCCTTCTGCATTCCCGGTGACCCGTGGGGACACTTCACCACCCCTGGCAGCGGCCCTACCACTCCAAGTGGTCAGGGAGTCACTTCCCTTCTCCCCTCGTGGATAGCGGTCTTCTCTCAAACCCTTTGCGTTTCTGGGGGATGGTAGGGCACTCCTCCGCCCATGGCAGAGGCTCAATCATGCCAGATGGTCGGGGAGTCCATTCTCCACTCGCCCCGAGGATGACGGACGTTCACCGCGTCCGGGCGGTCAGGCTACTCCGGATGGCAGTGGCGCTCCCCCGGGTGGACGGCAGTATCGAGGACTCTGCGACAGGCATCCCTCCTCCTTCCCGGGTTTCAGCACCAGTGTAAGGGGGTTAAAGGGAAAGGAGGAGGCGAGAACCGGCTTAACAATATAAATAATACTTTAATGATCAACGTAACCAAAAACACACAAACATAACAACACACAGGGCAGCTGCCTGTAATTCTCTCTCTCCCGAACTGTCGTCACCGGCCGCCTTTATCCCTCACGCCCATCAGGCTGATTGAGGACCAGGTGTGCATTGTTCCAGCCCGGTCCCGCCCTTGTCCGCTCTACACAGGGCAATAATAATATTTAGATTTTCCCAGTTATGGGCCAATAATACTGTGTATATACTTTGCTAGTCTTGACTTTCAGAAAAGTGACTAGAATGTATTAAATTAAATCCGTCTAAGGGAACCGACCTTCTCATCATGTATGTTTGTTCAACAACTATAGGTGTGGCTGATGGAGTGGGTGGTTGGCGTGACTATGGAGTCGACCCTTCTCAGTTCTCTGGAACCCTCATGAGGACGTGTGAGCGACTGGTCAAAGAAGGACGATTTGTTCCGAGCCACCCTGTGGGAATCCTCACCACCAGCTACTACGAGCTACTTCAGAACAAAGTACCACTGTTAGGTAAGCACATTCAGTGCCAGTTTACAGAATAGGTCAAGAAGTAAATTGGTTAACATCAGCTAAATAAAAGGCGGTTGTATTGCTACCCCTTTTAAACCTTTAAAAAATATATATTGATATACTTTCAAATCAATACTATCAATAGATAAGAATATTATAGTCTGCCTTCAAGTCTCCAGAAATTGTGGTATAGAGAGCAAATGAGAATATTGCAGCAATAGAGTTCAAAAGTGACCGTCCACTACCATAAAGCATTGCAAATAACATAACGTAAAGAGTAAATCTATCTCCACTGTCAATCAACATTGCAGCATCACGGTTTCACCTGCGAAAACTGTTTATATAAGTTAGAATATTTTGTAATACACTTCTTATTATATCATATGTTTAATGGGAGACGTAAAGTACGCAGTCTTGCATGTTGGTGTTATTCTGATTTTCAAATATTTCTTTGTTTTTAATGAACGGATGATGTAATTATCGAGTTTCGTTTAAGGCTTAATGTTTTTTGAAATGCCGAAAGGCAATAACCATCTTGTAGCTTGTGTGCTATTATGCTCCGTCTTGGTCTAAATTAGGCACTCATAAGAATTGGAGTCTGTTCCAACTCTTTGCAGACTGTGTTGTAACTAACGCTTGAGGCTAACGTTTCCACCAAAGTTGTTTCTGGGCAATAGTGGCTTGCTTTCTTCTGCATGCACCAACGTGTGGGAAATTACACACGATACGCCGTAAAATTGTTTAATGGATATTATGTTCCAGGACATTCTGTGTCATTCAAGAGTAGAGGTTGAATTGTTCCTGACTTGGGAGGGAAATGTTTTTTGGGAAGGGCTCTGGCTCACTTTTCCCAGGATGAGATCAAAGCTGTAACTGAAATGCGATGGACAGAAATGAGTCATTGTACAGAATCTGAACTCAAAAACAACTCTAATGAGTCACGGACAAAAGTGTACTAGGCCACAAGTTTGGATTTTGTACAAAATCTGCACAGAGACAGAGCTAAATGACATTTGTAGTGTTTTGGATTTTTCAAAGGAATGTTCTGGGCTCAATACTAGTTAAGCTCAAATGAACACATATGTGACATGTTATCATTTATCACAGTGAGTAATTTTTTCTTTGTCCCTTGGTTTTTAAAAACAAGCAAAATGGGGACCTGGTTAGCTCAGCTAGTATTGACCCTGAGGGTAGAGTCACATGGGGTAACCACCCCTGGTATCGTTAGTTCGAACCAAAATGGCCTCGTTACTAGGGAGGATAGAGTCACATGGGGTAACCTGGGGTAACACCCCTGGTGTCATGAGTTCGAATCCAGGGTGGGCTAAGTGACACCAGCCAGGTCTCCTAAGCAACCAAAATGGCCTGGTTGCTAGGGAGGATAGAGTCACATGGGGTAACCTCCTTGTGGTCGCAATTAGTGGTTCTCGCTCTCAATGGGGCGTGTGGTGAGTTGTGCGTGGATCGCGGTGAGTAGCATGAGCCTCCACATGCTGCGAGTCTCCGCGGTGTCATGCACAACAAGCTACATGATAAGATACACGGATTGATGTCTCAGAAGCGGAGGCAACTGAGATTCGTCCTCCGCCACCCAGAATAAGGCGAATAACCGCACCACCATGAGAACCTACTAAGTAGTGGGTATTGGGCATTCCATTACATCCCATTTACATAAATGGACTTGAAATGAAAAGTCGATGAGGTGAGGTGTTGTACCTGGATGTTAAAATACACACTTTTTGAAATCTAGCCATAAGCATTATAACATTATACATTATACATGTTAACATGAGACCGGTGTCATAGAATTGCTAAACGTTTCCATGCAAAGTTATATCCAATGCAACTCCTGTCATTACCAAGTAAAGCTGGGAATCCCAGTAACTTGCACATGATATGTGCAAAGATACCAGAAAAAAACAGTTTACAAATTGACTGTTGGCAATGCATAACTATAAGTTCATCAGCCTAGAAAAGTAGTTATAACACTTAAAGGATGATTAGACAGATCAAATAATGCATTTTTGTACAGAAAAGTAAAAATAAGCTATTTAACAAAAATATGAGCTGCTTTTTAAATCATGCCTTGCCCTATTGACTACCATTGTAAGTGTATGTCTCCATTTTGAAGGTTAAAATCTAATAGGATGTCTTTGACGTGACTAATTAAACTGTCTTGTCTTCAGGAAGCAGCACAGCGTGTATTGTGGTACTAGACCGGCAGAGTCATCAGCTACACACAGCAAACCTGGGAGACTCGGGCTTTCTGGTAGTTAGAGGAGGAGAGGTTGTTCACAGGTCTGACGAACAACAGCACTACTTCAACACCCCTTTCCAGCTCTCAATCGCCCCTCCAGAAGCAGAGGGCTCTGTTCTCAGTGACAGGTACGATTGTCTGTTGCGTTATTGGATTTATCTTTTCACTTTGTGATTATGCAACGCTGTCGTGTCCCTACCTAGATGTGAGTGAGAAATAATCCTCTCGATGGGAATACAAGAGCATGATTAGTCCTCACACTGAGAGCCTTCTTATTAAATCGACTGGATTATCAGTCTCTGATGGGGAGAAATGAGTCATTCGACTCATGTGTGTGAAGACAGCAGTGGCTACTCCAAAGTTTAGTATACCAAACAATCTCTGTTCTTCAATTCTGAGTGCTGCGTTGGTGAATTTCAGCAAAGTGGGAAAGTACACCAAATTACAAGCCCTACTTTTGTAACACCACCAACAAAAGTAAATTACTGTCATATTTAACATTACTTGGCATTACAGTAAACCACATTACCATGATTTTACCATAGATGAGAAATATTGTAAGCATTATGTACTGTGGCAAGATAAAGTATGTGAACCCTTTGGAATTAGCTGGTTTTCTGCATTAATTGGTCATAAAATATGATCTCATCTTCATCAGTCACAAGTATAGACAAACATAATGTGCTCAAGCTAACAACACACAACCAATTATAATCTTTCATGTCTATATTGAACACATCCCATTAAACATTCACAGTGCTGTGGAATAAAGCAAGTCGATCCTCCTTTGGCAACAATAACCTCAGCCAAGCTTTTCCGGTAGTTGCGGATTAGACCTGCACAACATTCATAAGGAATTGTGGACTATTCCGCATTACAGCACCAATTCAGATCAGCCATATTCGAAGGATATCTGGTGTGAACGGCTCTCTTGAGGTCATTCCACAGCATCTCTATTGGGTTAAGTTCTGGGCTCTGATTGGGTCACTCCAAAAGGATTTTCTTTTTGTGAAGACATTCTGTAGTGGATTTACTTCGATGTTTAGGGCCATTGTCCTGCTGCATCACCCAACTTCTACTGAGCTTCAGTTGGCACACAGCAACCCTGACATTGTCCCATAATCACTGTTGGGATGATGTTTTCATGTTTGTATACGGTGCACTTTTACAGCATATCTAGTGCTGCATGTTTTCCCAAAATAATTTAACTTCAGATTCATCAGTCCACAAAACATTTTCCCAGAAGCATTGTGGAGTGTCAAGGTGGTCTTTGGCAAACTTCAGGCATGCAGCCATGTTTTTTTTGGAAAGTAGCTGCTTCCTTCATGGTGTCCTGCCATGGACACCATGCCTGTTTAATGTTTTCTGTATAGTCGACTCATGAACAGAGATGTTCACCAGTTCCAGTGATTCCTTCAAGTCTTTAGCTGTCACTCTAGGTTTCTTTTTTACTTCATTGAGCATTTTGCGGTGTGTCGTTTGGGTCATCTTGACTGGACGGCCACTTCTAGGGAGAGTAGCCACAGCTTTGCATAAAGCTGGAAAGCTCTACAAGAAGTCTTCTTAGATCTCTTAATTGCGAGGCATGGTCCACGTCAGCAGATGCATCTTGTCAATAGCAAACTCAAAATGTTTGTGTGCTTTTTATAAGTCAAAGTAGCTGTAACCCACACCTACAATCTCGTTTCATTAATTGCATGCCAGGTCTGCCAACTCCTGACTCTAATTAGCTTTTGTTGACATCATTAGCCTTGGGATTCACATACTTTTTCCAACCCACACTGTAAATGTTTCAATGGTGTAATCAATATGTACACGAACAAACAATACATTTGTGTTATAGTTAAAACAGATTGTGTTTGTTCATTACGGTATCTTAGATGAAGATCAAACCAGATTTTAAGACAAATTTATACATAGATGCAGGTAATTCCAAAGTGTTCACAAACCTTTCTTGCCACTGTAAAACTGAGCCTTATGTGGCTTTTTGCTTTATTTAGATTTTCATGACTTGAAAATGTAAGCTTTATAGACGTTTAAATGCACCAGTTGAAGTTGTGCCTCTTTCCTGGAAGAGCCAATCATCGTAGGCGTGTTCTGTATCTTGTCTGTTGTGATTTTGCCAAACACGTGGCATGGCTGCCAAGCAAGTGAAAACAACCTTACCATGGCCTCTGTAAATCTTGACATTGTTGGTTTTCTCTTTAAAGGTGAGCTAGTGGAATAATTACCTGGAGGTCAGATATTCTGTAATTTGAGGGTGAAGGATCTTTAATATGCTTCTACTTTAATACTGCTTCCACTTCTTAAGTTCTCTGAATTTTCATTCAAGTATCATGTTTAAACCAAATGACCTGGGGATGGCTAGGCTGGCAATGATGGTGGCCAGTGTATATAGTGGGCATAGCATCTGCTGCGGACTTCCTGGAACAAAACAGAACATGATGCTTCAAAGCTGATCCATATTTTTCCTCTACTTTAAGCTGTAATTGGGTTCAAGCCATATAAGCTTCTAGATCAAAACGGTTTCAATTGCTCTCAACTTATACTCCTAAATATGGTCAGCAAACAGCAATGCTTATATAAGAGCTCCAAGCTGATTTAAACTTGGGAAGCGCAGAATGTGCTGTTATATAAACGGTTCTGATGGATCATTGTGTTCCTGAAACGGCCTAAAGATATGGCTTCATTCTCAGAGACTTGGAAGTTGAATGTTTAGGTTTTGTCAGACGTGAAACCCGGAATATTGCACTTTTACTGTTGAAGGTTAACTTGTATTTGAAGTGATTGTTTTGTTTGATAACCGAGCTATTTAGGCCGTTCCAACCAAACATTACTCAACAATAACTCAAAAAAACTAAGTCACATTGGTCTTTCTTTCCCCACAGCCCTGAAGCTGCCGATAGTTCGTCCTTCGATGTCCAGTTGGGTGACATCATACTCACGGCTTCAGATGGTCTCTTTGACAACATGCCAGATTATATGATCTTACAAGAACTTAAAAAGCTCAAGGTACGAGAATGTCTGTCTATAAACAACACTTCCGGAGTTATGTTTTCCAGCAACTCTAATGTGAATTGTTTTCCGTTCCTAGAATGCCAACTACGAAAGCATCCAACAGACAGCCAAGAGTATTGCCGAACAGGCCCACGTCCTAGCATACGACCCCAATTATATGTCCCCTTTTGCACAGTTCGCCTGCGATAATGGCTTGAATGTCAGAGGTAAGTCGTACTAATCCGATATACATACTTATTTTTAAAAGTTGACTAAAAAGGTCATTAAATATAACCGTTGCTTTTCTTTATTAACTTCTTTTTACAATATTATGAGAGATCCGTTCATGCCAGCGGTCATAAATGCGTTTCTACCTCCCTAACTGGCACATATTGAACGGCAGAGGGTTGTAGATATCCTGTGAATTTGTAGTTTCGACATTCGCCTGACAACCTTCCCTTTTGTTTTCTTTTCAAAGGAGGAAAGCCAGATGACATCACCGTTTTGCTGTCAATTGTAGCAGAGTACACAGACTAACGCTTACAAGGGCTGCGAAATGAGTCTCTTTTTCTCAGTCACTGGACTGGCGGCTGTTTCCTGCTGGCAGGATGGAGGTCTGCGTGAGTTTTATTGTCTCAGGTAGAGACTCGGACCCCCACATCTATTCCTTGGGCTCTTTGGTCTTACCGTACTAGACCGCACAAATGACCTCGTCTCCTCTTGTGAATGGACTCACGAAAAAGTAAAAGTCCACCATAAACATCTTGATATGGACTGCTACTTTTTCATTTCATGTTGGCTAAAGTGTAATGGCACAACTTTTATTGTGCTTCACAAGGGCTTTGTTTGAACGCTGCTTCTGTAAGAATTGAACGTCCCCCTGTCGTCCACAAATAATTGAGGTGGTGCTATGTATGTGGTTGAGAAAAACTGACATGAAGCCAAAAAAAATGATCCAGAAATCAGGGGAAAGTGAACCAGAATGGAATAAAAATCTGATTATGGATAAGCGTCCCCAAAAAAGGACGTTTCCGCATCAGGAAGAGTCATTAAGATGGCAGCGTCATGCCAATTTTAGAACACTTTGCTCTGGGGAGTCTTGAGTGTATAACTTTACAAAAGGCCAAGGGAGATGCCCTCATGTTACAGTTCTCTTGCGATGGCACATTTTGCCGGTTTACTTTCCATTTAAA
This sequence comes from Moxostoma hubbsi, assembly GCA_032164185.1. Taxonomy (NCBI): domain Eukaryota; kingdom Metazoa; phylum Chordata; class Actinopteri; order Cypriniformes; family Catostomidae; genus Moxostoma; species Moxostoma hubbsi. Next base: position 5,159,422 of record JAVLUX010000018.1, read on the forward strand.
AAGACATCTGATCTGCTGGATAGCTGAGATCTGAGGTTATTAGGCACACGTTACTACAACAAACTCTTTACTAGCTAATGGACAGTTTGGGTTTTGGGGAGTATGTTGTAAACGTCACGTAACTGTGCTGTACGAGATCGATTCGAGTGTTTAGCAACAACAGAATATTATCCAAGTTAATGATAAACCATAGAGATGCCTTCCTGTAAGATATTGATGAACTGATGAAAGAAGCTTTTGGAGCTTGAGGAGAACTATTATTAATTACCGAATAAAGGGTTGATGGCATAAAATAGTGCACAAATTGCACAACAAAATAGATTTTGAGGTACAGGGCACATTATTTTTGCTTGGGGAGACATTTAAAAGAAAATCCCTTATTTATTAAAAAAAAACTCCCCATTTGAGTTTAATGTAATTACAGCAATGCAAGAGATTGTGGGATGTGTTGAGATCCTTGCGTAAAACCACTTTTAAAAGTTTCGTGTGTGTGTGTGTGTGTGTGTGTGTGTGTGTGTGTGTGTGTGAGAGAGTGGGTATGGGTAGTTTACAAGGACATTTTCTTAGATTAGAAACTGGTAATTATGAGGGTATTATGCTGTAAATTTGGTTTATGAGGACATTTCTAGTGTCCCCTTAATTTAAATCACTTAATAATCATACTAAACAATGTTTGTTTGTTTTTTATATAAAAATGCAGACATTTTTTTTGTGAGGGTTATTATTCATTATGTCTATGGAGGATAATTATAGCTGCACCAACTTGTGTGTGTATACATGTTTAGGATAGTAAAACCTGTTATCACCTACCTTGTAGGGCCGAACCAGTGGTACCCACGAGACAAATAGCTTATTAAACATACTAAATGATGTTTTTTTGAAAATGTAAAAATGCAAAAACTTTTCGGTTAGGGTTAAGGGATAGAAATGACTGTTAGATCTGTATAAAATCCATAAAATGCATGGAAGTCGATGGAGAGTCCCCACAATTATATAAAAACTAGTGTGTGTGCGTGTATTTTTCACTTTGTGGAGACCAAATGTCCCCATAAGGATAGTAAAACACAACATTTTGGACCTTGTGGGGACAATTTGTCAGTCCTCATGAGGAAAACAGCTTATAAATCATACTAAATGATGTTTTTTGAAACTGTAAAAATGAAAGTTTTCTGTGAGGGTTTGGTTTAGGGGTTGTGTTTGGGTTTAGGGGTTGTGTTTGGGTTTAGGGGTTGTGTTTGGGTTTAGGGGATAGAATATAACGTTTGTACAGTATAAAAACCATTATGTCTGTGGAAAGTCCCCATATAACACAACGTGTGTGTGTGTGTGTGCGTGCGTGCGTGAGAGAGGAATATCAATGAGGTGTAGATATTTAGAAAACTGTGTGTATATTTATGTATGACATTAAGCGTTTGAAAAAGTGTATGCTATTACACATCGGATGTATATGAGAGCATATTTAAAGATTGTGTGAATTCTGTTAAAAACACGTTTTTTGTAAACTTTCATTTTAAATATCCCTCAAGGTGTTTACACGCAAGGCTAATATAATGCTAGCATCTGTGAATGCTTTCAGTTGGTATATGATGATCACCTGATCTAATAAAGTTATATTTTTATAACTTCTGTATGTAGATTTTTTTACTAATTTAGTCAAATTAATGGTCCCCAGATGAAAAACTGAGTTTCTATGTTTTTGAGTTTAACTTTTATCAGTTAAAATGTTTTGGTAATACCTTAAAATGAGGTTCTATATGTTAACATTAGTTAAAGCTAAAGTATGTTGCTTTTTCTGTGTTCAGATACCTCCTATCTCAGCTTAATTTTTAGAGACAACTATAAGTAAGGTTCATTTTCTCAAAAACCGTAATCACTGTGTTTCTGTGGCGCTATGAAAATTGCTCTGTTTTGAGAGACCTGCTTAGACCCGCCCCAACAATGTTACTCAACCAATGGCGTGAGTTAGGGGCGAGACTCTCTCTTTTTGTTTGACCAGTTTCATTAGGTATCCTAAACTAATTAGAATTGTTCATTTTTATTGATTTATTTTACACCATTTATCAATCTTGGTTAATGATTATTTATCAAAATACTATTTTACATTGTTCATGTAAGTTCATAATGCATGAACTAGTGTTAACAAATGCAATTTACTATAAACATGCAGTAGTATATGTTGAAAATAAAACTTCCTAGGATTAATAAATACTGTTAAAAGTACTGTTCATTAGTAGTTCATGTAAACTATTGCGTTAACCAGTGTTAACAAATATAACCTTATTGTAAAGTTTTACCATGTTTTTGCTTTTAGCTGTTCGTTTAAATAACCCTGCTGTTTGACAAACTGATTTTAGTATTTGTATTTTAGAAGTACAAAATTTACATGTATTCTTAAAGTGACAGTGCACCCAAAAATGAAAATTCTCTCATCATTTACTCACCCTCATGCCATCCCAGATGTGTATGACTTTAATTCTTCAGCAGAACACATTTGAAGAAATATAGAGGAATATCGTAGCTCAGTAGGTCCTTAAAATGCAAGTGGATGGTGATCAAACCTTTGAAGCTCCAAAACGAACAGACAGTCGGCATAAATGTCATTCATACGACTCCAGTTGTTAAATTAGTGTCTTCTAAAGTGAAACGATCACTTTTGGTGCGAAAAAAAAATCAATATTGAAGTACTTTTTCACTATAAGTCGTCGCTTCCGGTCAGCAGCAGTATGTGCATTCTCAAGAGGGCAAAGTTCACACGGTCTAACATGTGACGTATTCACGTTGGGATGTTTCGGACATAATCTCACGTTTTTCTTTCAGTTGGGACATCCTGGATGAGCGCACAAACGCACCATTGTGAGTAAACAAACAGATACAATTACAGATCTAAACCAAAATCAAAGCGTTCCTCCTACTCACCTGTAAACAGCGCTGCTCTTCCGGATGTGTCGCACATGCGTCTGTTCTCGCTTGATCGCGCCAACGTGATTACGTCACATGCGCATACTGATGCTGACCAGAAGCGATAATTTACAGTTAAAAAGTACTTCAATATTGATTTGCTTTAGAAGATATTCATTTAACAACTGGAGTCGTATGGATGACATTTATGCCGACTGTCTGTTCGTTTTGGAGCTTCAAAGGTTTGATCACCATCCACTTGCATTTTAAGGACCTGCTGAGCTACGATATTCCTCTATATTTCTTCAAATGTGTTCTGCTGAAGAATGAAAGTCACACACATCTGGGATGGCATGAGGGTGAGGAAATAATGAAAGAATTTTCATTTTTGGGTGCACTGTCCCTTTAATTAAACGTTGTTCATAAAAATGTTGTGCATATAAATACAAAAGAATTGGAAATATGTTGTTTAAAAATAGTTTCAGATTAAATATAGCATGTTACTTTGCAGGATACTGCTGACAATGCTTGACAATACATTATTAGTACTGTTTCAATTATGTAACTATTTTAATCACACAAGCCATTTGCACCCTGCTGAATTAACCCAATTACACTGTCGGATGAATCTGTAAGGCCACATGCAGAAAGCAGTCTTCCCTTTCTAAATGCTCATGCTGAACAATTTAAATACAGTCCTGCTTACTGGTTCTGTGACTTACAGCGATGTGTGTTAAAATACTGTCTCCTATCCCAGCTCTATGATGTAGAGGCAGCATGGCCAGCCTGGCTCAACCAATGGCATGAGTTTGCGATAAGACTATCTCTATGAATGACCAATATATATATATATATATATATATATATATATATATATATATATATATATATATATATATATATATATATATATATATATATATATATTTTTTTTTTATGCAATTCTGTTGATGTCTAGTGGTGCAGAAATAACACACTTCAACTTTAAGGCTTTAACATGTCCATTTCTGGCTAATCTTTCATGCATCAGTACAATGTACAACTATTATGGTTTTCTGGTCTGTAACGGTTTGTGGTTTTCCTTCATTTTATGCTCAGCTGATTTATACATTTTTACAAAGGGCAGGAGATCCTCAAATATCATGCACATTACCACATCGGTAAGTGGTTGGAGATTATACTTATTTGTCTGCATCAAAAAACTAAATAAATAAATGCTAGTAATGGTAGTGACCTGGAAATCATGAGCATTAGCTAATTGAATTGCAATTGATTGTACTGTCCCATTAAGAGCACATTTGACAAAATACCACAAATAGTGCTAAATGAAGTTATTTTGTTATGCAGTTAATGGTTATTTAGCTTTTAAAGGGGATGGAGTGAGAATTATATTCAACACAATGCAACCTTTATGAATAACAGCCTCTCTGCTGTGATTTGATTGTCAAAATTCTTCAAAATCCGGAATTTTTACAGTCAAATGAAACCCACGGCTCTCTCTGGATAATGTAGCGAGAAATGTGTACAATCCCAGTAATTACTGCAGTCTTATATAATAATTGGTTCCAGATATTGGAGTGCAGAACGGCATTTTAAAGCTCTGAGTCAAAGCTTCCTTTGAGTCATCGGTGGCCACACGGAACAAGGAGTTCTCAATCCCTGACAATGTTTTTGATTTGGGGTTGCTTATCTCTTTGGTGAGCGCACTTGACTGAACTGTGTGTTTAGGTACACATTCCACAGTCCTGTAACAGAATGTGAATCCTGCCCCGTTTGGGCTCTCCTCTGCTTCCCTTGAACTTTACTCTTGATTAATAGTAAATACCTCATATACCACTAAGAGCATTTTAACATGAGGAAATGTACAGTATATTGAACCATGCACTTGAACTGGAACAACATCAAAACATTAGCTTACAACCAGTGTGAAATATTTATTTTAATATTAATAAATATTAAGGTTATAAGGATTACAGTCTAGCAATGGCATTGGCAGCTATGACTAAGGAACATTTTTCATTTAAGATGTATTCGTATAAATACATGTATTATGATGGGTAACATTTCACAGCAGAAAGCAATTTTGCTGACTTTCAGTACATCACGCAATAATATCCATGTTACCTGCATCAGGTAATCTTGTCCTGTTCCTCCTCAGTTCCTCCGTCCCATCACGGGCGTACACCAGGCAGGGTAAATCCACAGTATCACCATTGCTTTTGTCACCGAATACATTCCCAAAGAGCAAGGAGCAGAACTGAAATGTGATATAAAAGGTATTTGAGTCTCTTGCCACAACAATTCCCCATATTAGCACTTGTGCTCCATTTCGTGATTATTTCCTCTGCGTATTACACCGTTTTTAATTGCAAAAATCTGAAGAAAATGTCACAAAACTGTTGCTATCCTTGACTTTAGCCCCAATATAGCTCAACAACTGTGTTATGACAGTAAAACAATTTTTAAGACAACATATGAAACTTATATATTAGGAATATAATAGGAATATTCCGGGTTCAATATAAGTGAAGCTCAATCAACAGCATTTGTGGCATAATGTTGACTACATAAAGGCAGAAATGTGAAGCTTGTAATTTTATGGGGTTTATTGACATTATCTTCTCATGGCAACAAAGTTGTAAAATTGGCTGTAACTTTACACAGACAAGTTTGGTATGATTTTATTGCACTTAAATCATTTAAACACTCATATTGTTTACGTCCTATAATAATAATATAATAATAATAATACATTTATTTAGGCTACGTCTACATTAATCCGGATACATTTGAAAATGGCGTTTTCATTTCAAAACGCTCTCCGTCCACAGTAACGTTTTCCAAAAGTTGCTCATCCACACAAAAATGTATGAAAATGCTTAAATCGTGTCACTGCGCATGCGGGAAATCCCCGTTGCTTGTACGGTCTGAAACGGAATTGTCCTTGTGTTCCGTCGCCGGACACCAATTCCGAGTAAACTTCCCTTCGCCTTTGAAGGAATGCAATGTGAAGGTTGTACAAAGTGCAATAGCGACCATGAGGAGGTTACCCCACAGGGGTGTAAAGTAACAAATTACAAATACTCACGTTACTGTAATTAACTACTTTTTCCCAGGAATTGTACTTCTTTAAGTAGTTTAAACATTTTATACTTTTACTTGAGTACAAGTGCTGTAACTGTACTTTTACTGCGCTATTTTCCCCACCGTCTCTGTTCGCTACTTCCCTGTCCTGATTTTATTTTTATCTATAAACATAATTGGCTAGGGAGAGTCTCTCCCATCAAATCAAATTACATAAAAAAAACTTGAATGGCAGCGGCAGATCTGGCGCCAACTGTTACGGATGCTTCAAGCAGTTTACAGCTGAACTTCACATCCCAGCAGCACCTAAAATGGCTGTTCGCAGTGAAAAAGGCCAACAGCATTAATCCTGCCTCTAATTTGGAGAAACATATCAAGGTAAATTTCATATTTCTGCTTACTAAATTCTGTGCCTGTAATTTAACTATCTATCACTGAGATTATTGGGCTGTTGTGAGAGATTAAGGCAATGTTATCAATAGGGCTGGGCAATAAAATAATCTAGATGTTTATAGGAGAGTAGTTTTCCATACTTAGCCTATGTTCTACATCTAGAACAGTTAATTACAACGATCACGAGAGGTAGAGTACACTGGTTGGTTGATCTAGATGAAATGTAGTTTTATATTTACTTTTTATTTCCTGACGTCTGTTGCTCCGCGCTGTTTGATTGACAGGCGGCTAATGTTTGCGCGCGAATGTGGGTTCGCGCCTAAATGAGCAAATACACTTTATAATTCTGCCAATGCCCGTCTTTGTGAGGCATTAATGTAAAAGCAGTCGTTTATATCTAAAGTGAATTTAAACAGGTGTATAAAAAGCGTGTTTGCTTAAAAATTTGGGACTTGAAGTGTAAATGTATGTGAATTGAGCACTGTGGCTATATATAGAAAGGCTATTAATCAAACAACAATAACAAGGAAACGAGAAAACCACTCACTACTTTTAGCCGAATAACTTGAGTAGCTTTAAAAGTATTAATGTAATAGAATAAAACAGTTAAATTATGTTAGCTTTTTTTTTTTTAATTTTTTTTTTTTTATAATTCCTACCCCTGATGTAGCGATTGTGCTAATTTGTATAATAAATTACCAGGAAGGTAGAGAAGATAAAATAATTTATAATTATGCTTAGCCTTTATAAAGATAGAAAAGTATCTACATTTGCAGAGCAATAATTTAGCAGAACATCCCACCAGTCACAAACTTCAGAAAATTGTGCTACTTAAAGAAATAATTCACACAAAAAAATGAAAATTCTCATCATTTACTCACCCTCATGACATGTCTACGACTTTATTTCTTCAGACCCCATATTAAGATTTTTAGAAGAATATTTCAGTTCTGGTCCATTCAATGTAAGTGAATGGTGACAAGAACTTTGAAGCTCCAAAAAGCACATAAAGGCAGCATAAAAGTAATCCATAAAACTCCAGTGGTTTAATCCATGTCTTCTGAAGTGATATGACAGGTGTTGGTGATAAACAGATCAATATTTAAGTCCTTCTTTTGCTAGAAATTCTTCTCTCTGCCCAGTAGGTGGCAATATGCATGAAGAATGTGAATCACCAAAAACACAAGAAGAAAGTGAAAGTGAAAGTGGAGATTGACTGAGCAGGGAGGAGAATTAATGGTAAAAAAAGGAATTAAATATTGATCTGTTTCTCACCACATCTATCATATCGCTTCTGACGACATGGATTAAACCCCTGAGGCACATGGATTAGACTACTTTAATGCTGATTTATGTGATATGTGGAGCTTCAATATTTTAGCACCGATTCACTTTCATTGTATGGACCAAAAGTACTGAGATATTCTTCTAAAAATCTGAATTTGTGTTCTGCAGAAGAAAGAAAGTCATACACATCCAGGATGACATGAGGGCGAGGAAATGATGAGAGAATTTTCATTTTTGGGTGAATTATCCCTTTTTACGCGTGATGTAGCCCCTGTGCCAAACAACTTTACCCATGCCTGCTCCACCTCCTCTATTGTGCAGGACATGACATGCCAAGTGATCCTGCTTGTTTAGCATTTTTTTTGCATTCCTTGCAATGTTTGAACATGTTTTATGCACAACAATAACGCTCTGTCGCCATTAAGGGAAATTTAGACCCTGCACATAAACTGATTTTAATGTAATTGTTTCATACATTACGATTTAAAATGGTGATCTGTGTATTGAAAATAAGTTTTTAATATTTATATAGTCTGTTATCATGTCTCCCTTTTATTTTTTGGAATCAGATTCATGTAATGTTTATCATAGATAAGTGATGTATTTTAAAAGTTGGCATACAGTGTTCATTATAATTGGGTTTTGCAATTCGGTACTCAATACTCACTACTCATGAGTACTTTTAAATGAGCTACTCTTTTACTCGAGTAGTTTTTAGGACAGCTACTTTTACTCTACTCTACATTTTTGGGGAAATAACAGTACTTTTACTTGGGTATGGTTTTTAAGTACTCTTTCCACCCATGGTTACCCCATGTGACTCTACCCTCCCTAGCAACCGGGCCAATTTGGTTGCTTAGGAGACCTTGCTGGCGTCACTCAGCATGCCCTGGATTCAAACTCGTGACTCCAGAGGTCGTAGTTAGTGTCTTTACTCGCCGAGTTACCCAGGCCCCACATCTTCTGATTTTTAACTTCTTTATTCCTTCAAATCAACCTCTAAAAACCCCTCAATTGAATCATTCGAAAATGTCTATGGAGAAAATGAATGGGAAAAACCATTTGATGCACTTTAATACAGCATCATGCAGTAACACACTGGCATAGTGATGGCTATATGTCATCATGAAACAGAGACCCTCCCCTCCAAATCAAGTGGTCACAGAAGACACATTTAAACAGCGATGCGTCTCACCTGACCATATGTGATCGGATCACCCGAGAGATGCCTCTTGATACCAGGTGGAAACAGGGTCTAAAACTGCAAAGATGTGAGACGCTCCAAAAGATCTGATGCATGAGTACAACAGCGCAGAGGAAGGTAGGCCAAAAATAGATCGATGCTTAATAATATGGAAATAAATCAAACATTATTTTGACTTTTAAAGCCTTTTTGTATTGGCTGAATGCTTGTACGTTGCCACAGTTTGTATCTGATGTAATGTATTTAAATGAAATTATCTTTATTTGGGGGCCTTTCTCAGCAAATATTGATAAGCATTTAATTACGATTATTTAAATGTATTAATCAGCACATCATGTAATTAATTGGTAGCCCTAATCATAATATTCAGATGCAGCAGCCCTGCTAGTCATTTCTATGCAAATGTGGTGCTTTTACCAGTCAAACAAGATAAGCTGAAATGGCCTTCTTGTACCAAAGACTTTGTTTATATGCAAAACACAACTTTGTTGAAATCTAAGCAAATATCATGCACTTACTAAACAAATGAAGAGCCTTTGCGATTTCAAAATAATTCGATTTATTTTCGGTTCAACTGGCATGACATAAGTTAGCCTTCAGCAGTCTGTGAAAGGTCAGCAGTGACGTATGAGCATACTTACTTCCACTAAGGGCTAGTTTGCTAAATATTACCCTAAGGGCGTCGATCATGCCAATATTACAGCATCGTACACATTTAGTCCAAGTGAAAAAGAGGTTTAAAACTGAATATCCAGGTTCAGGGGCCACTTGATCCACATTGACCTTGGATGGGCCATTGTTGTTTTGATCCTTGAAGATGGACAACACAACGTTGGCCTCCGGCATCATGTCTTCCACACTGAAGGAAACAGGCCTGAAAGACAGCGCAGACACAATCAACAATTAATCCTCTGGTCTGATTAAGAAAGTTTAAATACAATTGCATTGAAATGTACACTGGACTGTTACTTCATGACTTCAGACTGAATATACGAGGGTTTGGTCCAATCAAATGGTGGCTTACTGTCCAGCTATGCCGAAGCGGCCAGACACTGGAACACCATACGAACAGCCCCTAAAAAACCATCAATAGTCATCAATATTAAGGTCTGTTGTCCTAGAAGAGGTAGACTGTAAATTTGAAATATTTTACATATGCTGTAATATTTTTATAATATAGGCTAAAAGTTTAGTATATATTAGCAATAGCATTAAGGCCTCAAAGTTAACACATGGACTATAAGCCACAAAAATCACATTTTAATTTCATTAGGTTGTCACCCAGAGGTAGCCCTGCACAATATTGAAGAATTAAGACGAGTCAAAACAGATTTGTGCATGGTATTATACGCAAGGGACACACTGATCCGTACAGATGTATTTGACCCCTTTTTTAAACCACGTGAGGAGAAGGTCAGTCATGTGTGTCCAGACCAGAGTGTGCTATCCAGCACTGTAACGCATTGTGACCGGTTAGCTGGTCCAAGAATCTGTGCAACTGCATCAATGACTGACACAAATACACTGTGGCCTGCCGAAACATGATGCCATGTAGCCAAAATGCACACGTGAAATGTGTTGGTACTTCAGGGGCATATTTCAGTACCACTAGACTTTCCTGGAAATCAGGGTCGAAGGTTGAGCGATAATACACAAGTTGAGCTTGGGGATTTGTTTATCCTGGATGAATTACAATTTTAAAATCACGCCAGATCAAATGTGAACATGGAGTGTTTCTGTATGCCCACTTGGAAATATTTGAACGGCTCGTGTCTAAGTTGTTATGTGTTTTACGTATTTTATTTAACATGCATAAGGAAGTAAACACTTAATTGGTGATCTGAAGTTTATATGGCACATTAAAGGGACAGTTAATCCAAAATGAAAATTCTGTCATCAATAACTCACCGCCATGTTGTTCCAAACCCAAACCCTACGTTAGGCAGAACCCCAGTCACCATTCACTTCCATTGCATTTTTTTACCCATACAATGAAAGTGAATGGCGACTGAAGCTAACATTCTGCCTAACATCTCTTTTTGTGTTCTGCAGAACAAATAAAGTCATACATGAGATTGAGTAAATCAAGGCAAGTCATTTTTATTTTTATATTGCCTTAATAATCAGGGATGCAAACTCATGAGAGGTGAAAAAGCTGAGAAAGTCATATTCAACGTTTTTTGTTGTATGTAAAGCTTTTAAAGTGTTTAAGCTTAAAGTAACCCTTTCAAGTTATTTTTATAAGGAAAAAAATGGAAAAATGTATCAAAACAATTGGGTAAATTAGCTTCAGAAAAGGTGACTTTAGCCATAAGGTGAATAGCTTTCATCCCTGAATAATATACACTTAATTTCAAAAGTAGCTTTACCATAAATCACACTGTATGTATCAAAGCCCCCAGTGAAAACCTTTATGGAAACCATCTTTGTCTTTAAAAATAATAATAACAGAAATGTCTTTTTTTGGGCAGAACTATCCCTTTAATGGTGAATATACCTAAAGTTTGAGGCTGAGCAGATGTTAAAAGAACACTGCAGTCCACGGCACACGCGTAACATACATTCTTTGAACTCGCTTGGGTGAATACGATATGCACAAGGACTAATGAACATCCAGGACAGAAATAAGTCCCTATAAAAATGTATATGGGCAGATCCTCAACACACTACACAGATGTCCAGCTCTATTAAAAACATTGTACCAGGAGGAGTTAAGGACACACTGAACTTGCACGCATATCCTGTGTAAAAACATTGCATGCTCAAGTCTCACCCTGAGTTCACTGAGGCAGAAGGTTACGGCTGAATCCACTCCAACCTGAAAATAGTCAAACTCCTACAGGTGCAGTGATAGCTCAGTGTTCATGCCTTTAAAACAGCCTGATATCAAATAAAGAAGGTCTAATTAATGCAGTTCTGCACTATTCAACACATGCATGTTTTATCATTTAACGTTAAATTTCTCTCCAGCAAATGGATTTGAAATAATAACACTTTTTAAGACTCATGCCATTATAATACGGTATTTATATATTATGACGTCAGAATAGGTCTTCAAAGTAACGTTAAGAGATTATATGGAAAGACTGACCTCTTCTTGTGAAATGGGGAAATGCACCATAATGTCACCTAATAGTCTAAAATGCAAACAATAAAGGATGAAGTTTACATAACATTAATACTACCCTTAAACTAAGGCGAAATTAAAGGGACAGTTCACCCAAAAATAAAAATTCAGTCATTGTTTACTCACCCCTGTGTTGTTATAACACTCTATATGACTTTATGTCTTTTTCTTAACACAAAGGGAGGAATTGTGAAAAAAAATTGTGCTCTGTGATGAAACAATGACTGAATTTTCATTTTTGGGTGAACTGTCCCTTTAATTTCGCCTTAGTTTAAGGGTAGTATTAATGTTATGTAAACTTCATCCTTTATTGTTTGCATTTTAGACTATTAGGTGACATTATGGTGCATTTCCCCATTTCACAAGAAGAGGTCAGTCTTTCCATATAATCTCTTAACGTTACTTTGTACAGGTAAACACTGCATTTTTGGAACAACTGTTTGTGCACTTACTTGGGCTATGCTGTCAGGACATTTGGACAGAGGTGCATCTGATGCATTTCTATTCCTCTGAATGATGTTGAAATGAGGGTAGTAGCCGAAGAATTTATGCATTTCTATGCCCAGCCTTATTATTTTTTTTAACGGAGCACTTGGAAATCAAACAGAAACATAAAGGATGCTAAAGGCAGCCACAGTCACACCATGTCCAAATCTGACGGCAAAAGACATGTTATAAAATGTATATTTTCTATGTTAATCAGAGTTTTTGACTTAACCAGCAGTGGCGAGCGACGGTACATTCTATTGATGCTTGTTTTCTTAATAGACAGCTCAGAAGGTTTTGAGAGACAGCCAATGATTATGTATATAAAATATACCCCTTTCTCCAGTGCATCCAACCACATTTTATCACCAATTATTGACAGTGCATGAACTGCTTTTCCAAATACTACAAACAGTAAAAAAGACATTCATTAACAACAGAAACTAATCTAACAGAAAACTATTTATAAAAAAATTTAAAGTGACATACATTTTCAATTATGCACTTCATTCTAATTATTTAATTTATTTCAATATTAAAGACGCAAATTCGGAAAGAAAATCTTTGAAAAAAGTGAATTTTGAGAATAAAAATCGTTTTTTATTTCGCCTCAGAATCTCCACAGCTTCCGGGTGCGCGCGCCATCTCGCGTTCATGAGAGGTCTCGCGACGCGCTTCTAAATCAAATGTGTACACACATGCAATAAACAATCTATTCCACAACTTTCAACAAATTAAGCAATAAATACATCGTATAGTGTATAAATAAGTAGAGATTGTCTAATTATTAACGGTGCAATTAAAATCAGAAGAATATGTATGAAGGACGAAGCCTGCGTAATTAATTAAATAATAATAAAAAAAATTTGTGCATAAATAAATATATAAATAATGAAATGTGCGAGTAGATACATAAATGTTTAAATTATATAAATAAATGTTTTTTGTTTTTTTTTTGCCATTTTATTTATTCATCATTGTGGAACCGTCGTAACTGAATATATCGTGTGAACAGCGGACGACCGGGACGATTAAAGTGTAACACACAACATTCAGACGGTCGTGCACGTAAACAAATATTGCGTTTAAATGACAAAATAGTATAATTGAGTGTCATTAACACCTATAAACAATACAACATGAGTTCATATGGACGTCGATGCACTTTAACCAGATTGATCATGTTTTTCGGGCTGTATAGACTTTAAATAGTCTCAAACTTGGTGAAGTAAAGAGCTTTTTGCAGTTATGGCTTGTAATTATATTGAGTGGCAGATAGCAGAACGCCGTAAAGGCGCTGGACGAAGAGTGTATATATTATAAAATCCATATATTATTAAATCCATAAACAGACTCTCCTCAGGTCCACGACTGCAAACTGGAGGAGCAGAGGATAATAAGTACCATGTAAGAGCCTTATTTGTCATTATTACTCAACCTAACACGTTACAAATCCAAGCACCAAAACTAACAAACTTCCTTGGCATTACTTTGCAAGTATCCTCTTGGTGTCCTTTGGATTACATTGGATTACCATGTAAATACCATTGTAAATAAATATGAATCATGGTATTGCCATTTGATATTTGATTTTTCAAGGTAACTTGAGTTGAACAGTTAAAGGGACAGTACACCCAAAAATGAAAATTCTCTCATCATTTACTCACCCTCATGCCATCCCAGATGTGTATGACTTACTTTTTCTGCTGAACACAAATACAGATTTTAGAAGAACATCTCAGCTCTGTAGGTCCTTACAATGTAAGTGAATGGTGACCAAATCTTTAAAGCTTAAAAAAGCACATCAAGGCAGCATAAAAGTAATCCATACCACTCCAGTGGTTTAATCCATGTCTTTAGAAGCCATATGATAAGTGTGGGTGAGAAACAGATCAATATTTAAGTCCTCTTTCAATATACATTCTCATCCCTGCCCAGGAGCTGGTGACATGCATGAAGAACGAATGGCCAAAAACAAAAGTGAAAGTGAAAGTGGAGATTTAAAGTAAGAAATGATCTGTTTCCCACCCATACTTCTCATATAGCGTCATAAGTCATGGATTGAACCACTGGAGTCAAATTGATTACTTTTATGCTGCCTTTATGTGCTTTTTGGGACTTGAAACTTTTGGTCACTATTCACTTGCATTGTATATCTTCTAAATATCTTCATTTGTGTTCAGCAGAAGAACGTAAGTCACACATATCTGGGATGGCATGAGGGTGAGTAAATGATGAGAGAATCTTCATTTTTGGGTGCACTGTCCCTTTAAGTATTGTTGACGTCCCTGTGATGCTCTTTGTACCAAAGAGTACCATCTTTGTACCGTGTCTCCTCAACACTGTGTGTGTTATGGTTTGGGTAACTTTGCATCTTGTGGATCTGCCCGATACCAGCTTGTAATGTTCTTGATACACTCCAGGTAAACTAACACACACACACACACACACACACACACACACACACACACACTCACTGTGTTTTCATAATTTGACCTATTAAATATCGATATTGTGGTCCAAATAAAATCTACCACTCTCTCTTTTGTCCTCTTATAGATTCCAGTGGGCCGTTGTTGTGTGTATGATCCTGTGTTTTCTGTGTCAGAGTGTGACGCTCTCAAAGAGCTCGGCTTCACTGTGCTCGCTGAGAATGAGGTGGGTCACACATCTACTGGCATTAAAATATATATTTAATCTGTTCTCTACTAGTAGATGTCTGGTAGTTGGGAAGCATGGTTTTATTTTTCTCTCTGGAGCATGCTTATCAGGAGGGGAAACGTGCAGCATGTGAACCGACCCTGTTCTACTTGATGCATTGTGGGAAGGCTTGCTGTGGAGAAACACAGCTTGTCACCACAGACACTGCCAAATATAAAATTGTCAAAATAGTTTCTTAACAAATATCCCTTTTTTTGCTTGTGCATAATACATCAGATCACGTGAAATGTAAACGAGTTAAATCACGTCCCGCCCTACACAATGTCCTGCTGAATATTCACTTTAGCTGTTAAATGTGTTGCTAATGCAAATGAGCTAAAAGCAACGAGTTTGATGCGTTACAGACGTTCAAGAACAGAAAAGAGACTTTGGTCAAACATTTTATTGACTTCATTTCAAATTTCCTCTCTTGTATTATATGTTAAAACACTCGATTTATGTGGTCGTACAGACATGTTTATATCTTTCAATGCTTTCAAATACTTGTTATTACTCACTCTGTCTCAGCCTGGTTCTCCAAATCAACTGAGCCTTCGCTCACAACACACTCTTTACCATTTACCACGACTGATTCAGACTGTGCTTTACTTGCTGACAACATAATGTTAGATGATTTGGACTGGTTTTCAGTGGGGGCACCGTTGGTGACATCTGGTTGATGTTCTTCCTCCTCGCTATTGTTTTGTGCGCCACAATCTCCGTTTTGCAGGTGGGACTCGATCTCTCCATTCATGGTTAAGTGGTCGGACTTCTCCGAATCATTGGCTTCCACCTTTCCATCGGTGGCTTCTTGCGTCTGTTCCCCATTGGTCGTTGCGTACCCAGTAACTTCACCATTACTGGCCTGCGGCTCTGAAGCTTCCTTCTCATTGGTCGTTGCGTACCCAGTAACTTCACCATTACTGGCCTGCGGCTCTGAAGCTTCGTTCTCATTGGTCGTTGTGTACCCAGTAACTTCACCATTACTGGCCTGCGGCTCTGAAGCTTCCTTCTCATTGGTCGTTGTGTACCCAGTAACTTCACCATTACTGGCCTGCGGCTCTGAAGCTTCCTTCTCATTGGTCGATTCAGAGCTCTCTGATTTGGTCTTTTCAGCTTCTGCTGCTTTCCTCTCTTTCAGCTTTTCTTTGATCTCCATTATTCTCGTGCTTAAACAACAACAATGAAAGATATTCATTCAGCTTTGTTTGCGTTAATTAAAAATGCATCAGACACACAGCAACGGCAGCAACTCCTGTTAACATTTTTGTTATCTCTCATATCTTGTGATATAAAAAAGGAAATCAGTAAAGGATTTTTAAAAAATATTATTTTACATTTGAAATTACATTTATGGAACACATCTTTACATTTCTGGCTATTTTACTTTATCTGAAAGCAATAGAAATATTTGTATATATATATTTTATATAATGTATCTGATATATCATAATTGCATTTTTACATTTATTTTTGGCTGCCAATAAGCAGTGCCGTAAATAAAGTTTCCACATGATGGTAAATTAATATTAATATTAAAAATGTATAATAATTATTTATAATATCATATTATTAATATAGCAAAAAATATTTCATATCTGCCATGAAACTATTTTGCATTATTTTATTAAGTGTACCATAATGCAAAACATTCTCAAAGTACAGTAATGCAAAATATCACAAATCATTAAATATATTATTTAAATTATAAAAGTATGTTTACATCTTATAAGTATTTGTTGTGCTGCCTTTTATGATGATTTAAATAATACAAATATTGTATTACAATAATGAGAATCTTATGAAAATCACCATCTAGATAATGCAAATAAAAAACAACAAATAAGTCTAAATATCCAGACACATTACAATAAAGAGTATTAAAGGTATATTCAGTACGTTTGTCTTTGAGTCATCTTGGACTTAACACTGACACCTAGTGGCTTGGATGCAGCATCATTTAAAATCAATAGAAGTAGACAATCAGCAGAAATGTAGTATTCAGCATGTAGCCACGATTACTTTACTCAATGAGTGAAAGTGTCCAGTAACAGGACGGTTACTGAGATTAAGCGAGTAGTATTCAACTGGTCATGTGATTCCAATATGGCCGCCCCCATGTGCGGACCCGCTCCATGTAGAATAAAACAGCTTTTATAATTAAAGAATGGAGTCTTCATTTTAATGTGAGTTTTCATGATTTCCTACATACAGGATATTGCAAAATCACAATTAATGTCTTTGAGGAAAAAAAAAAACGACAGTGCACTTTTAAGTTGAAAACATTCTTTATCTGAAATATATTTAAAAAAAAATTATATATATATATATATATATATATATATATATATATATAAAGTCAAAATTCTTAAATGCTCCAAAGCATAAAATAAATGTATTATATATATATTATTTTTTTTAAATTATTATTATTAATATTAAATTTTTTGTGTGTGTAATTTATAAATAATGAGGACTTGCAGTCGAAATAAATATACAAAAAATACTTAAGTGTTTATTACTTTTAAACTATATATTATTATTTTGTTGTCTTCTCTACACAAATTAAATAATGCATTTAAATGTGGGTTTTTTTTATATTTGTTTGTTTGTTTACAATCATTCAGTGCTGTAGTCGAGACCATCTCATCCGAGTCCTGGTCCAGTCTGAGACCAGAGTAGGTCGAGTTCGAGTCAAGACCAGTAAAGGCCGTGTCTAAGACAAGAGTTTTTTATGAATGCATTAAACGTATAGTTTAAAGAACTATTGACTCGAGGCGTGTATATCACATAAACCTCATTTATTATTTTCTTAAGCTAATGTTGGTTAAACGATATAACCAGCTGAGAATAGAAATGAAATACATGACACGTCTTGCTAGGTTAAGTGAACAAATCGGTTATGACATGTCAGTGTCAACAAAATGTCGGAGGGAAAAACTCAAATTAAAGGTTCAAAGTGCCTATGTGGCTTAGCATGGCACTACAAACTACCAGCTTCTGCATACTGTTATATTCCATTCAAGTCAAGTAAACATTTCTGCTTTACAAAATACAGTATTACTGTGTCTAAAATGGGCCTAAAAACCAAACAATAATGTATTATGGCAGTGCTAATGCATAAAGTGAATATAAACATTTACATTCAATTTGTTAACAATTTCCTCAATTGCACTACTATATTTCATTCATTGTAAGTCAATTAAGCATTTGTGCTCGCTTTTGCCTTCAAGATTTAATTATGCTCCTGCACGAGAAGCTAAAAACACAGTGATGTGTAATGCAACGGTCAAAGACATCCGTTTAGCATGTTTGCAATGAAGAACAACATGGATGGACGCAACAACGCATTTGGTGTGAACAGCCCCTTATTAACAAGACATAGCACCAATGGAAGTTTCTCAAAGTTACCTCTCAAAAAAGCAGTCTTTTGTTTCATATGATATGGAGGTAAATACCCAGTTTATCCAGCGATTGGTTTGTTTTCCGCTTTCTAAAATATCCCGATGCTGTTTTGATGAGTGAGAAACTGCTGCAAATGATTCGGCGAGACGGCCGTCCGAACTAATCAGACTGAATAGCCCATCGACTCGGACCGTTTTGCTAACCTGTGTGGCCAATTCGCTGAACTGACCAATTCTCATCAGAATGATTTATTTGTGAACTGGGCATCATTAGTTATAATTCTACGCAGCAGAGTGAAATGCGGGACAAACGTCAAGATCTCGACTAGACGCCGAGTCCACACTTGTACGAGTCCGAGTCAAGACAGAGTCAAATTGCTCACGAGTCCATGACAAGACCAAGACCATGAAAATATAGTCTAGGACTCAGTCTCGAGGACTACAACACTGCAATCATTACAGTGGCTATTTCATCTCTACAAGATGAGATGCCAGTAAGTTGGGGGGTTACAATAATGTTCCTAAAATTTAGTTTCCTTACTGAACACAACTCGTAAGCAGTCAAATCTCTTTAACGCCTCTTACCTGTACGAAGTCATCAGTATGCCGTTGATCAGAGCAAGTTGTTCCAATGTTGTGTCCAGAGAGGGAACCAAACTCTGTAGACGTTAAAGGAAACACACGTTTAATAGAAATCATTAGCAAGACCTACAACTTTTCCTAAAAAAAGATGGTTTCAAACTGTGCTTGCCTCTGGCAGTGTATTAGAAAGCTCCACGCCTCCCTGACGAATCGACCGCTCCACGCGCACAGCCTGCTGGGTAATATTCCTCAAGAAGTCTGAGCTGCATTTGGTTTGTGGATGATCTTCCCCCCACTGTAGAACAGACACAAGCAAGCTCAGATCACCCTCATCCCCAAAGAATGAATGAAAATGTACAAACATTCAAAATCTGACCTTGTTTTGGAAGATGCTGTGAGCATCTTTCTCGTGATTCATCCCTCCTCGGTAGTCGCCAGTCACACACAGTTTCTGAGCCAGCAAATGGTGACTGCAAGTCAAATGAAGAAATAAAGAATGACCTCCAATGAATCATTTTATGACTTAAATTAACTTCTTTTATTTGAGTTTGATTACTCTGTTAGTGAGCTGCTTCACTGTCTACATAGGCAGCATCCTAGGTCAAATAAAAACTGCATGGACGGATGGAAACTGCACTTCGTGTTGAACAGCCCCTAAGTTCTTGTGGTTTTTGAGGAAGCCATTGTATGATTACTATTGGTGTACGCTGTCTTACGTCAGAGCTGTTGTGACGTCTGTTTCCCCTCTGAAAGAGCTGTTGAGTTTCAGGGCGCTCTGTAGGTAATGTATCGACTGCTCTCCCTGAAGAACCAATCCAAGAGAAGCCTGCGCGATAATGAGGTAAACTGTTCAACATTACCACTCAAACAAATGTATATTAAACTCAATTAGTGATTAGTTGAGTATGGTCAGTCTCAGCCTCAAAAAAGCAAACCCACAGACATACTGCACACTAAAAACAAAAATAGCTTTCTCAAAATGGCAAGCTCGAATCTGATTGGCTGGCTTTACGCTTTCGTTTACAAGATCGATACAATGAGCGCTTTTGAGGATAAAACGATCACTAGGTTCGCCAAAGTTTGCCAGGTTAGTGACAAAGACTTTGAAAGATAATTGGAGCTTTGTTTGAGGTACTTCACATACAACGCGAAGAAAATGTTCGCCTTGCGTTGCTCGCGTGAGTTTGACCGCTGGATTATAAATGCGTGAGTTTTCCCCCTTCTCTTCCGGAAAAGGAAAGGAGGCGGGGCTTCTACGACTTGGTCCATAGTAAAGTACAACCAATAGCTGGAATCGAGTAAACCCGCATATTTTCAGAACTTACCAGCAGTAAGTTTCCCGCACAATTGGGCGGTTTTGCAATATATTTTGCGGGCAAAAATGGGTTTGGGCGGGTGGATAAAAATTGGGCTGGTTTCACATCAGTTCGGTGGGTTTTTGTAGCCGAAACACCGGCACTTCAGATCCTTCTTTCTGCGACCCTGTTCAGCAGGCAGCAGTCTAACTCACTCACACGTCACACACACACACACACACACACACACTACAGCTCTGGCTGACGTGCACGTGCCCCCTAAACTCACAACAGACACTCCCTCCCACTACCTTCAGCTCACGTCACGCACGCCGGCACCACCCTCCCCTAGTTCACGGGGTTTTCAAACTTGACTGACACTGCCAGTGCCAATATGCCAAAGTGGCCAAAATATAAAAAAAGTTACAGGAAAGAAACCAGTAAAATCGACATTTTTTTCCTTAAAATGTTTAATAAAGGGGCAAAAAGTCATAAACAAAAATCTGAAAATACGTCAATATTATTATTATTTTTATGTGGCTATAACGTACAGTTCAAATTACAATTTTGGTGTTCAACTTTGCGTTTTAAAAATACAACAACCGTTCATTTTTCGTTTTTCAATTACGGGTTAAAAAAGGAAAAACGAATGGACGCAAAAGTACACAGACCAATGGGTAATTTTAAAGATTAATGATTATGTGTTTAAACGAGAAACAAGCCAAAAAAAAAAAAAAAAAGCCAAAACAATTTTGGGCGTTTTTTTTTTTGTGCATTCTCGCGGTTTTTGACGAAGTTTTGGGCTGGAAAACCTTGCTGGCATCTGGCAACCCTGCTTACCAGGTAGTCGAAGTCGCTCACTTTCCTCCAAGCGATGTCTTTTTTCGGCCGGTCTCTGTACATGTATGACATTGTGTTACTAAAAAAAATTTAATTTATTTTTCCAGATTTCTTTTGCTACTACGTCAGTGACATCCGGACAATCTCAATGCCGATAGGCTTTCGCGACAACGCGTTATGCGGATTTGTACGCGTCAAGAAGCGAATGAAGCGTTTTCACGTGTTCGAGTCGCACCATTCTCTTCATTTGCGTCTGTTCGCATCTTTGCATTGACTTTGTATGTAATCGCGCCGCACGAAACGCTCGCCAAGCGTTGTATGTGAACGCACCATTAGTAGTACTTTAACTAGATATCCACGAGTAGTACTGTGCATTGTCAATGCTCATTTTTTGGCCAAAATGTATTCAAAAATACATTTAAAATGCAATTCACACAAAACCATTAGTTGAATACTATGTTGTTGAATACTAAGTTCAAAGAGTCATTAAAAAAAAAAATTCTGGGGCTTATTTTTTTTTAAATAAAACATTTATAAGTGGTGTAACAATACGGAGACAGGGAAAAAAAAGTCTTATTTAAGCCTTATTGTTGGCGTAAGTAGTTTGGAACAAACTTTTATCATTATTTCTTACAAAAAAATACAAATAATAATAATAATAATAACTTTGACAAATGGAGTAAACCTAAAAAAATTGTCTTGATAATTGTGACTCAAAATTAATAATGAAAAAAATACAAATACAAATTTTATATGGAAAAATATGTTTGAAAGCTTTTCTGAAATTAATAATTATTGAATGTATTAAAAATGCAAGAAAAGTATTTTAATACCTTTATTTATTATTATATTTATATAATAAAATTTTAAAAGCAATTTTTTTTGTGGAGAAAAAATACATTAAATTTGATGTAAAAAATGCTATAAATGTATTTTATTTTTTTTCTAAATTATTGAAACACGTGTTTAAATCTACATAGATTTCTATTTTTTATTTTTAGCATCTCGGACAACCTTATTTGTCAATAACCTTCATTCTGCTTTGTTTATGTTACGTCTGAAATACTCCGTCTCTGTTGCTCTGGGAAAGACAGAAATTGAGTCGATTTGTTTTTTCAGTACAACCATTTGCGGAGACTTCCACGGCATTATTTATACTCATTTTTTCCCCCCCGTGCTGGTTTAGTACTGTGTTATCACCTCGTTCTGAAAAACCCCTAAACGGCACTTAAAAACAAAACAAACTGCGGTTGGTCACTTCACATGCCAATCAGACGGCTTTTTCCCATCTGAAAGGGCCTATCTTATTCTTGGCCAGAATAAGTTGCACTATGGGCAAAGGTTTGCTACCTGAGACTCGCTCAAAGGCAAATGATGCTTACATCTATGACTGCAGTGTACGGATGATCTGATCCGTGAACCGTCAACAGAAGAACTTTGGCACGATACAGGCAGCGCTGAGCCAGAGCGGTTTCGCCTCCAGCAAACAGATACACTGCCAACAGTACCTGGAACGAGAGTGGCGACTGTGTGAGATTTCGATGATCTCACGTGCATTATCACAAGTAGGTTTGTGTTGTTTGGTGAAGTGTCACTCACATATTGCTGAATGGTGTTGGGATGGTCAAAGCCCAGAACTCTTTCGCTGATGACCACGACCCTCAGCTGCACGCTACGAGCCTACAGAGAGAGAGAGAAATGCACGTTTCTCACTTTAATACGAGAACAGTCACAGTTTTAGACACTTGAAAAGCAAGTCAGTTCAGCACTAACTCATTGGGCTGTAAAGCTTCTGTTCATGATGCACCCTAGAGAGTACACACACACACACACCTCTGCAGGATGGCCCTGTAAGTAGGCCACTTTTGCCAGAAGACTAAGACAATGGCAGGCTTCAGGGTGCAGGTCATCACACACACGACCAAAGAGATACGACGCTTCTTTCAGCTGCTCATACGCCTGCTCCAGTAGCCCTACAGTGAGACAACCCCATCAGTCAAACAGATATGCTCACGTGAGATTAATATATGAGACTTTATGTCCTTATGTCATAGTTACCTTTCTGAAGGCTGTTCTGAGCTGCCTGAAACATCCGTGTGGCGTCAGTGGTTGTCAGAGTTATGTGCTTGATGACAGGCAGAATGTTGAGCACGTCATCAGGAGAGATTGGCGCTTTGTTGCGGTTGTCAAGATCGTACTCTCTGAGACGGAGCTGTGAGACACGTTCATATACAGACCGTTTAAAAAGGGTTTCTCTATAATACAAGTCAAAGGTCTCACGACATACAAATGAATCTCGATGGAATTACTAATTAAGGAGTTTAAGATATCATTTTGGATTCGGTTTGATTGGCTAATGCATCATTTATGATCTAGTTCATCCTCATTGAAAGGAACCAAATCAAAATAACGATTGGCTCACATTGGACAGAAGCATGAATGAGGAGATGGGGGGCATGGCTGGGCCAAAAGGATGCATGCCCGGCTCTGAGTTGCCCAATCAGCGGATTTTAAAGATTTAATGAATTCCCATAACTTTTCCATGATTTTAAAGATTTAATTCCCATAACTTTTCCATGATTTTAAAGATTTATTTCCCATAACTTTTCCATGATTTTAAAGATTGTATTAATTTCCTTAACTTTTCCATGATTTTAAAGATTTGATTAATTCCCATAACATTTCCATGATTTTAAAGATTTGATTAATTCCCATAACTTTTCCATGATTTTAAAGATTTTATTAATTTCCAGAACTTTTCCATGATTTTAAAGATTTGATTAATTCCCATAACTTTTCCATGATATTAAAGATTTGATTAATTCCCAGAACTTTTCCATGATTTTAAAGATTTGATTAATTCCCAGAACTTTTCCATGATTTTAAAGATTTGATTAATTCCCATAACTTTTCCATGATTTTAAAGATTTGATTAATTTCCATAACTTTTCCATGATTTTAAAGATTTTATTAATTCCCATAACTTTTCCATGATTTTAAAGATTTTATTAATTCCCATAACTTTTCCATGATTTTAAAGATTTTATTAATTCCCATAACTTTTCCATGATTTTAAAGATTTTATTAATTCCCATAACTTTTCCATGATTTTAAAGATTTGATTAATTCCCAGAACTTTTCCATGATTTTAAAGATTTGATTAATTCCCATAACTTTTCCATGATTTTAAAGATTAGATTAATTCCCATAACTTTTCCATGATTTTAAAGATTTGATTAATTCCCATAACTTTTCCATGATTTTAAAGATTTTATTAATTCCCATAACTTTTCCATGACTTTAAAGGTTGAACTAATTTCCAAGACTTGTCCAGGTCTGGAAAACACAATTGTAAAATTCCCTAATATTTTCATGTTTTCCATAACTATGGTAATTTCCTGCTCTCAGTGTTATCACAAAACATTTTCTTAAAATATAAATAATTTAAATAATCCTTCAAATTGCACAATGATGCAACTGTCAAAAGGATACACATTTATTTGTATTATTATTTTGTCCATTCCAACAGAAAGTTACTGATTTATGTTGCCTTACAAAATATGATATCGGTATAGTGACGATAATATCATGCACCTGTCTAAAAACCAGGTGAAAAAATGGTATTTCTATGGTAATACTATATTACATTTCTGTTAGTGCAATCCAATATCCAAACAAACAATGTTAAATCAATTTTAAATCTTTATTTATCTTCATTTAGGATGACACCAATGATTTTCAAACATGCATTACACACATTGTTTGAGGTTCTTGTTATAGTGGTTAATACCTGAATGCCAGTCTTCAAGCATATCTCTCTCAACAAGGATATCTTCTGGAGTCCGTACTGCTCTACCAGATAGTCCACATTTGATCTGCAGGAAAATGTTGGATTATTCACACACTACTAGTGAGTAAATCACATAAGACACATGTTAAAATTAAAGGAATAGTTCACCCAAAAATGAACTATTATTATCATTATTTACCCATGTTGTTCCAAACCCACTTATTCATCATATAAAGTGATCATCATATGTCTTTTTTTTTAGGCGCTTTAAAGTGAGTCACTATCAACTGCTATTGTACGAAAATCAGCAATCGCAACATTCTTTAAAATATCTCACTTTATGCTCCACAGAAGCATTGGATGAATTGGACTGAATTTCAAATTTAACAGGTTTAAGAGAAGTGGCTCCCGGGGTTAAAGTGGTCGATTGTCCCTTACCCAAGTCCCTCTTTAAGTCTGTAGGTCTCTTGAGCATCTTGACAGATCACACCCCACAGTTCATTCCCACTGAGTGCACTCCAGGTGGTGCTTTCAGAAGCCCCTCCCCCTCCACGACCACGCCTCCTGGAGCGCTTCTTAGACTCCTCCCCATTGGATGCGGAACTGAAGTGATTAACCAGTAAGCAGCAGAGGAAATGACTCGCCGCTGCAGACAAGTTAGTTGACTCCACCCCCTAAACAACACAGCACCAGAAATGATAAACGTTTAAAGGGATAGCTCCCACAAAACTGTTGTGTTCCACATGCATTTTCTTTTTGGTTAAAACACAACGTTTGTTTACAGATCAAATTAATGAAAAGTCATGCCTGAATGTAGCCATTGAAGAACCTTTGTGCGCAACGCACAACAATCTCAGCAAATGCCAACCTCTGCAAAAGAGAGAAAAAACAAAATACGATGCATTACACTCCAGATGATAAAGTGATTTCCAGGTTTGCCACACAAAAGTAAACTATAGCATCACATTTTAATACATACCAATGTAACATAAAACAAAGTGTAATGTCAAAGATAAACAAGCGCAATAACGCCGCTAAATAAGGAGAAAATGCATCAAAACACTCAGTGAAATGTGTCATCGCCATACCGTGATGTGCCTCAGTTGATGTTTGAGATCTGATTGGCTGATGCTCAAGATCAGGTGACCTAGATAGCGCAAGTTTATGCCCTTCTGATGGAGGGCTTTTCGTAAAGTAGTGCCATCAATGGGCACATCTGAGCCCTGAACGCAGTCGTTCATCTGAAAGCACAAACTGACACTGTTATACACCGTTTGTCCCATGCATATACATACAAACGTACACAAACACTGAATACACTCACAAGTGCCGGTATTTGGTTGTTGATGATGAAAGATGCAGCTTCTTTCAGTAATCTCTTCTGAAGTGCCACGGCATTCCCGTCTGAGCTGGGAAACTGCACGCCTGCTCGAAAGAGAGTCAAAACAATATTTAAGGTCTCAAACTAAAAAGCTATGATAGTCATTATGTACCACAGTGGAAATGGAGGATTTCTGGCATTTTAGGGCGATTCCCACGAAACCCATCAAGAAAATGTCCTGGTACTAGTTTCCTCCCAAATCCTCCCTAGTTTCTGAAAGTCATACACATCTGAGTAAATGATGAGAGAATTTTCACTTTTGGCTGAACTAGCCCTTTAAGTGTCCTGAATATAATGCCGCAATGCAAACAAAAATAATGGCCCACTTATGATGTTACATTTCAGTTATGATGCCACCTTAAAAGGTAGCTGCCTATGTAGACTGCCAGCTAGCTCACTAGCTTTTGGAACAGAGCTATTGAGTAGCTTTTGTCCCTTCTGGGGAAAAAAAACAGCTTAATATAGCTTAAAAGAAGGTAGTTTGCTGGTAATGGCTGGTATAATTGCTCTCCTGGTCCAGCCAAGCTGGAGTTTTGCTGGTTTATATCTTTTTAGACCAGGCCGGTAGACCAGCAAACCACCTTAGGCTGGTTTAGGCTGGTTTTTTCCCAGCAGTCAAAATGTCAGAAAGTCCAAATGAGCTTAATGAGCTGACCTGGAGAGAAGATATTAGGGTTAAAACGCATCTCAAAGATGATGTCACTGACAGATCCGACGTCTTTGCACGCCCCTCTGACTGCGTCTGTGCTCCGAGAATCATCTGGCAACACACAAATATGCACATGCCATCACTTCTGAAACATCGCATTTGAAGTTCAACGTCACACGAAAACGGTCACTTCTTTGTGCTTACCAGCTTTTATACACTCCTCCACCCCTCCGCTCTCTTCCATGCGCTCCTTCACTCGCTTCGTGAACTGAGCGTTTCTGAAATATCGAGACAAATTGTGATCAGGGGCATCATGATGGAGAACGGACCTCTTAAAACTATTTGATGTACAAAACAAGCCCAGATGGGACTTGTGATCATATATATCAGCAAAAGGCAGAATGAGACGTTTTTTTGTTTGTTTGCAAGCACTTTTCATAGCGAGTTTAAAGTGGCGTTCAACACTGGCTTTGACGCGAATCATGAACGCAGCTTCACGATTGCTGTAACAAAGCGGATAGCCACAGTCTACTGGCAGATTAATATTGTGGGTGATGACAGTTTACAGGATTTAATGCCCATTGTAATGAATATGCAACCTATGTGGGCACTAGTTCTTTCAATTAGACAAACTCCCACTTAGACTTTGGGAAACGTTTAATGTTACTTGAATTGGTGCTATTTTAGTGCATTTCTATCTTTATACTGTGGAAGACTTTGCTTGGAAAATGTACATAAAGCTTTATATTGTTACATATACATATATATATACATACATACATATATAAATACACATATATATATATATATATATATATATATATATATATATATATTCTTTACTAAAAGGGAAATAACTGAATTTTTAAAAGTATAGATAGTGCAAAATATCAGCGTTTTTTAAATCTATGATACAATTATGCGGTTAATCGGGATTACAATTTTTAATTGACTGACAGCACTAGACATACGATATTAAGTCTTGTTAACAGAGAGCTCAAACCAACTTAATTGAGGTTTATGCTTAAAACAAGAAAAAGCTATTTGCCCAATGGGGTAAGAAAAATATTTTTTTTTTCTCTTTAAATTAAATGCATTTTTCTTACCACTTTGGTGAAGTTTTTAATAAGTTTAATAAACCTCACAACATTTTTTTTTTCAATTTCTCTGAAAACAAGACTTAATATCTTCAGCTATTTTGCTTCTAAGTATATACATATATATTTATATATTTATATACACACACACACACACTGTTGTGACGAGGAAGGGGGTGTGGCCGGGCCGTGATTTTTGTACTTGTTTAAAAGATATTTAGATTTTTTCTTTTATTTTACCAGAAAATGAGACAAAAATACCCAGTAAGAATTTTTTTTTAATTTTTTTTTTTACTTTTCTTACTGAGATATATAAGATATAATATATATATATATATTTTATTTTTTTATTTTATAAAAAAAAAAATTTTACCTAAAAAAAAAATACAATAAAAAATTATAATAATCGCAGTAAGAATAGCAAAAAAATATTTTCTTACTGGGTATTTTTGTCAAATTTTTTGGTTTACCAAAAAAAAAAAAAATTATTTAAATCTTTCATATATGAGAAGCAGAATGACAACATACTATCTTAAGTCTTGTTTTCAAAGAGATCTAATAAAAGTTTATGCTTTAAACAAGATTTCCCTTTGAATTAATTTGTTTGTTCTTACTCCATTGGCGACCAGTTTTTTTCTTGTCAATTCATTTTGTTCGATTTCTCTATAAACAAGACAAAATATCTTGTAAAAGTTTGGGAAACCTGTTTGAAAACAGTTATTTTTGCAATTCCGTTTGGTGACGCTAGTGGCGCAGAAGTGATTAAATTACATACTTCATACTCCGCTCACAGAAACCAATACTCACTTGTGTTGGACGAACGCCTTCACCAGCTCCGGTCGTAAACGACACAAAACGTGAGGGTACCGTCTGGGAAAAAGCTCCTCTTTCCCCTCCTCATGTTCTGTTTCTACTCCATCACCATCTTCCACATGGAAGTTGGCATCAGCTGGCATGGTACGGTACACATCCAGCAGGTAATAACGACCATCAGCCCCCAGTAAGCCCTGGGCATCTACAGAAGTGAAAAGGGGCAGCTGATGTCCAGTGGGCCCCAGGACCGCATGTCTTTGCAGAGAAAGCGCCTTTGCCGACTGTGCAATTAACTCCAGAAGTTTCCGTCTTGCTGGATTTTCCAGGGGCCCCGCGCTGAAGCCGTATAACAGGCCATTGGGAACTTCAGCCTGCTCGGAACCCTGGAGACCAGGAGCCAATCCCTGCGCAGAGAGCCGGACGCCACGGTAGTCAGCCAGAGCGGTGGGGATGGTATGCAGGTTTTGAAGGTCTCCTTCCAGGTCACTGTAAACTTGAACTCCTCGGAGCTCAAGGCGCTGAGCGGCCCTGTGACCTCGCTCACCGCCCAGCCACTCTTCACTGTGCGTTGGCATACTCACAAACACTCCGCCTAATAAGAAAGCCGGGTCATCGTGAGAACCGTTGATAGGCTCGACAAAACCATCGACCACCTTCTCTGCTGCCTGAGCCACAGCCCACACAAATGCGCTGTTTACCTGCAGGAACAGACAGACATACAAGAGCTTTAGCATTTAGCAAAGCGGTACACAAAAAACAATGCTTTATTTTTACGCTGTTGTCATATGCATTATGTTCTCCACACCCCACCCCCTACATTTTAAAATGTATTTCATGCACACATCCATACATTTTATTAAACAGTATCATGCAAACTTGTGTAGATATTAAAAAGATGAGCTTTTGATTAGAGGTCAATGGATTTTGATACTGATAAAACATTTTTGTGGAAATTGCCGATAATAGATTAATCGGTCGATAGTCTTTTAAAATCGATTAATAGAATTATTTTAATTTTTTTTTAAATCTGATTCTTTCATTACTGTAACGGGAAAGACACTGAGACTTCAAGAGTCAAATATTATTGTGCAACCAAAATCCCAATAATAACCAGAAAAAGTTTTGGTGCATAACATGGGACTTTTAATTATAAACAAGCAGAAATCCACTTACTTATTTTGAGACTTGTCTTTGTGTATTTACCAAATTATGCTTTTTATAGCCTATATATTCACTAGACTGAGGATTTATATATCCACAATACATTTACAGTGTGTATCCTAATATATATATATATATATATATATACACACACAACAGCCACAACATTAAAACCACCTGCCTAATATTGTGTAGGTACCCCTTGTGCCACCAAAACAGCGCCAACCCACATCTCAGAACACCATTCTGAGATGATATTCTTCTCACAATTGTACAGAGTGGTTATCTGAGTTACCATAGACTTTGTCAGTTCACACCAGTCTGGCCATTCTCTGTTGATCTCTCTCATCCAATATCATAACAAGACATTTCCATCCACAGAACTGCCGCTCACTGGATGTTTTTTGTTATTGGCACCATTCAGATTAAACTCGAGACTGTTGTGTGTGAAAATCCCAGAAATACTCAAACCAGCCCGTCTGGCACCAACAATCATGCCACGCTCCAAATCACCAAGATCACATATTTTCCCCATTCTGATGGTTGATGTGAACATTAACTGAAGCTCCTGACCCTTATCTGCATGATTTTATGCACTGCAGTCACACGATTGGCTGATTAGATAATCATATGGATGATTGTTGGTGCCAGACGGGCTGGTTTGGGGCAGTTGTTGCAGCACGAGGGGGACCTACACAATATTAGGCAGGTGGTTTTAATGTTGTGGCTGATCGGTGTGTGTATATATATATATATATATCAATCACCAGATGATGTTAATTTATTATTATTCACAAGATAAGTTTCAGCAAATTTTCAAATAGTCACATTTTTCTTTGCATGCCCTCCCTTTAATTTAGTAAACTTGATTATCTAATCAAAATAACAAAATATACTTGAAGTGAATATAAATAAATATGGATACTGTCAGTGATGAACGACTGTAGAATTGCAGAATCCTGTGGAGCAGAGTTTCCCAACCCTGTTCCTGGAGACCCCCCAACACTGCACATTTTGTATTTCTGCTGACACCCAGTTCAGGTCTTGGAGTCTCCACTAACGAGCTGATGAGTGGAATCAGGTGTGTTTAATTAGGGAGATATCCAAAATGTGTTGTGTTGGGGGGCCTCCAGGAACAGGGTTGGGAAACATTGCTCTGGAGGAACATGGTGGGCTACATTTTTTTATAAATACTTGCAACTATCAACGTTGATTTTTGCCGATAACCGAAAGTTCCAAAAAACAACTATCGGCACTTATTAATCGGTAGAAACGATATATCGGTCTACCTCTACTTTTGATCAAAGCATATAGGAGTAAATAAAGTTTTCAGAGAAGTACCTTGCATCCGTGAACAGTTTGGTTATTATTAATGCACCAAAATGGCAATTATTCTTGAATGCATTGTTCAGTTTTACATATATTCTTAAGTATGATTTAAAGGAACAGTGCACCATTTCCTCACCCTTTCTTATGCAGTAGAAGGGATCTCACTTTAAACCAAACACTTTTTGGGACCACTGTAAAAATGGTACGTCTATGAGGTGGTGGTGTGTGTGTGTGTGTGTGTGTGTGTGTGTGTGTGTGTGTTCACACCTGCAGTAAGGCTCTGTCTCTTTGCAGTCTCTCCTCTAGACTTCTCCGTGGAAGATCTCTGGCTGCTTGCAGTTCTTTATTCCAGTCAGGGGCCTTTAAAATACACAACCGTGTCAGTAGGAGAAATCCCAAAGAACACAATGGTGGCTGTAGGAAAGGAAGTCTTTTTGCCTTATTGGCAAAGACATGGCATGCCTTACAACGGTTCTTACTTTAGACCTTGCATGTGCGTGAGCTTAGATGTTTTAAAAAGCCCTTCGTCAACGACCTTAACAATGATTGCAACCAAGTGTCTCAAACATAACTTGTGAATGTTTTGCAAAGTGCTCATTGATAGATCTTTGTAGATCTTTCTACAAAGTGCTCATTGAAGCAACCTGTGAATTGGTGTGTGAGGACCCGGTGTGTACCTGGGTATTGAGGTCCTGGTCCAGACCCAGTCTGCCGCTGAAGCTGGATTTGTGCGAGTGAAGAGACGAGTGGCCAAGCCAGCTGAGTGTTCGATACGGAGTGGACAACGTCTCTTCAGCCGGCAGGGAAGGCCTGGATAGACAGAAACACTTACTGAACTGCACTGAAGCATGTGAGGGTGTGTGTGTGTGCATGTGTATGCGTGTGTATATGCGCGTGTGTGTGTGTGTACATGCATGTATGTGGGTGTGTATATGCGTGTATATGTATTTGTTTGTGTATATGCGCATGTGTGCGTGTATATATGCATGTGTATGTATGATTTTATGTGTGTGTGTGTGT
Source organism: Moxostoma hubbsi (assembly GCA_032164185.1). Taxonomy (NCBI): domain Eukaryota; kingdom Metazoa; phylum Chordata; class Actinopteri; order Cypriniformes; family Catostomidae; genus Moxostoma; species Moxostoma hubbsi. The sequence continues at coordinate 5,191,962 of JAVLUX010000018.1, forward strand.
GTGTGTGTATGCGTGAATGTGTGTGTATATGTATGTGTTTGTGTATATGCGCGTGTGCGTGTATATATGCATGTGTGTGTGTGTATGTATGATTTTATGTGTGTGTATGCGTGAATGTGTGTGTATATGCGTGTATGTATGTGTTTTTGTGTGTGTGTGTGTGTGTGTGTATATGCCTTTGTGTGTGTTTATGTGTGTATGTATATGCGTGTAAGTGTGCGTGCATGTATATGCGTGTGTGTGCGTGTATGCTTGTGTGTATATGCGTGTATGTATACGCATGTGTTTGTGTATATGCGCGTGTGTGTGTAAATGCGTGTGTGTGTGTTGTTGTGAGCGTGTATGCGCCGGGTGGCTAAAACACAGCAAGTTGGCACAGTAGGGGGCACAGGTGGTGCATCAGCCAGTCATCTCAGTCAGTTGACCCATGTCACCTGTTGGATCTGTCCCGTGACCTCCTCCCAGTGGGTGTTCGATACTTCACGTGGCCTTAACGTGTACATAGCCTGGCACAAGCGTCGTGGTGACATCACCGCCACTTAGTGTTCTTGTGTGTGTGTGCATGTGTATGCGTGAATGTGTGTATGCGTGTATATGAGTGTATGTGTGTGCGTTTGTGTGTATGTATATGCGTGTATATGTATGGGTATGTATATGCGTGTGTGTGTGTACGCGTGTATGTGTATGTATGTATGATTTTATGTGTGTGTATATGCGTGTATATGCATGTGTGTGTGTGTGTGTATATGCATGTATGTGTGTGTGTGTGTGTGTGTGTGTGTGTGTGTGTGTACATGTATGTGTGTATATGCATGTATGTGTGTGTATATGCATGTATGTGTGTGTGTGTGTGTGTGTGTGTGTGTGTATATGCGTGTATGCGTGTGTGTGTGTGCGTGCATGTATGTGTTTATATGCATGTATGTGTGTATATGCATGTATGTCTGTGCATATGCATGTATGTGTGTGTATATGCGTGTGTATATGTGTGCATATGCATGTATGTGTGTGTGTATATATATGCGTGTGTATATGTGTGCATATGCATGTATGTGTGTGTGTGTATGCGTGTGTGTGTGTGTGTGTGTGTGTGTATATGCATGTATGTGTGTGTGCATATGCATGTATGTGTGTGTGTATGCATGTATGTGTGTGTATATGCGTGTGTGCATATGCATGTATGTGTGTGTGTATATGCGTGTGTGTATATGTGTGCATATGCGTGTATATGTGTGCATATGCGTGTATGTGTGTGTGTGTATATGCGTGTATATGTGTGCATATGCGTGTATGTGTGTGTGTGTATATGCGTGTGCATATGCATGTGTGTGTGTGTGTGCGTGCATGTGCGCGTGCGTGTGTGTGTGTGTGTGTGTCACCTGTGCCGCAGTGAGCTGAAGTTGTGTTTAAACTGGGGGCTGATGTTAGACAGAAGATCAGTCAGACAGTGACACACTGGAGTGGACGGGGCGGGGCGAGGGTCAAATACATCAAGAGTCGACCTAAAACACAAATAACAGGACTTTGAATCACTGTCATCTAATGTCACCAAAACTTTATAATTGTCTGTTACTGTTAATAATTGGGTGTTTCTTCAAAATGAAATGTCCCAGGTATTGATTTTTATCAAAACTAATCATTTAAACTTTTTCATATTTGTTAAATGAAGGTCAAATTAAAACTTAATGGGAAACTTTTTACCAGACCTTCATAATTTATTTAGGGTTACATATAAATTTGACTGTTTTAGCCTTGTCCCAGACCCAGACATTCAATATTACACTATGAACATTCATTATAAAAATAATTATGTTTCAATAGTCATTGTGTGAAAAAGATTTCTGTTGTTATTTCAAAATGTATGACTGTCCCACAGTTGTGGCGTCATTTTCACCACACTAAACAAAGTTTTTTCAAAAGTTAGTGTACTTGTTAATCAGGTAGACAAAAGTGTCAGTATTATATTTTAATATATTTAATTGGGTGTCATTAAGAAATAAAGCTGTAATTTTGTCAAATTGTAATGTCCCACACTTTAAATACAAAGTGTGCAAATCTTATTTAATTGTGTCTGTTTAGAATACATAATATGTTAGTTATGAAATGAGCCTTTCAAGTCAGAGGATCGGCCATTTTACTTCAAAAACATTAAAAATGTCATAATGCACACTTTCACATCCTATATCTGGTATACTTCCATTATGACCACAGGCAATGTTCAGAAATTAATACTTGTGTACTGTTACTCTATACTGTGCAGTATGAATTGCCTACTGCCTACTATTTAAAAAACTGTAGTATACTAAATTGTTATCACATGACCCTCACTAAACTGCATGTTAAATTTAGCGAGTGGCATCCATAACCATCCTGGAAATAGAAAGAGTTATTTCGATTTCAGTTCAGTTTTGTATAGTAATTAGGGCTGTCAATCAATTAAACTTGTTAATCAAATTAATTACAAGATATATATATATATATTCTAAACAAGGTGTTAAAATAACCACTTATCCGAAGTCGGGACACGGGGGCAGCAGCTCCAGTAGGGGGCCCCAAACTTCCCTATTCCGAGCTACATAAACCAGCTCTGACTGGGGGACCCCGAGGCGTTCCCAGGCCAGTGTGGAGATGTAATCTCTCCACCTAGTCCTGGGTCTTCCCCGAGGCCTCCTCCCAGCTGGACGTGCCTGAAACCCCTCCCTAGGGAGGCGCCCAGGGGGCATCCTTACCAGATGCCCAAACCACCTCAACTGACTCCTTTCCACGCAAAGGAGCAGTGGCTCTACTCCGAGCTCCTCACGGAGGACTGAGCTCCTCACCCTATCTCTAAGGGAGAAGCCCGCCACCCTTCTGAGGAAGCCCATTTCGGCCACTTGTTCTTGCGACCTAGTTCTTTCGGTCATGACCCAACCTTCATGACCAAAGGTGAGGGTAGGAACGAAAATTGACCGGTAGATCGAGAACTTTGCCTTCCGACTCAGCTCTCTTTTCGTGGCAGGGCGTGGTAGGGCGGAGGGCGGGGCCGAGTCGTGATGATACACACCCGGTCCCGTATCAGGCTAATCAAGCCTCCGAGAGGGATAAAGGCCGATGGCGGAGGCTTGATTAGCCTGATACGGGACCGGGTGTGTATCATCACGACTTGGCCCGCCCTCCGTCCTGCCACACAGGGCTTCTCTAAGGACAAACGCATGCGTCAGACAGACGCTTTTGAAGCATCTCACTTTGTCTGCGCCGCAACATTAACAGCGCTTTTAGGTTGCTATGAGAAGTTAAATGTAGTTTGAAACGTTTGAAACACGTCTTGAGATCCCTGCATTCGGAATTGCACCCCGTCCAGCTGTGTTTGAACCCAAGAACGCATCCTCATCTTGTGCGAACCCTAGTGTCGAACAAGCCTGAGTGTGAGTGTCAGCATTGCCTTTACAGCTGGAGCTGCTCTTACTGTCCCCTACTGAAAAAAGGAGGTATTTCAAACTTGAATTGCTCGGATTGTAGGAATATTCCCATATTGATATATTCCTTATTACTACAATCGGGGGACATGATTAATTGTGTACATTTTTATTTGAAAAGATGTTAAAAATTGTGGCTTATTTATCATTCTTGAAATGGAAGTCAATTGCATTGTGGGATGTTGTATACCGCACAAGCATATAGAAAATGTTCATACTGTGCACAACATACATGCTGTAGAAATATTAGGAGGTAGAACAGCAGTATGCTATTCCGAACAAACCAATGGTCTTACCTGTTCAGGAAAAATCCACGTGGACAGCAAGTGATGTCACACTGCCTGCCCTCCAGAGTGTGGACCCTGATGTACAAGAAGTCTCCCTGCAGTTTCCTGAAGCCAGGGGGCGGGTTCCAACAGCTGAGTGACAGGTCGAGCAGGTAATTGGGAGCCTATTAAAATCAGTTTTGTATTTATTATCAACTCATAGGGAAAAAATAACAAAAACGTATGACATCTCAATTGTTTCTCCTAGACAGAGATCTGAGAGCTATGAAAGAGCAAACTCTGAGCAAGTTTCCAATGGAAAAATGAAAAACAAAGTGTGTTATTTTCCCATACTTCGCTGTGTGTGTTAGTGGGCAGCAGGGTCGTCAGAGGAGGAAGTTCTGAAACTCCTGGCAAGATATATGCTGGTGGGGGCGGTGCTTCTGCTGACTGCTCTGCCTTACTATTGGCTCGTCTGTTTTTTGATGAGTGGAGAGTGGGAGGAGCTTCTAATACACACATGTACATGACATTGACAGGGTGAAGATAAATCAATGCATATTGAGTTATTTATTGGCAACACAGAAACAAGCACTGTACAGTACAATATGTGAAGAATACTGTATGTAAGGTGCTGTGGGTGTTTGCCAGGATGTTGCAATGCGGTTGTTAATTCTTACCGGATGTATGGGTGAGTGTGTTCAGGACACTTGGCGATCGGCCCTCCGTGAAGGCATCCTGGAGTCCGGCAGCTCTCAGCATCTCTTGGACACGTGCCAGGTGTGCCTGCGCAGACCGTGGGGAGTACGGCTCTGTAACAAATACACATGGGTCCAAAGGTCACATTACCATACCAAAATAAAACCTTTGCTGTGACTCCATATATCTGAGTTCAATTGTAATGTCTCTCATTTTACAAGAATATGATTCATCAAAAGAGTAATGAAGTAATCCACTCTTCAGTTCACTCTTCCTAAAGACTGACTCACTTTAGTTCTGAGAAATTACTAATTAGTGTGCCAACAAATGGTGCCCAAGCAGTGAAATCAAAAAGTTGAAACACCAGTATAGCACAATCCTCCACCGATTCCAACACACACACTTTAGATGTCCCTGTCGGAAAACCAGCTCAAGCTGATATCTTTTGGAAAACAATAGCTGTTTTCTTGCTGTTTCAAGCCGTTTGACCATCTGGACTTGCAACAAACCAGCTTCCAGCTAGTTATACCAGCTTAAGGTGGTCAAACTGTTTTCTGGAACATGGTAACTGGTTCAAATGGGTTGAACAGCTGGTGAGGACCTGGCTGAGCTCCTAGATCATCTTGAAGACCAGCAACAAACATGCTACCACCTAGTCAGGCTGGTGTTTGGAACATGGTAACTGATTCAATTGGGTTGAACAGCTGGTGAGGACCTGGCTGGACTCCTAGACCAACTTAGACTTGCAACAAACCAGCTGCCTGCTGGTTATACCAGCTTAAGATGGTTGAATTGTTTTCTGGAACATAGTAATTGGTTCAAATAGGTTGAATAGCTGGTGAGGACCTGGCTGAGCTCCTAGACCATCTTAGACTTGCAACAAACCAGCTGCCAGCTGGTTATACCAGCTTAAGGTGGTAAAACTGTTTTCTGGATCATGGTAACTGGTTCAAATGGGTTGAACAGCTGGTGAGGACCTGGCTGGACCCCTAGACAAACAAACCCACTACCACCTAGTCAAGCTGTTGTTTGGAACACAGTAGATGGTCCAAACTGACCCAAGATGGATTTCCAGCTCAGCCAGCTGGACAGGTAGTCAACAAGCCTAGACCAGTTACCATGTTCCAAAAGTCTGCCAGCTGGTACTCACCTAATAACTAATGGCTGAGGGCCAGCTTGGACCAGCTAGAAACCAGCTGTCATGTTCCAAACATAGTTACTGGTTTCAAGCTGGAAATATGTCAACATCTCAGTAACATCAAACCTCATTGGTTCTTGCATGTCCAGTGACCAAACGTCATGACACAATAACCAGATTTAATGTTACTGACACGTTTCCATATTTGATTTGTGCTCTGTAAACATGAGCTGATCAATTATTTACTTCAATTTCAGTCTGTTTATCATACAAAGCTATAGTATGCCTTCAGAAGACTTGAAATCTGATGCACAAGTCACATGGACTACTTTCATTTGGGTGCTAAAGTGTTCCGTAAAGTGTGTTACTATCAAATGCTGTTGTATGGAAATCAGCATGTGAATTTTTTTGTGTTTTTGGTGAAAGAAAGTCATACGGGGGGTGTAAATAATGACAAAAGTTTCATTTTTGGATGAACTAACTCTTTAAATGGAAGTTTTTGTGGTTTACCTTCCACTAGACGGAGCGTGACTCCAGCTTTGAAACCCTTGGCGTCCTGAAGCTCTGCCATGGGGTTGAGGGTCACACCCGAAAGGGCCAGAGCAAGAGACGTGCGTGGTGCCACCTCCTCCCTGCCCAGTATGGTCAGTATGGTGTCCTGGACCAGCCAGAATCCATTGACCTGCAAAAAGAACACCCCAAATATTATCTTGATAGTCAAAAACATACAATCTTATGTTAATATAACATTTAAACTGGATAACTTGTGCTTTGCATTCTTTGATATTCTGTAGCCAAACGAGGGAAAATATTTGCATACACGAGAAGCACAAACTGAACTAGAACTAGATATGAGTGCCAATTTATTTGGACACACTTAAGTTAAAAATGTCTGAATGTCATTGCATTGGGATGTATATACATATATATACCCAATAAGTATATAGGGCTGAAGTGTCTCAATCAAAACCAAATTTGTGATCATTCAGTTCAGTTCAGTTCAGTTCAAATTTATTCAGTCATGATGTTATTACAGACACAATATTAACAACAAAATAATAACATTCAATGCTGAATAGGAGCATGAAGAAGACCTAGTCTTATAATTTCATGCCCCTTTTTTCCATAATCTTAACTAACACAAAACAGATGGCACCCTTTTTTTTTTTTTTTTTACAATATTACTAAACATCTAAATAATTAACAATTTCAAATTTGTCAAACATTGGTTCTTATGCTTCACTGCCTTCGTATTTTTTAAGACAATTTTTTTTATACATTTTATTAAATTGAACAATCGTATTACATGTTTTTTGCACAATGTCCAAAGAGTTCCATAAATTGATCCCAATTACAAGAAACCCTTTTTGTTTTTGTGAGGTGCGTGAATATGGTACACAAAAATTACCTTTTCTTCTGTTGTTACTGTCTGTGATTAGCATGAATTTGTTTTGAATATGTATTGGCACCAAATTATTTTTCACTCTCCACATAATTTGTAGTATTTTAAATTTGACCAACTCTTTTAATTTCAAGGTCTGCAATTTTATAAACAGTTTGTTTGTGTGGTCTCGTAAGCCTTTATACGTCACTATTCTTATCGCTTTCTTCTGAAGTAAGAACAGCCTTTCTGTATAACTGGTGCAAGCATTACCCCACACTTCGATACAATATGTTAAATATGGAACAATTAAAGTTATGTATAGAAGCTGTAATGAAGCTTCATCCAATATGTGTTTAACGTTATAAAGAATACCAATATTTTTACTAACTTTACCTTTGATATGCTCAATATGAGGCTTCCAACTAAGTTTGCTGTCTAGGATAACTCCCAAAAATTTAATTTCTGAGACACATTCAATATTTACATTCTCAATAACTAGTTTTGTACATCCCTGTTTTCCCTTTTTTCCAAAAACCATATAATTTGTCTTATCCCAATTTAAAAACAATTTATTATAATCAAACCATTTCTTTAATACTATCATTTCCCTTTCAATAATGAAATGTCCCATGTGGTGTTTGAACCTGCAACCTGTAGCCAAGCTCTTTTAACCACCTAGGACAAACTACCCCAAAATTCTCTCCATAAACAGACATAATTGTCTTCCATTCTTGAGTGCTCACAGCTCACCTGAAGCTCAAAGGGGTCAACACCAGCACCCTGAATCTTTACGGGATATGAGCCGTCATCTTCTTTTTGGCTTTCAGAAGCTCTTTTCCCATTTGCTGGACACAAAACATCTGCAGAGTGAAGAGGGGGGTAAAGCATAAGTGGATTCCTCACTTTCAGCTCGAAAATGTGCTTCAAGCCAAAACACAAGTTACATAAGAAAGTTGGGAAATATCTGCCCAAAAGTCATGAAAGGATCTAGAGAAAGAGAAAAAAAGACCAAAAAGATTTTCCATCCCAAAGTTCACTAACAAAAAAAGTACCATGGCACAACCATGGATTTTGGACGAGTACCATGGTAATATCATGGTGGTCTTTAAAGTACATTGGGGCCCAAAAGTCTGAGACAATTAATGAAAATGCTTTTTTTAATGTACATATATTATTTTTAGTTTTTAATTTGTAAATGCAATTTCTCGGTTGACTGCAAGTAAATATAGCAGAAAAGATCAAACTCTTTCAACACAAAATTTAAAGCATGAACTTGAAAATATTAAGTAAATTCTACATTTGAACTCAATTCAAACATGTAAAAATGAACGAATGCTCTCGCTTATAAATAAAATCGTATTCACGATTGATTGTTATCTTTACAATGTTTCATCATGCATCAGTCTTAAAGTGGAAAATCTTGTCATATTTATTCACTTATTTGAGTAAAATTTCACAGGTAAATAAAACGAGTAAATTTTACTTAACTTTTCAGAGCTGGTGTTCCCAGCATGGAACGGGCTTGAATAATTAATGAGCTTGCATGGTTTTCATTGTTTGCACGTTTATTTCGTGGTTGAGTTTGGCAACATAATTTTTGTGAAGTCTGAAGTTCATTATTAAAAAATAAATAAAAAAAATGTAAATTGTTACCATCATTGTGTTTTGCGCATCAAGTGTTGAGGTATGTATATCTACACAGCCCTGTATCTTGTTTCTATTACCTGTAATATGAGTGGTGGTGGTGGCATAGTGGGCTAAAGCACAGAACTGGTAAGCAGAAAGTTGCTAACATCATGTTTATACGCATATCCTTTGTTTTGTGGCTATACTTTTAAAAAAGTGAGTATTTAAACATTTTTCAATATTGGCCCCCATTCACTTCCATTGTAAGTGCCTTACTGTAATCTTGTTTTTTTTTTGTTTTTTTTTTAAGAAAAGGTCGAAATACATTTTTGTGGTAATCAACATTATGCCACAAATACTTTCAATTGAGCTCAACTTGTATTGAATCCGGAACATTCCTTTAATGTGACAGATTTGCTTAATTTTCATAAGTGACCTAGAAATGCACAATGATAAATGTATCACAAAATGTCATACATTTCTTCTATTTTCTTTTATTATATTTCTTCTTAATTATAAAAAATAACAAAACAAATCCAAAGATATTCAATGCATTATAAAGACCTTTTGACCCTACTGTAACTTGGAGTACCGTGCAAATACCATAATACATGAATTATGGTTTGTGTAGCTCAACTGGTAGAGATTAGTGCTGGCAGCGCCAACATCATGGGTTCATTTCCCATGCACTACAAGTCGCTTTGGATAAAAGCATCTGCTCAGTGCATAAATGTAAATACATATTGAAATGCAATGGTACAGTACCATTTGATATGACAACATGTTGTAAATTCCCCCCTGCGATCTCAGAGTAAAAGCTTGGATTCAGTCCTGAAGGATTGCACATGGCACGTTTATGGTAACAAACAGCAAGACTAGACTTGACTTCGAATGAGCTTGTCCAGACAGACTTCAAAATTTCTCCCTGGTTACCAAGTGGAGAAAACAACCACTAGATGAGTGGCTATTAGTAATAAACCGCACCTCCTCGCTGACAATAGAAAATGTCTTTATAATGCATCTATGAGATCTGTCTGGCTAACTCACTCTGGCAATATATCAAACACTACAAACGGCATGATCGTGACGCAGCCGCTTTCAGGATGTGCGCTTTCGCCATCTTTTACAGTACTTAAAGACGAGCTGTGCATCAGATGCACATTAATGTTCATAGCGTATAAGTTTAAGTTTAAACTAAAAGCAATTGCACACGAAACGAGAATTTCCACGATTATCATTTTGAATTGAAACAATGGATTCCTATGAAGCCATTCACACATGATGCGCTGTGTTTTTTACGATGTGTTGATTTCTTCTTCGCCGGATGATGAAATGCACTGACCAATAAAATATGAGCTTTGGATCACATGTCAGGACCCATCGCAGTTACCAAAACCAGCAAAACTGGTAGCGTAGAAACTGGAAGCACAGAAAGCTGTTCACCACCGACATTAAACGCCGCAGTAACTCGATTTCGAAGAAATCCTGAACCAGCATTGATGATTTGAGGGTTACTTTAAAAATGTATTCCACTACATTACAGATTACATGCTGTAAAATGTAATTTCAGAGCTATTCCGTTAGATTACTCAAGGTCAGTAATGTAATTAAGTACATTAGAGGTAGACCGATATATCGGTTTTACCAATCAATCGGTGTCGATAGTTGCTTTTTGGAATTATCGGTTTTCTGCAACAGTCTATAGAGATTGTTTCGCATAGTTTTTTTATTATTTTGTCATTTCAAAATAAGATTCCCTTGTGCGTTTCGGGCTTGTTTATACGTAAAGTTCCCATTTTGCACTAAATCTTAATTTTTTCTGGTTATTATTGGGATTTTGGTTGAACTAAAAACTGCATCTGGGAATTTATTCATTTTGGACACTTTGTCTTTGCCCGCCATAGTAAAGAATTAACAAAAAAAATGTGACATCCTATAAATCAATTAAAAAAAAAAAAAAAAAAAATATATATATATATATCTTCGAATAATCACCGTAGTTATCGGTATCCACTATCGGTCAAGCTCTACTATGGATTACTTCTTCAGCACTGGTAGATTTGATCACTTGTTCTGACTATAAACAAGTTAATAACAAGTGAAAAATATCTGCCATTACAATCAGATAAAATACACGTAAAAAAACTAAATATCTCGTGCAGTGCTGCTTCTAAAATCAAGATGAAGGATTTTCAAGATAGAAAAACAATACAAAAATTCTCATCAAGAATAAGATTTTTGCGCTTTAATAAAAGGTCTTACTAGAGAAAGAAAAATGATGATCTAATGTGGATTTTCTTCATAGTCTGGTAACATGTGCATGTAAAATGACTAGAAATAGCATTTTAGCTTAGCATAAAGCTAAATGTCCCATGACGGTTTAAACCAGGAATATTTTGTATTTTAAATACGAAATCCCATTACATGTATTCTCACCAAAGGTTTGGTTACTCACCAAACCTGCATGCAAATGATATTGCTGCATCAGTGCTTTGCATTCCCTAAAAAAAACTTTCTGATCTTATGTGGATTGTCTTAATAATGTATTAATAATGTAGAGCGGGTCGGCCACTAATCACAGGGATGGTGCTTCGATTCCCGTCCCACGTGACTCCACATGCCGAAGTGTCCTTGGGCAAGACACTGAACCCCAAGTTGCTCCCAATGACAGACTAGCACCTTGCATGGCAGCTCTGCTGTCATTGGTGTGTGAGCGTGTGTGTGTGTGTGTGTGTGAATGGGTGAATGAGTTCACAGTGTAATGCGCTTTGAATACCGCTAAGGTTAAAAAGGCGCTATATAAGTGCAGACCATTTGCCTTTGCATTTAATCTTATGCGTGTTCTCTTATATCAATAATAATGGCATCTTTGCCTTTAAATAAAAGGCAAATAAAACGTGTGGATATTAAGTGTTTTTCTTCAGCTAATATTAATACTGAATCTGCATTTATTGATTAAAAGTAGGTTTTTCTTGCATTTTAAAAAGGGTAAAAACTTGCTCTACAGAGATGAGAATACGGCACTCTTATTGGAAGCTAAATGTAAATATTTACCACCGCACCAAGGAACAACCCCAAAAAAGTTGGAGAATAAATATAGAAATTTCAGAGCACATATTTCTGATTGGAGTAAACTCATGTAACCGTTTAAAAGATATTGGGTGGATTCCAGTTTGATAATGTTGCCCTACCATAACCTCACAGAACAAAGCGTTGTCAGTGAAACACAGGAATAACAGTGCTTTGAGGTTTGCTTTCGAACGCAACGCATTCTTCATGACAGGCAAGAATGACAGTGGCATGCATTTGCCCTGGGAGTAACACGCTTGTAATGAAAGACAGGAATGTCCCGCAGTGTGTTGCTCTTTCACCATTTCATGAGGAAACTCACTGGAGGGGATCGCACACCGAGTCTTTACAGATGTGTGTTTGTATGTGCTCGCACAAAGGCAAGAGGAAGTATATACGAAGAGGTCAAAGGTTACGTTTGTTTTACAGTGGGGTAGTTGACAAAGTAATTTAGGAGTGTTGAACTGTGAGGCAGGGGGACATTTTTAACTCCATCTAAATCTATTTTAAACAGCTTTTTTCTAATTCTTTAACACAGAGTAATATTAATAATGGCTACGCATGCATAATTATTGAAAACAGCTTACCAATAATTGCATATTTGTGCATTTTTCACACCGTGGGATTGTTTAAAATAACTTGTGATGGCAAAAAGGATTGAAAAACGTAGATCTGTCTATCTAGAGGCTACATGCTATATTGTGCTTATAGAAATGCGTTTAAAATGAACTAGTTTCACTGAAAATGAGTTGTAGTGCATTTGAATGGACAGTAAATGTAATGGCTGCTTCATGTGTGCGCTCACATCCTGCAGTGTTGAACTACTTTTCACAAGCAGCACACTTTTTAACGCAGATTGCATCCATTATATGCCATTGTTCTCACAATATGCATGTGAAATTTCACACAAGCCCTAAAAGGAAGTCAACCAGAGCAAGCCAGAAAAAGCTGGACCCAAAACAACAGAACAGCAAAAGAATGAGTGAATCATCAGGAAAAGTTTGAGAGAGGAGGAGGAGGGTGCAATAAAATCAGAACGAGGCAACTCTTACCCATAGTTCTCTTCTCTGCATTTCCTCTCTTTGCTGTGTCCCTCATGTTTTCCACTCTTTTCTGTCTGCTTTTGTCTCTCGTCTGCTGCTGTTTCGTGGTTCTTCTTTAGTGTGGACACTCTTCCTGTTTAGCGCAGTGCAGTCAGAGAGTTGTCAGGTGTGACTGACCCAACACGTCTTTTTACTTTCTCATTCCCTCGCTCGGCCACTCCCTTCTTCCAACAAACTGCTGGCAGTGTTTCCCTCCCCTCCCACTCTCTTTTTCTGGGCCAACAACAGGCATGTTTCACTGGGCGTGACACTTCACTCCATTTTGCTAGAGTGTTGTGGGTGTGTTACCCTCCCCCTCTGACTTCCCTTAGGGCAGGGAGGGATCCTACTACACACACACACACACAAACCTGTTGACATCATTCATATACCTGGTTATATCTCACAAACTCTTTCAAGAACATGTCCAGATCAGATTTCACTCTAAAATCAAAAGTATAAAACTTTATAGACATATTACAATTTATATATTATAAAACATGTAATTACATTATAACTACACACACACACACCAGCCACAACATTAAAACCACCCACCTAATATTGTGTAGGTCCCCCTCGTGCCACCAAAAGAGCATCAACGCTCAGAATAACATTCAGAGATTATATTCTTCTCACCACAATTGTTATAAAACAATATTATAAAACATGTAATTACATTATAACTACATACACACACACACACACACACATATATATATATATATATGAGTACTGTGCAAAAGTTTCAGGCACTTGTGAAAAATGTTGCATGATGAGGCTCTTCAAAGGTAAAGCCATGAATAGTTTTCATATATCACTTAATGTCATACAAAGTCCAGTAAACATTTGGTGTGACCACCTTTGCCTTTAAAACAGCCCCAATCCACCGTTACTTGCTTATGGGCAGATCGGATGTTTCGAGCTTCTTGAAGAATTCTCCACATTTCTTTGGTCTATTTCAGCTGTCTAAATTACTTCTGTCTCTTTATGTAATCTCAGACTGACTCGATGTTCAGTGGGGGGGAGTGTGGGGGGGTTTGTGGGGGTCATGATATCTGTTGCAGGGCTCCTGTTCTTCTATTTTATTCTATTTGCAAAAGTTTGGGAGTCTAACATTTATATTTCCTATTGACACACTAAAACTGAAGATATAAATAACCATCTTAAGACAAATGCTTTTGTGAAACACCTTATGTGCAAGACGTCTACACAGTAATATATACTGTGTGTGTGTGTAAATATATACACACACACACACACACACACACACACACAGCATAATATCAATAAAATATCTAATTATAAAACATAACTTATATAACTTTAGATATTTCTTATTTGGTTATGTTATATTATAGGTATGTAGTACTTTAATCCAATTCAAACATTGTCACATCGAGGATGTGTGTGTTGTTCTGAAAATGAAGCTTTAGGACCAATTACGATTTTTGCATTATGCAATTTCCCCAAAAAGTTATGCTCATGAATTATGTATTATGTAGAATGGAAAGTACATTTACAAAAGTAAAAATGTTAGTATTCATCACTTTATGCTGATTTTAATCATAAATATATATATATGGCCTAGTTTACATTCCTATAATACAGTAATAAATATATATATATATATATATATATATATATATATATATATATATATATATATATATATATATATATTATTAATCTGCATTACAATTATAAGAACTTTGGGAGAAGAATGTGAAAATGTCACAATTCTAAAAACCTGGTGAGCTGTTTTCATTAATATTAGTTATAGTAATATTACATAACAAACTAACAATGAACAATACTGTTACAGCACATATTAATCATATATTAATCATACAAATTTAAGGTTAATGTTAATTTAAACATATATAAATACTTGTTTAAAATTAAAAGTTTGTTATGTTAATTAAAAGTATCTATGTAACATTAGTTAAATGCAGTATGAACCAACAATGAACAAAATAAATGCTGTTAAATATAAATATATATTTCATTCTTGTCTATTTAATTCTTGAGATTGACCCGCCTAGATATAGGTCATGAGTCAAATTAACCAGTCATTGTCGAATTAATTATCTCACTACTTAAAGTGCTGCGTAAGTGAGAGTGGATGAGTAATTGATGCGTTTAGTGCCTTCTTAATTCTTTCCACACCTACATTGTAAAGTTCCTTTATTTTAAAAGCCGTTTGTATTCATCAGTCCTTTAGTGGCAGTTATATGCAGGACCTTTCCGTGTCGTAATGTGATGAAAAGCAGACTATGCTCCAAAAAAAAACATGCAACCCATTGAATTGGCCTGTTTGAGCTGTGCACCTCTTGGCTTTCATGCACGCCTCTGTTATAACGGCTCACACCGCAGCGGTTGCCATTTTACAGATTTTATCCCATGTTTGTCCAGACAGAGCTTGAAAAGAGAGCAAACAAGTCACTGCTGGGATTACACCAACAAAAGCAGCACTTGAGGGGACATTATCACTCTCCTCACATTTCAAAGCGCTTTCAGATGTCTAGGAAACGGTCCTTTATCTTTCACACTCAGTGTTAGTGTCAAGAGCACACGCTGTTCCTGGGAGGGGCCGATTTTACCAACTCACCAGACAAGTCGAGAAATATTCGTGAGATCTTGTCTAACTCTGAAAACTGCTCTTATCTGGACTAGACAACAGAGCAGAATTGATATTCATCACACTCATGCAAACGATGTTTCCCGAGATTAAACAGATCTGCAGGTTGTGTAGGAGGTTGCAGAAGAGCTAGACAGACAGCTTGCGCAACAATTTAAAGAGAAAAATTTTACCCTGATTTTGTGGAATGGTGATCGAACTTAACATATCTGAATGTTGGGTATATGCAGATGAAATAAAAGATATCTGATTGTTATAATCTACAGTGTGAGTCAGTAGTCAAATTACGAGGTAGCTCAACTGATGCAACGCGCGATGCAAATGACCAGGGTATGAGTCCTGAAGAGCACGCGAGTCGATACGTGAGCCGAGAGTGTCATAGAAACACCACTAAAAGGAGTGGCTGCGATAGCAAGCGGGCTTTTCCTTTCAGATTTGCATTTTCTGACCCTATCTTAGGTTTGGGGTAGTGAGGGTCGGTTTTGTTGAGCATTACCATAGAAACCTCATCTGTTTGGGAGAACATTTAACATTTAAGTGGACATTTCATCACGGGATTTGTCATGACACAATCGCCAGATAAGCGTCACCTGTTTCGTGCAAATCGACCGTTTTGACTGTAATAACTGTGGGCACAGCAGCATATCATGTCGGTCAGTTTTTTTACGTAGCATTGTGCAAGGTAGCTCCACCCACAATGAAATGTCATTGGTCCAAAGTCCTGCTCCTTTTAACTGTACCGTGAACATTAAATTCAGATTTGTGGAGACAGCAATTGTGGCATAATGTTGATTACACAAACAATCGTTTCAACTCGTCCCTCTTTTACATAAAAAAAAAAGCACAAATCTAAAAGACGCTGACTACCACACCTTTAGACTAAAGTTTGAATCCAGGGTGTGCTGAGTGACTCCAGCCAGGTCTCCTTAGCAACCAAATTGGCCCGGTTGCTAGGGAGGTTAGAGTCACGTGGGGTAACCTCCTTGTGGTCTCTATAATGTGGTTCTCGCTCTCGGTGGGGCGTGTGGTGAGTTGAGCATGGATGGCACGGAGAATAGCGTGAAGCCTCCACAAGCGCTACGTCTCCATGGTAACGTGCTCAACAAGCCACGTGATAAAATGCACGGATTGATGGCCTCAGACACATCTGTCGGGGCAATGCCCCTCCAGACCACCGTCTTAATCCCAGACATGCTTTATGTAAACAAAATTGCCGCTCATGTGATTCTTGTGATTTAACCTGAGGCAATTTATTAACTAGGATTTGAACACATTTCATTATTAACGCATTCATATTTGAAACATATTTACATGTTGTTTTTAACAAGCTTCGTCCGAGTGAGAAGGGCGAATGGAACTCGGCCAGAATTATCACACAGACACGAGGTTGTTTAAAAACATAAGAATTTATTTGTTCTGGTTTTATGATACGTGAAGATGCACATCTGAGAGATTCCAAGCATCCGGTTTCCACCAGAGACGCCTCACGAGCTGCTGACAGCTTTCAAACACCATGTCCAACATCTTTCAGAGTCGGAGCGAGGAACAGATTTAGATCTCCATAAGAAACCGGGAGGAGCCTGTTTAATAAAATGTCTTAAGGTACGCGTGTCCTGCTGTGGTTTACAAAGTCGCATGTTTGCTGTGCAGGACAGGCAGGATTCTGAGCGCGTGTCAGATGGGTGGCCAGCTTTTTGTGACCTCTGGATGCAGAGACTCTGGGATCCACTGACAATACGCTGCGAGAAGATCTGGAAGGAGAAAATAAAGCAATTTTATTCCCTCTTTTTAAACTTCAGGATCCATTAAGGATACCACTGAGCCCGGGTAGCCCAGTGGTAAAGACGTTGGCTACCACCCCTGGAGTTCGCTAGTTTGAATCGCAGGGCGTGCTGAGTGACTCCAGCCGGGTCTCCGAAGCAACCACACTGGCCCGGTTGCTAGGGAGGGTAGAGTCACGTGGGGTAACCTCCTCGTGGTCGCTATAATGTGGTTCTCGCTCTCGGTGGGGCACGTGGGTCACATTACACACCGCGGAATCCATGCTCAACACACCACACGTCCCACCAAGAACGAACCACATTATAGCGACCACGAGGAGGTTGCCCCGTGTGACTCTACCCCCATCCTAGCAACCGGGCCAATTGGTTGCTTAGGAGACCTGACTGGAGTCACTCAGCACGCCCTGGGATTCGAACTTGCGGACTCCAGGGGTGGTAGCCAGCTTCTTTACCACTGAGCTACCCAGACCCCCCAAAAAGTGTTTTTAATATATTCCATCACCAGGTGTCAAATGCAGACTTACATTTGTCATTTTTCTTCCATGCAGCTTCTAAGGATGTTTTATTGTCCACTTTCTCTGACACCAGAGCAGTGAGAAGAACTTCAGTTCGAGGTTGTAACCTGAAACACAACAATAGGAGGTTAGAAAACACCACTGATTTTCACTGCATGCACTCTGCAGGTGTGTGTACGGGATCTCACTTGGCCCAGGTCTTCAGCATGGTTGAAGGTGACGACAGCAAACACGTGCTGAACTGCTGCATCTTCGGACAAACCTGCAGAATTCAATCAATGCATTCATCACAAACTCTTCAGGTTAACACATTTCCACACAAGCAGAGTGGTCAAAATAACTGTGCTTCTAAATATGTTTGGCTTATTTTCCAGTAAAAAATATGTAAACATCCTTAAAACAAGATAAAAGCTGATAGACATCATATAATAAGACTGTTTATGCTTCAAACAAGAAACTACTTGCCAATTCTTACCACATTGGCAAATCACTTTTTCTTGTTAAAAACTTAAACGTCCCCAAACGTGGTTAGATTTCTCTGAAAACAAGACTTTTTATATATTATAAAAGTCTACCTACTTTTCAAAGTCATTTATAATTAATTTTTTTAATTTTCTCCCCAATTTGGAACGCCCAATTCCCAATGTGCTCCAAGTCCTCGCGGTTGGCGTAGTGACTCGCCTCAATCCGGGTGGCGGAGGACGAATCTCAGTTGCCTCCGCGTCTGAGACCGTCAATCCGTGCATCTTATCACGTGGCTTGTTGAGCGTGTTACCATGGAGACGTAGCACGTGTGGAGGCTTCACGCTATTCTCTGCGGCATCCACGCACAACTCGCCACGTGCCCCACTGAGAGCGAGAACCACATTATAGTGACCACGAGGAGGTTACCCCATGTGACTCTACCTAACCTAGCAACCGGGCCAATTTGGTTGCTAAGGAGACCTGGCTGGAGTCACTCACGCCCTGGATTCAAACTCGCGACTCCAGACGTGATAGTCAGCGTCAATACTCGCATAAAAGCATTACTAGAAAAATGTCGTTTTATTATAAAAATTGTTTTGACTTGATGACTTTGTGTTTTTATTAATTTCTATGAATATTCCTGGTTTGGCAAACACATGTCCGTGGGGAGCCTGCATGTCAATGTCATGGCTTATGGATATGATAATTATTAGAACATTAACCCTTTAATAAGACTTGTTTCATGCTGAGGTCTCCATGTTTCTGTTTATTTTGCAAACATGACCAGACTGTTTATTATCTCCTATGATTTACTACAGCATGGTACCTCCACAGCACTCTTTTGAAGGGGTAATGACTGACATTTCCACACTCTATGTTCAATTTCACATATACACATTCACACCCATACAAACAAACGTTACCTGCCCCTCCAGGAAAATCTTTGCAAACAGTTTATAATGCTCAAGGCCATCTGGGTAATCCATCTCAATGGCGGGAAGTTTCCAACTGACTCTGACTGTGGACAGAGACACGCCCACAACATTCAGACTATATAACACACTGTACCCATCACCCACACGTCACATGACTGCCATTATAAACTGTGACATTAATCACGAGTTTCTCTTTAAACACATTCAGAGCAAACAAGTTAATAAATATACAGAAATATGAGAGAAACAAAGACAGGTGTGTTCTTACAGAAGGTGCTTTGTCGTTTACACTTCACTCTGCCACTCAGTGGGCAGTACCAGGGGGAGGGGCTTTCCTCTGGAGTGCTGAAGTGGCAGTATTGTGGGAGGAGTTTCGGAATCCACTCAGCCTGAACGGCACAAACGCCTACAAGAGACAAAATCATTCCAGCTTCTACCATCGAACGACTAGATTTAATACACATCATTTACATATTAAATCGGTCAAATTATGTAAAACAGGATTTCTTTTGTACTTTTGAAAAAAAAGGCGTTTGATCTACTAACAAACTTTAACGTTCTTAACGCTAAACTCCCTCATGAGTCCGCCAAGATAATTTAGGAATAAACTTCCTGATGAAATGTCTGGGTCATATTTCACCCCAAAAATCTAAAGAAAAACAATTATACACATATATAAGGAAAAGCCAGGAAAATCTCAGCCACAACATTAAAACCACCTGCCTAATATTGTGTCGGTCCCCCTCGTGGTGCCAAAACAGCGCCAACCGGCTCAGAACAGCATTCAGACATGATATTCATCTCATCACAATTGTACAGAGGAGTTATCCGAGTTACCGTAGACTTTGTCAGTTCAAACCAGTCTGACCATTCTCTGTTGATCTCTCTCATCAACAAGGTGTTTCCATCCACAGAACTGACGCTCACTGGATGATTTTTGTTTTTGGCATCATTCGGAATTAACTCTAGACTCTAGAGACTGTTGTGTGTGAAAATCCCAGAAATACTCAAACCAGCCCGTCTGGCACCAACAATCATGCCATGTGATAATCTAGTAAGCCAATCATGTGTCAGCAGTGCATAAAATCACGCAGATTCGGGTCAGGAGCTTCAGATAATGTTTCTCATTATGATTTAGACCATGGCATGATTGTTGGTGCCAGACAGGCTGGATCTGGCAATTGTGGTGAGAAGAATATCATCTCTGAATGCTGTTCTGAGATGAGGGTTGATGCTGTTTTGGTGGCACGAGGGGGATCTACACAATATTAGGCAGGTGCTTTTAATGCTGTAGCTGATCAGTGTGTATATATATATACACTACCGTTCAAAAGTTTGGGGTCACATTGAAATGTCCTTATTTTTGAAGGAAAAGCACTGTACTTTTCAATGAAGACAACTTTAAACTAGTCTTAACTTTGAAGAAATACACTCTATACATTGCTAATGTGGTAAATGACTATTCTAGCTGCAAATGTCTGGTTTTTGGTGCAATATGTACATAGGTGTATAGAGGCCCATTTCCAGCAACTATCACTCCAGTGTTCTAATGGTACAATGTGTTTGCTCATTGGCTCAGAAGGCTAATTGATGATTAGAAAACCCTTGTGCAATCATGTTCACACATCTGAAAACAGTTTAGGTCGTTACAGAAGCTACAAAACTGACCTTCCTTTGAGCAGATTGAGTTTCTGGAGCATCACATTTGTGGGGTCAATTAAACGCTCAAAATGGCCAGAAAAAGAGAACTTTCATCTGAAACTCGACAGTCTATTCTTGTCCTTAGAAATGAAGGCTATTCCATGCGAGACATTGCTAAGAAATTGAAGATTTCCTACAACGGTGTGTACTACTCCCTTCAGAGGACAGCACAAACAGGCTCTAACCAGAGTAGAAAAAGAAGTGGGAGGCCGCGTTGCACAACTGAGCAAGAAGATAAGTACATTAGAGTCTCTAGTTTGAGAAACAGACGCCTCACAGGTCCCCAACTGGCATCTTCATTAAATAGTACCCGCAAAACACCAGTGTCAACATGTACAGTGAAGAGGCGGCTGCGGGATTCTGGGCTTCAGGGCAGAGTGGCAAAGAAAAAGCCATATCTGAGACTGGCCAATAAAAGAAAAAGATTAAGATGGGCAAAAGAACACAGACATTGGACAGAGGAAGACTGGAAAAAAGTGTTGTGGACAGATGAATCCAAGTTTGAGGTGTTTGGATCACAAAGAAGAACGTTTGTGAGACGCAGAACAAATGAAAAGATGCTGGAAGAATGCCTGACGCCATCTGTTAAGCATGGTGGAGGTAATATAATGGTCTGGGGTTGCTTTGGTGCTGGTAAGGTGGGAGATTTGTACAGGGTAAAAGGGATTCTGAATAAGGAAGGCTATCACTCCATTTTGCAACGCCATGCCATACCCAGTGGACAGCGCTTGATTGGAGCCAATTTCATCCTACAACAGGACAATGACCCTAAACACACCTCCAAATTGTGCAAGAACTATTTAGAGCAGAAGCAGGCAGCTGGTATTCTATCGGTAATGGAGTGGCCAGCGCAGTCACCAGATCTGAACCCCATTGAGCTGTTGTGGGAGCAGCTTGACCGTATGGTACGCAAGAAGTGCCCATCCAACCAATCCAACTTGTGGGAGCTGCTTCTGGAAGCGTGGGGTGCAATTTCTCCAGATTACCTCAACAAATTAACAGCTAGAATGCCAAAGGTCTGCAATGCTGTAATTGCTGCAAATGGAGGATTCTTTGACGAAAGCAAAGTTTGATGTAAAAAAAATCTTATTTCAAATACAAATCATTATTTCTAACCTTGTCAATGTCTTGACTCTATTTTCTATTCATTTCACAACGTATGGTGGTGAATAAGTGTGACTTTTCAGGAAAACACAAAATTGTTTGGGTGACCCCAAACTTTTGAACGGTAGTGTATATATATATATATATATATAAAAAAAAATTTTTTTTTTAAATGTTATTAATATTTTGTATTATTATTTTTGGCATATTTCACATTTTAGACCAAATTAAAAAAAAAGATTGATTTATAATATAATATATAATATAATTATAATATAATAATAATAATATAAAATAATAATAATAAAAAAAAAAGCAATAATTTTTGCTATATTATATATTTCAACCCATATCAAAAGTATATATATATATATATATATTATAATATTAAAATTACAAATTTAATAAAAGTATAATTTCATTTGAAAGAAATGCAATATTGCATGTTATATTTGCTTAAAAATAAATGAAAACTACTTTTAAGACCATTAAGATTTGCAAAGATATTCTTCATTTTCTTTAAGCAAAATAAATAATGCAAACTAGGTAGCAAAATTGCTTATTTAGTAATTGTTACATCTGCAACACCCCATGACCACATTATCACTTATTCTGAATACAGTAGAATGTGGAAACCTATAAAAAGCAAAACACACCTCTCATGTACATCTTGGTTGTCTCCATGATTTCCTGATAAACGACAAACTCTGGCAGGGTCTTATGGAGGGCAGATGATGGGTGAATAAACACTGGCTCATCTAAAAGAGGAGTCTATCACGCACGCACACACACACACACACACATAAATCTTCATATACACACTTCTTTTCAAACAGAAACATGCACTTACAGCATCTGTTTATGATCTCATCCAAACACACAGGGATTCTGTGATGGGGTGATGTGTTTGTGTGGCACCTTGTAACCGTTCCTCCATTTCGGGTCGAGCAATTCCTCTGCCTGCACTCGTCTGGCGAGATGATCTCCTAAACCGGCCAGCACGATCTGACGCAAACACACAACCTGAGCTTCTGTAGGAGGAGCCATCTTATTATCCACAAACACACCAACATCGGAGCACACGGCATTCACTGAGAGAAAGAGAGATGGGTCAAAATATGCAATATACTTGCGGCAAACAGAGGCATGCACAGACACAACCTGTCACGTGTGCGTGTACCTGCACTGGTCAGTTGCCCCCGCAGTCTTCGAATCTCCAGCATTGCTTTGTACCGAAGTCCGTTCTCCTCGCAGAACTGATGAGTGCAGCCAGCAAACTCACAAGCACCAACGGCCCCTAAATACAAATATAGAAATATTAAAGTGTTTCATATAGCATGTATGTTCAACAGACAGGTCACATATCAAATGAAAGCTCTCATTCTCATAAATGTGATGATGTAATTATTGTGTTGTCATTATGCCACATTTTGAGTGTTTACCAAAGAATCACAAAGTGAAATATTATCTCTGTAAGACAATAGAGACGAATGTCTGTCTGCTCCAATCACTGCTTCTGTAAGCCAATAAAACTCTATATCAACTCTTACCGTAGGTTGTTTTTTTAAATGACCCATTGTTTACTTGTCTGTCAGATTGTTTAGGCAAATAATCAAACGTAAGGTCTGAGACATTCAGATCAAAATACAGTATGCAGTCAAGTAGTAAAAGCATGATAAACAAACCATTGGCTAAATATGTTCTCAATTATTGTTTATGAAATGTTATACAACATCCGAAACGAACGACCTCAGCTGTCAAACGACACCAGTGTTGAGCGTCTAGACGAGATATTAGAAAAGTGTGGAAGGTATAACCGCTCTAAATATATAAAGTTACATATATTACACATACACAAAATAACACGCATTCGATTTTGAGATAGTATGAAAACCTTTTTGTAAATCTAAAAGGTTGGATTATATCAGAAACTCTCTCTTGTGTGTGTTGATCACAAATGTTGGGTGTAAACACACAAGAATTAAATAAAAAAATTAAATAAACCGATTCTATACTGAACACTATTCAATAAACACACTTTTGTGCATCTTATTTGGAGACTTATTTTAGTTTGTCTTGTATTGTATGTTATAAGTTTATGTTATGGCTGTTTATAAGATGATGTTGCTTTTGTAACTTAAAGCATGCTAAGACCTTATAATATTATGATGTCATAAAGCCTTTTGACTGTTTACACTATACAGCACTTATACAATTAACTTTATTAACTCCTGCTGTGTTAAAACTGGACATTGCTTGTGTTATAACACATTATACTCTATAAAGTAGAACTATGAATAGGGGAAGTCTTATAATGCATTATAACTGTAGCTATAATTATATATGAGAAGTTATAACTTATTATAAGATGCATTATAAGACATTATGAATTCAGTATAATGCATTTACAACGTATTATAAATATGGGCTTCATAGAAAGTGCTACCAAATACATTTTCCAAGTACCTGCTGTCATTTAGTGGAAAGAAAGAAGACTTTCTGCAGGGAGATGGAGCAAACAGAACCAGAATTACATGCTTTTGAAGTTAGGACAACAACAACGAGAAGAAAAGATGATGTTCACTATAAGATTGTAAACATGTACAAAATTAGTTATTATTAGAATTGCTTTTTATTTAGAGGAGTTTCTGTAAAATGAAACACTTTAGGGAATTAGTCTGCAGGATGTGTGTACAGCGAGCTTGTAAATTTGGGTGTGAAAAATTGCAGGCAGCAGCAAAAAATACCCAAAACTGCACCAGAAATGAAGAGGCTTATAAAAATGGTTGTACCGGAAACTATTGAAATGCAATAATTACAGAGATGTTAATGCACCCATGATGTTGCTTTTCATGAATGACCTGCAGAAATTAAGCAACATTGCAAATTAAGACAGTCACTAGTTATTTGTTAACGCACTTCATCAACTTATTGAGCGACAACGAGCAGGGATTTGCTTTTAAACAACCAAATACAGAATTCAATGCAAGAATGCAAAACATTCACACCTCGAAATCACTCGGGTGTATTACATTCCACTGTATGATGATGCATACTTGGCAGGTCAAATAACTGGGACAGTATATCCCTGTTTAGATACAATCATTTCTAGTCTACTTCCTCCTCGTTTCCTCATCTTAACTAGGCGGTCAAGTTTCTGAGCATCTAAAAGGCATCACTGATGTGTAAATGTGGGTGATCATGCGTTTGTGTGTTCAAATGCATTCATCTGTCTGATGTCATTTAGCTTCTGAAGTTGAGACGAGCGATTTATGCAGCTTAGCTTCAATAGTGGACCATTAAATAACCAAAAATGGACACTTACCAAGTAAAACCATCAGATCTCCCAGCAGTTGCGACTGTCCTTGTCCCGCCCACAACCTCCTCATCTGCATACACCGTGCTTTTTTTCCTGCCAGCTTGTTGCTTTCCTCCTCACTGCCCGCAGGCCTTAAAAAACAAAGAGTTTAAAAATAAAGGCAGTGATGTTTCTACTGCTTCTCATGAACAACACAAAACAGACGTGAATGGAATATACATGACTTTTATCACCTGTCATAATCCTCAAATATCTCTCTGACGGTCATGGCAGCCACTATGGTGATGATATACGGCATACAGCCCTGCTGATGGCCAAGCGCCAGCATCTTGGCATAACGTGGTGCTACAGGAAACGCAGCCATCGCACGACCCAGTGGGCTTATGGGGCTTGACAGACGCGCCCTTTCCATCTCACCCAAACTATGAGAGAAATAGAGGTTAATAAAGAAGTTAAGATAAAAGAAGAACTAACATAAAAGAACCAAAAATATTAAGGGCAGGTACTACGGGCAAACATGATGAATTTAACAGTATTGCTAAATACAATATTTTGTAACTTTTACCACAAAAGTTTTAGTAAACAACAAATTAACATACCAACAAACCTTGAAAACATAAAAAAATACAATTTTAATTAAAGCTGCAAGCAGTGATGAACGGGCCCTCGCATCCTGGTGCACATTGGGTCAGCTGTGCCAGGGGAATGTCACTCCAATTTTCATAGCACTTAAATGTTGTTAAGAGTGTAAAACATGTCATTTCCTGTTGCCAGTAGGTGGCGCTATGACTATACCTGAATATTAGCATATAGAAGTGATCAGGCCGGGACTCTTATAAAACCTGTGAAGTTTGGAGCAGATTGGACATTTTATGTTTGCGTTATAACAACTTCCTGTTTCATGGCGAAAAATCACAATGGCTGACTTCCTGTTGGGTTTAGGATATGGCTCTAAGAGACTTTTTTGTATGTGTTGACGTGCTACCTATGTCTAACAATTTTCGTAAGTGTAGGTGAAACGTGGCGTGAGGGCTGCTTCTCTGAAATTTTGTAGGTGGCGCTATTTTTAGATGAGCCATTTTGCCACATTTAATTCTAAAACCAGTATCAGATGTACATTTTCCCAACTTTTGAGATGTGTGCAAAGTTTCATGAGTTTTCGAGCATGTTTAGGCCTCAAAAATGTGACTCGTTTCATATCAAACTTTGTCAGTCTGCCACGAAAACTCAAAAGCTTCACAATTAAACATCGCCAAGGCCTTTAGATTAAGACTGACTAAATATAATGTTGATCTGATTAAATCTCTGGGAGGAGTTTGTTGAAGTACAAGACCTGGAATTGTCTGTATGCCAGTAGGTGGCGCTATGACTATAACTGAATATTGGCACGTCGATGTATTCAAGACGGGACTATTACCGAACATGTGAAGTTTGGTGCAGAGTGGACATTGTATGGTTGAGTTATAACAACTTCCTGTTACATGGCGAAACATCGAAATTTGTCAGACCGTATGAGGCCTGGAAATGGAAAAAACTGAGCAAAAATTGAAGAGAAAAATAAATAGCTGACTTCCTGTTGAGTTTAGGGCAAGGGTCCAAGAGACTTTTTTGTATGTATAGGCATGTTACACATGTGTACCAACTTTCGTATGTGTAGGTGAAACGTAGCGTAATTCACACATCGTCGAAAGTTTGTAGGTGGCGCTATTGAGCCATTTTGCCACATCTAATTCTGAAACCCATATCAGATGTAAATTTTCGCCTCTTATGATGCATGTGCAAAGTTACATGAGTATTTGAATATGTTTAGGCCCTCAAAAAAGGGATTAGTTTGGGAAAAAAATAATAAATGCCTAGAAGAACAATAGGAACCTCACACCATCAGTGCTCGGGCCCTAATAATGATCACCTTCACCGTGTACATTAGCATCAGTTAGCAGCTTTCAGTTATTTTTGTGCATTGGGATTCAGCTTATATAGCACACACAATATTTCATAACAGGTAGAGACCAATAACTTTACATTTTACTTCTTAAATTATGGTTTTTTTAATCCTTCACATTTTACCTTAAAAAGGCATGTGCATTTACATGCAAATTATTTTATTTTAAATATTCATGTTATATAAGCATTCAATTAAAATGCATGTTTTTAAAATATTTTAAAAATTAAAAAATTTAATGTATTTTAACAAATAGAGTCAGACAATTATCAGATTGATGATTACATTAAAACAAAAAGTTTCTGACATTTATGTGAAGTCAAAATTGATTATTGTGCACATATGTGCATATTTAATAAAATAATGCCTAATTTGTATATTTAAAAACAAGTATAGTTAACACATCTTTGAAGTACATTGACAATTTAGCTACATAATTTTACATTTCATAGGTCTCTTACTGGGTCAAAATTACTTGTAAGAAATGTCAAATTGAGTTGAACACATTGTGACATTTCAACTTAGTTTATATCACTATTGTAATCATTTGCAAATTGGCATATTTTATATGCATTAGATATATGTATATTTACCATTTTAAACCAATAAATGTAGTTTTTGGTATGTATTTCCTTAAATCAAAGCTTAGTTTGGATAAAAGGAAAGATTTTCGGCTGTTAAACCAGTACTTGCCTTTGACTTCACTTTCAAGACTTAATCAGATCAGTTAGGGGGAAAGTGTGACGGAGGGAAGAATGAAAGAGGAAAACCAGATCCTACCGTCCACGTCGGAGAGGTTCCTCCAGAGCACCCAGAGAGATCAGAAGCTGTTCGGCTGAGATCAGAGCTTCAGAGGAGGGAGGAGTGGGGAATGGGAAATTCACTACCTGACCACACAGAACATAAAATATAAAATAACATGACTACACCACAACCTGTAATGCAGAGATAAAACTAGAACTAAAGAAAACCTTTTCAATGTTGAGATCTTTCATCTGCAGGACGAGGTCATCGACAGGTCGGCGAGTGATTTCAGCCTCTGAAAACAAACTGAAATCCCCGAATACAGCGGAGGAGTAGAGCCTACACACACACACACACACACACACACACACACACACACAAACAAACACAGAATTTTGACTGCCGCCATTCATTTCCTCCAAATATTGTCAATGGTTAAAATCTGACCTGTAGCAGTGACCCGGGTCTGTTCTCCCTGCCCTTCCCGCTCTCTGATTGGCTGAAGCCTGTGAGATCCAGGTGACCTTAAAGGAGGACACGCCTGTCACTCTGTCGTAGAACCTTTTCTTCACACGACCGCAGTCAACTACATACTTGATGCCGGGAATCGTCAGAGACGTCTCAGCCACGTTAGTTGCGACGACACACAGACGTGTTCCAGCAGGTGGAGGACGGAATACCTGAACACACACACACACACACACACACTCACACAGGTGAGTTCATTTAGTCAATCAACAGATCTTGAGCTGAGAAATGTTAATGGGTGTTTCTATGTTAACATTTACAAACAAAAGGAGAGTTAAATTTAATGGTGATCCATTTGGCAGCCTTTTACCATCTTTCTTCCATACATTTTAATGCTTAATGATTAAAAATAGTTTATTAAATGTTCATACATTATGACAGGTGGTGATACCGAAGACCTCAGCATACACAAGTTGATTAAAACAAACATTTAGCCAACATGTCAGAAAGCATATGGAAAAAATATATTAATATTAATACTTCTTATTCACTCCAGACACCATAAGAATATGATATATTAAGTTTTAGACAGATTGATCAAAAATCAAGGTCTGTCAATTTGTAAAAAAACGTTTCAAACAAGAAATAGTTGAAAAGCTCTGATTATTTTCAACTATTATTTTTAATAATGCTAACACCAAATATATTAAGTCTTTGAATTAAATTTAAAAGAATTCATAACATATATTGTTAGTAATAATACATTAATAGTAGTGCTGTCAGACGATGAAAATCTTTAATCGCAATTAATCACCAATTTATATTATAGTTGATCGCGATTAATCGCTGATTTTAAAAGTGCTCAAATTTGACACTAATATATATATATATATATATATATATATATATATATATATATATATATATACTTCTTTTCTTGTCAAAATGTATTTATTTCCATCTTAGGAAAGAAAACAAAACAATATGTAACAATATAAAGCTTTATGCACATTTTCCAAACAAAGCCTTCCACAGTATAAAGATAGAAATGCACTAAAATAGCACCAATTCAAGTAACATTAAACGTTCCCCAAAGTCTAAGTGGGAGTTTGACTAACTGAAAGAACTAGTGCCCACATAGGTTGCATATCCATTGCAATGGGCATTAAATCCTGTAAACTGTCATCACCCACAATATTAATCTGCCAGTAGACTGTGGCTATCTGCTTTGTTACAGCAATCGTGAAGCTGCGTTCATGTTTTGCATCAAAGTGTTAGCATCGAGTGCTGCTTTGAACTCACTATGAAAGCGCTGTCAGAGATCATTTTATTTTATGAGATAACCACCTGGGGCTCATAGGAGGGATAGGATAACATACGATAACAGTCAACTAGCATGTTAAGACAGTTCCACCCATAGTATGTCTATGGGACCGCCGCGTTACGCAGTTTTATGCTAAGCTTGTAGTCTCATCTTGATAGAAGGTCTCTGGTGTGTGTGACGGACATATTACAAAGGTTTCACTCTTCAAACCAGTGTTTATGCTGTATTAACGGTAAAAGCGTTTATTCATAATTAAGCAAAATTAACGCGTTAACATTAATCGCATGAATTAACACGTTAATTCAGATAGCTCTAATTAATAGTAGTTAAATAAGCTAATTACTAGTAAACCATACTTACATTTTTTTAAATATTATTTTGATTTAATTTTTTATGTACTCTAAATGTGTGGATGTGCATCACATAAAATATATATATATATATCATTCAAATTTATATAACATTTTGCAAAAAACATTTCCATTATATTATGCTATATTTTCAATTGCCTAATATTTGAATCAAATATCCTGACCAATGTGTTAATCATTGTATTTTTAGGATACAGACACATGAAATAATATATTTATGGAATTATTCAGACAAGGTTTACAACATGGTTTATTATGGAATCACCATTATATTTGACAAATAAAATAAGATAGAGAGAGAGAGAGAGAGAGAGATGGCACATACCCTTGCCTGCTGTTCAGGTGCCAACAGAGAATACAGCGGCAGCACATACAGAGGGATTGACGGATCAGACTTCTCCTCTGAACACAGAAGCAACATCACATGTCCAGTCAAACTCATTAAAGACAACTGTGTGTGTGTGTGTGTGTGTGTGTGTGTGTGTGTGTGTTGATGCCAGTCTACCTTGATCGCTGTCTGGACAATCTCCCAGCTCCAGATCCAGATCTTCATTATCATCTTCATCTTCATCAATGCCAGCCTGACGATCTTCATCACCCTCATCCACCGGCAGAGCAGAGTAATTATCCAGATTAATCCTCGGGAGGGACTGAGAGAGGGGATATACATGCAGATCAGTGTATAACGCATACTATTAATGTGAACAGTACCGGTATGCATATGTTTTTAAATTTGCAACAGTAGGCAATGATTAACATTTTAAAATGGGATAAAGACAGAGGCTGTGCCTAGTATGGAGTACTAGTGTACTACTTACTTCATGCTGCACAGGATTTACTGAATACGATGTTTAATTTTTGTAATATAGTATGTGAAACAGTATGCAATAATAAACTTTATAAAAAGTGAATGAGAGACAGGATGTGTTCAGAATGCATTACAAGCTATATAATGCATACTATTTTTCAAATATGTGATACCCGAATGTAAAGTATTTTAAAAACGGGACATTGTTCAGAATATAAAGTTCTAGCGTACTTCATACTGCACAGTATACATACTGCATACTATTTATGAAATAGCATGTGAAACTGAATGCC
This sequence comes from Moxostoma hubbsi, assembly GCA_032164185.1. NCBI lineage: Eukaryota > Metazoa > Chordata > Actinopteri > Cypriniformes > Catostomidae > Moxostoma > Moxostoma hubbsi. Next base: position 5,223,092 of record JAVLUX010000018.1, read on the forward strand.
ACAATAAACTTTTTAAAAAGGCACAAAGGAAGAGGCTATGTTCTGAATGCAGTCCTGGCATTCTACATTTACATTCATGCATTTGGCAGACGCTTTTATCCAAAGCGACTTACAGTGCACTTATTACAGGGACAATCCCCCCGGAGCAACCTGGAGTTAAGTGCCTTACTCAAGGACACAATGGTGGTGGCTGTGGGGATCGAACCAGCAACCTTCTGATTACCAGTCATGTGCTTTAGCCCACTACGCCACCACCAATCAGCATTCTGCATACTGTATACTAGTTTTAGCAACCATAGTTGCTTCAAACAGTAGTATGCTTCATTTCTGACAACTGACAGTTATATCGCATTTTAATCTGATTTAGTGCAAACATTTCGTAACTTTTAGTAGTGCAATCAAATGATGAGTAAAAAAGTAGATATTAGGATTGGAGCTGCCCTCACCATATTTCCTTCATGCAGAACATTTGCATACAAGGTGACATGCTGTTGCAAGTCAGAGATGAGATACACATGAGACGCTGACAGATGTTAGAAAATGATACTCGTCATACCACATTCAGCTTTTTCTTTGCTCTTCTTGACATCCTCAGTTCTTCTGTGTCCACTGAATCTGAAGAAAACAAAAGGTTGTTCACATCATAGCACTGAAAATAAAGCCTATTTGTAGAACTATTATGATATTTTTTTAATCAAGAAATCTTGTTCATTTTATGCCAAATAAATTGTATATTGATTCAAGTGTAAAGTACAATTGTAAGTGTACATCATGGTAGCATTACTTGCGCTTGCCTAACTGTTCTGAAAATAATGTTGCAATGCAAAAAACCTCAATGGTCCTAAACCAAAGGCTTCACTTTCTAACACTTGTACAAAACAAAAGAAAACACAAAAAAAGCAAACACACTCCAGATTATTCAAGCATAATATCGGTGAGTGAACAGATGAATCTCACAAAAACTAAAAGAACATTTCCAGGTCATATTTCACCCCAAAATGCAAATGATATTATATAGAAATTAGAATTATATTTTGAATAAGTAATTTTATGTTGATTTAAACATTGTGTCCAGACCGGATGACTTTCAGTACTGTATTTAAAGGAGACCTATTATGCCCCTTTTTACAAGATATAATATAAGTCTCAGGTGTCCCCAGAATGTGTCTGTGAAGTTTCAGCTCAAAATACCCCACGGATCATTATTATTATTATTATTATTATTATTATACCATGTTATAAATGCCTCTTTTTGAGTGGAATCAAAAACACACTGATTTCATGTGTGTCTCTTTAAATGCAAATGAGCTGCTGATCCCCGCCCCCTTTCCGGAAGAGGGCTTTGACCTCACAGCTCGCGCTTCAGATACTACAGCAACAACAATTCAGAACCAATATGTCAGCGTAACTACTGGAGTTCAGCCATATATGTATGAATATATAAATGTATATCTGGTCTCCGTGAATACAATCAGAGATAATGCTAACTTTAGCTGCATTAGCCGTGGAATCAGCTAACAAGCACATTCGGAAAGGCGATTTGCAAACGTTCACATAATATAAAGTGCGATACTTTCTTCTTCAGGATATGAAGCTGGAACACGAACAGTTGTTCGGATCCATGTTTGAGAATCACATTGTTTGAAAATGCTCACAAAGCAGTCTGGTGTAAAAATGATTTGCACAAACACACACACATTTTTGTATGTTTTGGGGCACATTTCCTTCAAAAACTAAACTTGTCCATTGTTGTCTTCTGTGGCGCTGATGCCGGGAGTTCACGAAGACTCTTATGTTCACTTTTACAGCAACAACAGAACACTTAAACACAGAACACATTATTCTTCTCACTGTAGCTGCTCCAGGACTGTGTGTAGATCACTCAGGGGAGGAGCTATGATAATAGGGTGGAGTCCGTCACCAGTCATGGGTGTGGCCTGCTCTAACAAGGCATCACTTTAGATCAGAAACGAAAACCGTTCATTTTAACACACTGTTTTTGATGAATAGAAATATTAGAAAGAGGAGCGGGTGGACTTTTAACATTGTAGGGTGGTTGTGTACACACACTGCCGATTTCTTGTTTCTCTCTTTTAATTTTGGGGTGAAGTATGACAGACATTTCTCTGTGTGAGCTTGCGTGTTTACCTGAGTGTTCTTGGTTTGGTCTGTGAGGAAAAGCTTTTCTCAGTCTGCGACACACAGAATGAACCTCCGCTTGACCCGTTAGAAACACCAGAATACCACCTACAAAAATACATGCATGCGTTCAGAATGATGCATTCATGATCCAGTGCTGCATGTACGTGTGTGTGTGTGTGTGTGTGTGTGTGTGTGTCACTGACCTGGTGGCAGCATTCGGTGAATCTTGCAGATTTTGCGAAAAGCTTCTCCTGTGTAATCTTCCATCGGTGTGCGTTTATTAAAATGAACCGTGACCGGAAACTGACGGGCCTCCACCTATACACACACACACACACACACACAGACAGAGACACGGTGTAAAAGGGGGCACATCATGGAAGACAGAGGTTTTCTTGTACTTTTGCAAACAATAGTATTTTGTGTAAAGTCACATGCTCTCACAAAGGTCGGCAATCTCAGGCATGCATGCGGCCTGTTTAAATAACTTCTGCTGCCAAACTGCTTTCATAGAACAGGGTTAAAAGTGCTGCTAATCCTCTTTTGACAAGAAAAGAAAACAAGGCGTGTGAGACCTTGATGACAGGTGGAGGAGAGCGGAACAGCCTCTTGTTCTCGGTGAAGTCTTCCACTCGAAGCGTCGCAGACATGATCAATAGCTTCATGGGTAATCCTTTCTGTCAATCACAACGACTTACATTACAGACACACACACCGACCCAACACTACAACACAGCTTTACACCGAGTGGTGGTTGTGTGCGTTACCTTGTTGCGGAGAGGTACGATGCGTGACAGAAGGCCGATGAGGATGTCCGTGTAAACACTGCGTTCGTGAGCTTCATCTATGATGATCACATTGTATTTCTGCAACAGGAAATCCTGCCCATGCACAAAAACACATCCATATAAGTCCCAGAGACTAGCGTAACGGGATGCATTCAGTGTTTGAACTTTTTCCCATGACCTTTCCAGTCATTTGTGATTAATGTAAGAGGAGTTTTCAGCACAATTTGCAAATAATTCATACATGCATGACACAACATTTTGAGAAGAAAACAACAGGGGGTGAGGTGGGGGCATCAAGAAGATCTGTGTGTGTTACCTTCTGAACTTCTTTCAGCAGAACTCCATCGGTCATAAACTTGATTTTTGTGTTTTCTGTCACGGTCCCCTCATATCTGATCTGATACGACACCACCCTAAACACACACACACACACACACACATACACACACACAGACACACACAGACAGACACAGACAGACACAGACACACACACAGACAGACAGACAGACACACACACACACACAAGAGAGACACACACACACACAGACACACACACAGACACACAGACAGACACACACACACACAGAGAGAGACACACACACACACACACACACACACACACACACACACACACACAGAGACACAGACACACACTTATTTGAATTGACTTCAGTATAACATTTGAATGTTCAAACTTGGCAAGATGTTTGAAAGGTCTAAAACAACTGCTGTCACCCACACAAACGCAGAAAGTAACATTAAAGCAAAAACTCATATGGGTAGTGAAATCTAACTGGATGAGCCGCATTCAAAGCCGTTGTCAAATAGCCGATATACACAACAATTACATCTCTGGGAAGCCACAAACAGCCTGCGGTTAGCCTAGAGAATGAAACTATTTGGCAGAAAACCGTTTATTGTAATTATTAGCAGGGCTGTCCATTTAACACGCTATTTTAGTGTGATTAATTACATGAATAACGCATATTAAAAATATGCAATTAATCACGCCTCCATTTCACTTGACACAGCATGCTAAAAACAGCTTGTGTGACTGTAGATGCTGAAAACTAGTGAGACAAGTACATAGACCAACAATTACAATAAATACAAATTGCAACGGGCAGGTTCAATTATTTGAATGTATATGATGTATTCAAATTATCTATAATATTTATTATATATTAACATATATTTACACTTATTTTAATTATTATAGGGGCCTTTCTCAGTAAAATATTGATATGCGATTAATTGTGATTAAGTAATCAGCACATCATGCAATTAACATTTCTAATAGATTGACAGTCCTCTAATTATTATTAATAAAAATAAATGTATTTATTCATTTAATTATTAAACATTGGAAACTTTAAACTATTATACTGGGGTTTTTTCTGTTCACCACAAGAAACTGTGCGTGTGCTTTTACCACGATTAAGAGGTAAATATCATGTATACGCGTCACACCTTAAAGAAATGTTCTGGGTTCGTGGGGCCCTGGGTATCTCAGCGAGTATTGACGCTGACTATCACACCTGGAGTCAATCTGCGACTCCAGCCAGGTCTCCTAAGCAACCAAAATGGCCCGGTTGCTAAGCAGAGTAGTCACATGGGGTAACCTCCTCGTGGTCACGATTAGTGGTTCTCGCTCTCAATGGTGCGTATGGTAAATTGTGCATGGATTGCGGAGAGTAGCATGAGCCTCCACATGCTGTGAGTCTCTGAGGTGTCATGCACAACGAGCCACATGATAAGATGCGCGGATTGACGTCTCAGACATGGAGGCAACTGAGATTTGTCCTCCGCCACCCGAATTGAGTCACTACGCCACTACGAGGACAGAGCGCATTGGGAATTGGCCATTCCAAATTGGAGAGAACGTCAAAAAAATACATAAATAAGAAATGTTCTGGGTTCAATAGAAGTTAAGCCACAAGACGCAAACATTTTAAAAAGCTAACGTGATTTTACTGTAATCAAATCGCTCACTAACCTTATATGTCACAACAACTTAACCCAGTTAAACCCGTTAAATCTGGTAAACGGCATAACGCCGGTAAATGGAAACTGGAAGTGGTATTAGGGAGGCCAGCAGGGGGTGTTCACCCTACGGTCTGTGCGGGTCCTAATGCCCCAGTATAGTGACGGGGACATTATACTGTAAAAAAGCACCGTCTTTCGGATGAAACGTTAAACCGAGGTCCTGACTCTCTGTGGTCATTAAAAATCCCAGGACACTTCTCGTAAAGAGTAGGGGTGTAACCACGGTGTCCTCGCCAAATTCCCCCCATTGGCCCCTATTTATCATGGACTCGTATTAATCTCCATTCCTGAATTGGCTACATCACTCTACTCTCTCCTCTCCACCAATAGCTGGTGGTGGGCGTTCTGGCGCACTATGGCTGCCGTCGCATCATCCAGGTGAGGAGATTCCCCCTATACTATGTTAAGCGCTTTGAGTGCCTAGAAAAGGGCTATATAAATGTAAAGCATTATTATTATTATTATTATTAAATTCCTGATCTTTTAAGATTAAGATTCAACTTGATTGTCATTGTGCAGAGTTACAGGTACAGATCCAATGAAATGCAGTTTTTCGCATATCCCAACTAAGCTGGGGTCAGAGCGCAGGGTCAGCCATGAAACAGCACCCCTGGAGCAGATAGGGTCAAGGGTCAAGGGCCCAACAGTGGTATCTTGACGGTGCTGGGGCTTGAACCCCCGACCTTTCGGTCAGTAACCCAGAGCCTTATTCACTTCCATTGTAAGTGTCTTACTGTAACTGCATTTTCTGCTTTTTATTTTAAACAAATGAGGGACGAGTCGATATTATCTTTGTGGTAATCAACATTACGCCACAAATGCTGTTGATTGAGCTTTATGTGCATTGAACAATCCTTCAACTGAGGTAAAGCCACTGTAACACGTAGCCTTTAGAGGTTTATCACTTAAAAAAACGATGTCATACCCTGTGGATAAATTCATCTCTTTGGCAACGCGATGAGACATGCTGATAGCCGCCACTCTCCTGGGCTCCGTCACGCCAATAATACCACCAGAACTGAGAGTGAGAAATAAACCAGTAAACATATGAATCAAAAGACAGACGGAGACAATACAGCACAGATGAGTGATTGATGCGTGCATGTTGTTACCTGGCGTATCCGGCCTCATACAGGAATTGAGGCACCTGTGTGGTTTTTCCACTGCCAGTTTCTCCGCACAACACCACAGACTGGTTTTCCCTCACGGCTTCCATGATCACTTGTTCTTCGGCCAGGATCGGCAACCTCAAACGAGCTTCCTGCAATTCACATAGGCTGGCATTATGCAACTTGTGGGGGTACATCAGTCTGCCGGAGGATTAAGACGAGTTTAAAGGTGCCAGGGTGATACAGCGAGCACTTTTAAAGAAACAAGCACTAGATTTGCCAACGTTTGTCAGGTTAGTGGCAGCAAATCATCGGCCTGTCTGGGTTAATTGTGTGATAAATGACCAATTGATTATCCCTAACATAATCTATTCGACATAACCCCCACTCTAAACAAAGCATGAACAAACTGTGATTGGTAACTTCACATGTCAGTGAGACAGTTTTTGGACATAATAAGATGCAATATGGACCAGACTTCATCTCATACCTGGATCTCTGGCAGTCTGTCCACAGGAATAAACACAGCTGGTTTGCAGTCTTCCTCATTATGAAGTGTCTCTTTTTCTTTCTTCTCTTCTGAACGCTCTTTTTCTTTCAGTCTGTCTTCCTGTTTCAGCACCTGCTGCTCTTCTGTCTTTTCTGTGGTGCAGCTCTTTTCCAAGGGTTCTTCCTCAGTGGCATCCTCCTCTTCCTCGGACGAGTCCGAGCTCTCCGTCTCTATTGAAGAATCTGATCTGTCACCATCATCATCAGCTTCTCTCCTCCTCTTTCGGTTTGCTCCACTCAAACTGCTGATCCTGACTGCGGTGGGACCGCCCTCCTGTTCTTCATTCACATATCTGTACATTTACGGGACTGAATTATTTCAAACATATCAGGAAGCCCTGAATGATGGTCTACGGTCATGTTCACTAGACATCAATCAGACATGTTTCTCAGAAGCCATGTTTCTATCTAAGTTATGAATTTAATTTATGAGCAAAATCAGAAAGTGCGTCTATGAGATAATATGGAGTGGTGGTGGCGTAGTGGGCTAAAACACATAACTGGTAATCATAAGGTTGCTGGTTTGATCCCCACAGCCACCACCATTGTGTCCCTGAGTAAGACACTTAACTCCAGGTTGCTCCGGGGGGATTGTCCCTGTAATAAGTGCACTGTAAGTCACTTTGGATAAAAGCGTCTGCCAAATGCATAAATGTAAATGTAATAGCAGCCAATCATTTTGATGACAGGCGTTGTGTCCGGCATTTCAGAATAACCAGAGCAACATTTCACATGCTATGCAATGATACTGATGATAATTTGACACATTACTTTTTTGATGCACATCTATTCTAGCGCATGTTTACATAGGAAAACACGATCAGAAATCTAGGGGTAACCATTGATAACTATTTAAATTTCACAGACCACATCTCAAAGACTGCAAGATCATGTAGATTTACACTCTACAACATCAGGAAGATAAGACCTTTCCTCTCTGAACATGCCACACAACTGCTTGTTCAGTCACTTGTCATAACTAGACTGGACTACTGTAACGCTCTCATTACGGGCCTTCCTGCATGTGCAATTAGACCTCTGCAAATGATCCAGAATGCAACAGCACGTCTGGTCTTTAATGAACCAAAGAGAGCACATGTTACACCACTGCTCGTCTCTCTCCACTGGCTGCCGGTTGATGCACGCATCAAATTCAAGGCTCTGATGCTGCACACAGAACAGTCACTGGGTCTGCTCCAGCATACCTAAAATCATTTATGCAGATCTAGACTCCCGCCAGAAGCCTGCGGTCGGCTAAGGAACGCCACCTTGTCGTACCAACACAAAACACTTTCCCGGACTTTCGGCTTCATCCTACCATGTTGGTGGAATGACCACCCCAACTCCATCCGTGAAGCTGACTCGCTCTCTGTCTTCAAAAAACTACTTAAAACGCATCTTTTCCAAGAGCACTTAACCAGTCTCTAACAAAAAAAAACTTAAAACAGCTAGGACGCCCCTAAGACTTCTATGTAAACTGTCTCTGCGCATGTGAAATTAGACATAATTTTTTTACTTTAGTTTTTTTTTTAACATTCATCTACTTTTAAGCACCACTGCTAAAACAGTTACTAAATAAATCTAGATAAACTCACTAATTGAACTCACTTTTCAACTAGTTGGTTGTTGGATGACTAGGCAACGGTCCTGACCCATCCCTAATATTGAAAATCCACAGTTACTGCATAACAGCAATAATGCATGCGTCTTACTGTTTGGTCTGGTAGAGTTTGTCTCCAGTGCCAAGTTTAGAGGTTGTGTACAATAGTTTCAGCTCTGATGCCGGCAGTTGAACTTCAGCCAATTTATTTAATATTTCTGCTCTCTAGAGAGATTGAGAAAACACAAAGATACTTGAAATCAACAGGAAGAAACAATTAAACGCAGCGTTTGAAATACACGCACTCTCTCGCTCTCCTTACATGGGCTTTTTTCTCTTTCTGTTCCAGAACTTTCTCCAGGTTCTTTCTCTGTTTCTTTGTCAAAGCTTTCTTCTTAGGCACGGGATGCTCGATTTTTTGCTTCTTGATTTTGGTGGAGGGCAGAACAAGAGCGTTACAGTCATCTACTCCTTTCAGGACATCACCATCTGCACAGAGCAATATGACAATTATTTTCGATCTAAAATGCGTGGAAACATTGAATGCACTGCATGTCATTCTGGATAAAAGCATCTGCTAACTGCATCAATGTAAATGGGTAGTTGACATAAAAATACTTTTGGGAAGTCTACACGACCTGCAGTGTGACATGGTATAATCTAAAACCCTTTTATAAGAGCATTTTGCTATTTGCAATAGTTGGAGGGTTTAAAAGGCAGAAATGTGAAGCTTATAAACTTGCATTAATTCTTCTGTTAAAACTTATTTTAGCTGTAAATTTGTTTAAAATGTCATTTATCTATGGTAAAGGAGGGATGAGTTGACGTTATATTTGTGGTAACCAACATTATGCCAAAATGCTGTTGATTGAGCTTAACCCTTGTGTGACCTTCGGGACATTTTTGTCTTTTTCATTTTTGTTTTTTTCTATGATTTTGGCTGTGTTAATGCCACCGGCATTTCGGACAGCGGCCATATTGAATTTAGGGAATTTGGGGGGTCATTATATACCCAATCATAAATGTAAGTATTCCTATGGGTTTCCCATGGTCAAAAAAGGTAAAATAGACATCAAGTTTGTATTTGTATCTCATCTGGCTCAAAAGCTATAGCCGAACCCCTTTCAGGTGGCGGCCATATTGGATTTGGCCGCCATCTTGGTCTCAGGGACCATTGGCTCGGGCGCCCTGGCTAAATCATTTCATTATGCCCTCAGCTCTATCTGTGCCAAATTTGGTGCTTGTAGATGAATTTGCGCTAACAATGAGGTGTAAGGCCCCATACTACAGCCCAAACTGCTTTTTTGGACAGCAGCCATATTGGAATTGGAGGATCAAGGGGTCCAGATATACTGGGTCATAAATATAAACATTCCTATGTGTTTCTCATGATCAATTAAGCTGAAAAACATATCAAGTTTGTATTTGTAACACATGTGGTTCAAAAGTTATAGCCGGAACCCTTTTCGGGCAGCGGCCATATTGGATTTGGCCGCCATCTTGGCCCCGAGGGTCGCTGGCTCCGGCGCCCTAGCTAAATCATTTCGGTATGACCTGAGCTACATCTGTGCCAAATTTGGCGCTTTTAGATGAATTTGCGCAAAAATGTGCTTAAGGCCCCCAACTATATGTGAACAAACTGGCATTTAAAGGGTTAGAATCCTGAAAATGAACGAATATTTTGTAGTTGATCAGGACTGATGTTGGTTATAAAATCTAAATCAGTGAAAGTGGAAAATAATATTAATATATAATATTTTTATGGCAGTTTTTTGATGCAGACATTTTTTGTCCTCCAAGGACCTCAGATTAACTTTTTTAAATTGACCCACAAGGGTTAACTTATATTGAACCCGGGATATTCCTTTAAAAGTATCAACAAAGCATACAAATATTTGTGAAAGAGCAGACTTAGAAATTCTGTTTCAAATGACACTGAAACAGGCAGTTCAACTGCTGATTATTGCACAGTACTGCACCTTTATAAAACTATGGGCAAAATATGAATCAACACTGTACAGAATCTGATCAAGTGTGTTTCTTACCCTGAATCTCCACTTGCACATCAGCCTGTTTCTCTCCTACAGCTGTCTGCACAGATGTGCTCTGCTGCCTGCCTTTCCAGTTGTGTTTATTTCTTAGTCTGCCCATCGCAGAACTCTACAGGACCAAACACACACACACACACACACACACACACACACAGTGAAGTGAAGCGAAAAGTCTCTCTGAAGAATAATGATCTAGAGAAGGGACTTACAGATGCAAACCCAAAAACTCACAACCTAATTTTAGTTATTTAGTGAATTATTCTAGCATTTTCTCGAATATTCAACTACTAAAAATACTCAGCATAACATATACTGTTATATTAGTCAAATATAGAGATAATTAAATCATAACTGGACATGTGTGCCAATGTATGTCAGTGTTTACACTCCCAGAGTTCAGGCTGACAAATTAATATTAATCAAAACTACACAAACGCTGACACTGGTTAGCTCTTTTTTTATTATATATAAAATACATAATAATATTTATTTCCCCTTATGATTAAGTGGTACAGAATCAAATTCACAACTCACGTGTGGGTCCAGTAGAACTGTTGTGCACCTTTAAAATAGTGCCGGTACGCTTCATCAGCGACAACAAATGGTTCCGGGAGTTTTGTTCCCGTGCAGTAAAATTAATCGGTACAGTCTCTGAAACATTTTAAAGGGATAGTTCACCCAAAAATGAAGATTATCTAATCATTTACTCACTCTCATGCCATCCCAGATGTGTATTACATTCTTTCATATGCTGAACACAAAAGAAGATTTTTAGAAGAATATTTCAGCTCTGCACATTAATTCACGGAAGATGTCCGCCATCTTTGATTTTTAATGGGAATGAAAACGAGGCTGTGGGATAGACTTACACCTCTTCAACGGCACACACGTTATAAAGCTGTAAAAAGCTCCTAGATCAATCTGGAGTCTGGAGTTTTCGGTCAACTAAATGTTCTTGAAAAGGTGTTTTTTCAATGTTTTGTCCACAGAACGATCCGGAAACACTTTAAAATGCAGTGTAACGCATTGAAGTATTTCTATCCCTCACAGCCTCGTTCGTTGTCATTCCGCTGCTGTGAATAAGGTCTGTACAATGCAAGTGAAAAGTGGCCAGAACTTTGAAGCTCCAAAAAGCACATAAAGGCAGCATAAAAGTAATCCATAAGACTCCAGGGGTTTAATCCATGTCTTCAGAAGCGATATGATAGGTGTGGGTGAGAAACAGATCAACATTAAAGTCCTTTTTTTAAAAATTTTTTTACTATAAATATCCAGATCTGTTTCTCACCCACATCTGTCATATGGCTTCAGGTATCGTAGATTTAACCACTGGAGTCATGTGGATTACTTTTACTCTGCTTTTATGTGCTTTTTGGAGCTTTAAATTTTAGGCCACCATTCATTTGCATTGTATGGACCAACAGAGCTGAAATTTTCTCTTAAAAATCTTTGTTTATATTCAGCAGAAGAAAGAGAGTCAGACACATCTGGGATGGCATGAGATGTAGTAAATGGCGAGTAAATGATGAGAGAATTGTAATTTTTGGGTGAACTGTCCCTTTAATGGCTTATTGAAGAAACTGCAGGAACACATTAATACACTTAAACAGTAAATGTAGCATTACACAAGGTAACATAGCCTACAAATAGAAAGGCTAAGAGAATAGTAAGAGAATAGCAAGAGAATAGCTATAATAAACACATATACTGTATTTTTGGCAAATGTAGCTTAAGAAGTAATCAAATACTATTTAAAAGCTCCCATTTAAGGCAGCTTTATCTTTCCCTTAATATTCATTTGAGTGTGGTAAAATAACAGCAATGTGTAAATTTACTATTTGTTTCTATGTGTTTATTTAAATAATTTTTTTTTTTTAATATAATTATTTTTTAATTATTATTATTATTATAGAGTCCTGGCCAAGACAGACAGTAATACAAAAAGTTTGAAACACATATTAAAATTCAGATCATTAAAATACATGTTAATTGGTGTTTTTTTAAGGTAATTTATGGCAATGAGAAATGAGATCTCTATTGTGATTTTTTGATGTTTTGCATGCAAGGGCATAGCCAGGAAGTTACTTTTGGGTGGGACTCAATACACATGATGGGCCAATCGCCCAATGTTTTTTATTATATTTTTTATTTTAATTGTATTTTTTAAATTTTCCTTAACAACTGAGATGTGGCTCATTCAAAGGTTCTTTCACACTTTCAGAAATCAGAATTTATGCATTTGTGCAAATTATGTTGCTATTTTACAAATATTGACACGTGGTTGAAGTCAAAGAATAATCTCTAATATTCTGAGTGGGCCTAGGTCTAATTTGGGTGGGTGCAGGCCCACCCCGGCCCACCCTTGGCTACATTACTGTTTGCAAGCCATAAACAGAAAGTAGTAAACACATATTCAGGGCTGTAGCAAGGTAATCTGGGCCCCCTGACATTATATTGCTCTGGGCCCCTTTCCTATTAAAATATACAGTTTAGCATTTTTTGTGGGGCCCCCTGTACATTTGGGCTGCTAGAATCGTTACCACCTTTCACCCCACTAGCTACGGCCATGCACATATTATACAACTAATTCAGCGTGACATAGGGATCCATGTATATAGTTCACAAAAGTCTCAATTTTATAAAGAACAACAATTCAAAAGAATTTGTTTTGTAAAATGTTTTCCAAATGTTTCATTTTTAAGGCAATTTACAGTAAATACTACAATTCTATAGGACTCGTTTGTTTATACTACTGGAACAAGCTGCCAAAATTAGCACTTTAAATGATCATTTGTTATAAATTGGGCAACATTTTTAAACAGGCTGACGTGTTCGTCCTACATGTTCCCGTGTTTTAACATGACATATTCATTGCTTTGAGTAGCATCATCTGTGAATGTCTCTGCAGCCGTGCGGCGAGCCACTCGGGTCAGCCGGTCAAACCGCCGGAGGAAGAGGATGACAGAGGCGAGGAGGAGTGCTTGAACAGTAATGAAGATGAAGAGGCTGATCTGAGATGCCAGCGCTAAATTACACAGCCAATAATGACATGATTCCAAAACTTCTTCCTCCACCAGATGCACCACCAGACGCCCCCGCAGGTGTGCTGGAAAACTACAGCTCACATTCCTGAAACACACACAGACAGCTTTATTGTGAATGCAGTTTAATAGTTCAGGCAGAGAAAATCCACATAACCCTCCTAAATACATAAAGACCAACACCAGACCACCTAAGACCCAGTCCCAGACCAATACCAGACCAACTAAGACCCACAACATCACCATTATCATACCATCTAAGGCCCAGACTATTTCCATACCACCTAAGGCCCAGAACAATACCAAACAACCTAAGACCCAGACCAGTACCAGACCCCCTACTACCCAGATCTGGATGGATATCAGGCCACCTAAGAACCAAAACAATACTATACTCCTTAGACCTTGACCAAGTCCAGACCCCCTAAGACCTAGACCAACACCAGACCACCTAAAACCTAAATCAGACCAATACCAAACAACCTAAGACCAATACCAGACCACCTAATACCCAGATCTGGATGGATATCAGGCCACCTAAGAACCAAAACAATACCAGACCCCTTAGACCTCAACCAAATCCAGACACCCCTAAGACTAGACCAACACCAGACCACCTATAACCCAAAGTCAGACCAATACCAGACCACCTAATACCCAGATCTGGATGGATATCAGGCCACCTAAGAACCAAAACAATACCAGACCCCTTAGACCTCGACCAAATCCAGACCCGCTAAGGCCCAGACCAACACCAGACCACCTAAGAAACAGAGTAATACCAGACCACCTGAAACCTAAATGCAGACCAATTACAGCCCATCTAAGACCCAGACCAATACCAGACCACCTAAAACCCAAAATTTGACCAATACCAGACAACCTAAGACCAGACCAATACCAGAACACCTAAAAAAACAAAACAAAACCAGACCCCTTCAAATTCAGAACAAAACCAGACTACCTAAAAAACAAACTTAGACCAATACGGGACCATTTCAGACCCAGACCAATACCAGACCCCTATGTCCCAGACCAATACAAGACCACCTAAAATCCAAACTCTGACCAATACAGACAACCTTAGACCCAGACCAATATCAGAACACCTAAAAACAAAAACAATACCAGACCCCTTAAGTTCCAGACAAATACCAGTCCACCTAAAACCTAAATACAGACCAATTTCAGACAATCTAAGAACCAGACCAATACCAGAACACCTAAAAACCAAAACAATGCCAGACCACCCAAAACACAGATCTAGACCAACATAAGACCACTTAAGAACCAAAACTATACCAGACACCCTAAGACCCACCCAGACCAATACAAGACCACCTAAAACCCAAACTCAGACAAATACCAGACTATCTCAGACCAGACCACCATCATTTTACATTGTCATTTAAAAGTGTTTAAATGGCAAACTTGTGAGTACTTGATGCCCCCCCCCCCCCCCCAAAAAAAAAAAAAAAAAACAACAAAAAAATACATTAAACACAAGTTTGTTGCATCTGAGATACATAAAAAGTAAGAACAAGACCAAAATCACTCCAACTCAACCCTAGACACACACATTTTCACACACTGACCGTATCAAGTCATTGTTCCTCTGTTTCAGAAGCCATCCTCTCAGATAGAGTATGCCGCAATCACATGACCACGGGTTACCGTGGAGAACCGCCTGGCGCAGGGCGGGCAGTGAGTCCAGCAGGGCATTTGGGAGTGCAGTCAGGTGATTATCATTCAGGTGAAGTTCAGTGGTGTGCGGAGGAAAAGAGGAGGGCAGGGTTGCCGTAGTTAGGCTGCGTTTACTGCAGTCTACCACAGAACCTGTGCAGGAACACACCTGAGGACAAACAGCCTGAACCACAAACATCTCACTGCACAGCACAGACAGGAGAACCTTCACCACAAGCAGAACACACCTCATACCAGCAGACACGCTACACACAGAGAGAAATATGCTGTATGAGAGAGAAAGGAGACAAAAGAGAGATACTGGGATCTTAAAATATGAACACTTTTTATGGCTTCTATTATATCATATGAGCATGTGTTTTATCTCACTCTCACAGTTCCAATGGCTATTTAAAGCATTTACACACAACACACATTGAGTTCTGAACTGAATAGATATTGATGTTTGGAGCTATCGGGAATGTCAGCAGTCAAGAAGGAAGCAAATTTAGCTGGGAAGACCAAGATAAAAATGATAGAGAGCTTTACACATATAGAAGTACTTTAAGGAAAAAATAGGAGTAACCGCAATATTGCAGAGAGAATTCTCCTTATTCATGGTGCTTTTCTCCCAATATGGAATGCCCAATTCCCACTACTTAGTATGTCCTCGTGGTGGCGCCATTACTCACCTCAATCCGGGTGGTGGAGGACAAGTCTCAGTTGCCTCCGCTTCTGAGATCGTAAATCCGCGCATCTTATCACGTGGCTCGTTGTGCATGACACCATGGAGACTCACAGCTCATGCTACTCTCAGCGATCCATGCACAACTTACCACGCGCCCCATTGAGAGCGAGAACCACTAATCGTACCACGAGGAGGTTACCCCATGTGACTCTACCCTCCCTAGCAAAAGGGCCAATTTGGTTGCTTAGGAGTCCTGGCTGGAGTCACTCAGCACATCCTGGATTCGAACTTGCGACTCTAGGGGTGGTATTCAGCGTCAATACTCGCTGAGCTACCCAGACCCCCCTTATCTACTATTAATGTTTGTATTGTGATACACTTAGCAATTTAAGAGGTGATACTTGTGATATGGCTGATACGAGTTCAATGGAAGGCTTTATTATTTTTATATTATGCATTCCTCCTGACCACCAGAGGCGGTGCTAAGCACTGGTGGATAATCGCAGAGCCAGCCAGATAGGTTGAAAAAATATAACAACAAAGTCACATCGTGATGCTGATCGAGCCTCTTTCTCTTTCTCGCTATATAAGATTAACTGAGTAGCGAGGATTCGCCCTCTCAAGCTGTGACACTGCGCTCTACACCATTACCTGGATAGATTTTTCATCTTCAGACTGCGTGAAGATTGTATAATGACCCAGAGGGAACTGCCAATTGTACCATGACATCTGTTTGGCCCCAATGTCTCTGAGGTACTGGAGAAGAGAATGAAGCTGTTGGAAGCTTTCCGTCGGCTGACTCAGGTCCCACGGGCGCCTACTTTTTGATGCCACCAGATCCAGCTCATCATTACATTTACATTTATGCATTTGGCAGACACTTTTATCCAAAGCGACTTACAGTGCACTTATTACAGGGACAATCCCCCCGGAGCAACCAGGAGATACGTGTCTTGCTCAAGGACACAATGGCGGTGGCTGTGGGGATCGAACCAGTGACCTACTGATTACCAGATTACCAGTTGTGTGCTTTAGACCACTACACCACCACCACTCCCATCAACCTAAGAGCCCACAGCATCCTTGGAGTGTTGAGGAGGCCCTGGGCTGTCAACCATTTCACCGTCAGCCTCAGGGGGGACCACGTCAGCGTCCCCCCACAGGTACTAAAGGCAGAAGCTACAAACCCTGAAGTGCTTGGGACGGCAGTCAGTCGTTTCTCTCTGCAACATCTAAACTATTGGAGAACTTCAGTGTCAGACCACGTCTGCTGCCCTTATGGCCCACACCTCTCTAGGGCTGGGGAGGGGGACCAGGGAAATGGCAAAGTGGAGCGACAGCAAGAGAGAGAGAGAGGAGAAAGAGGAATAACCTGGTTTGCTGTTGCCCAGATACGCTGTCGCCCGGCCTTCAGCCACACCCCAAACTCTGGCCGAACTTCCTTTTGTATGCGTTCCCTCCTTTTCCACTGCTGTGGGAGACATTACACAGAATATCCCTATGAAAGACCAGGGTAGTTCTAGTAACACCTCGATGGCCGGCCAGGCCATGGTTTCCTCTACTTCTGAGTCTGCTAGAGGGTGAACCGTGGCAGCTTCACACCAGGAGGGATCTCCACTCCCAGATGAATGGGCATATTTGGCACCTGGATCCGGTTCATCTTCAGCTTTTGGTTTGGCCACTGAGCCCAATCCACTACTAGGAGATTGTGAGCTGGCAGTAGTCCATACCATTGATAATGCCAGAGCAACTTCAAGACGAGAGCTTTATGTTGCCTGTTGGAGAATATTCTCTTCATGGTGTGGGGATCAGGGAATTGATCCTGTCCACTGTACTGTGCCGAAGGTCTTGAGCTTCTTGCAACATCTATTGGATGACAACAAAGCTGCTTCTACTTTAAAGGTGCATGTCGCTGCCATATCTGCCCATCACGCCCCAGTTTGTAGTTCCTTTGTGGGGTCTCCTAGCCATGTTTGCAATTTTCTGAAGGGAGCAAAGGGTTTAAAGCTGGTTTGTGTGAACCCTTTTCCTGTGTGGGACTTGCCACTTGTGCTAGAATTCCTTAGTGCACCACCATTCGAACCATTGGGTAGTGCAGCTCTTTAGTGGATGTCTTTGAAGGCAGCGTTTCTGCTGGCTGTTGCTTCCATTAAACATGTTGGTGAGCTCCATGCGCTGTCTGTGTTAGTTGTGCTTATGCTGGTTGCCTGAGGTTTAAGGGGTCATTCTTCGTCCTAATCCGACCTTTCTTACAAAAGTCCTTTTGCCGCAATTTGTGAATCAATCCATTTATCTGGCTGCTTTTCAGCTGCCCTGATCACAATCCGATACTGTTGTGAGGGCTCATCTCCTGTGTCCGGGATGCTTTAATTCTACCGCTTCATTCAGGCAGACGGATCAGTTATTTGTCTGTCATGGCGGAGTGCGCCTTTGTCCAAACAAAGACTCTTGTGCTGGATTGCGGAGGTTATAAAATTGGCATAAGAAAAGGCTCAACAACCCTTAAGCTGCGTACACACTGTCAGCGACATCGCGCGCGACAGCGACACCATCCCATTCATTTTCAATGAGAGCACAGCGACTTCCGGCGACACGAGCTGTCGCGACCATTGGCGACTAGATGTGGGCGTGTCCAGCGACGCGCAAAGTTGAGACAAGTTCAACTTTATTCAAATGAAGAGCGACTTACGGAAGCAACAGCCAATAGGAGAGAAGACGGGAGAGCTCACGTGATCCTTCTCTCTCTCTCACACAGCTCCTGCAGTAACGGAAAGATGGACGAAAGGCTAATTCTTGCTGTTAGCAATTTTCCAGTACTCTATGATATGTCTCTTCCCACATACAAGGACATTTTTAAGAAAAATACTGCGTGGAAAGGTGTCTGACTCCGAGATTGAATGGTTTTGTGAACACAGACAGACCGGCGTTTGCGTTTTCGCCGCAGATAAACAGCCGCTATGGCAAAGAGCAACGCCTTGTTTCTCGCTCATCTTTGATATGAAGCATTTTATGTACTGATTCCATTTATATTTAGTCTTTTCCCTCCAAAATGTTTGTTTTTAGTGGCAAGAAAAGCGATTCGCTGTCAACAGCAATGGAATGACATCCGTGAATGTCATTTACAAACGTTACTAGGCAACCAGTAGTGGGAACACCCACTAGCGACTTCACCGCCAACCACCAGCGACCTGCAGCGACGAAGTCGCTGGCAGTGTGAACGCAGCTTTACCAGAGGGTGTTACTTGCCATTCTACCAGGGCTGTCTCTTCATCTTGTGCTGCCTTTCGGGAGTTTCATTGGCAGATGTCTCCTTGGCATCCAGTTCTTCTGGAGCAACCTTGATGATTTCAAGTGGGTGACATTCCTTTTGACTGTGTTGGTATGTGTCATCCACTAGTGCTTAGCACCACTACTAGTATTCAGGAGGTATGTAACTGTGGTGCTTTGAATCCTGGATGACCACCAGAGTTTCTTGTCATTGGGAATGCGCGAGAAAGCATCACGAGACTGGGCACCAAGCTGATGCTGTTTATATCCTTGCAGCTTGGTCTCTGTCAAGTCGTCACTTTTTTGTTATATTTTCTCGACCTATCTAGCAGGCGCTGCGATTATCCACTAGTGCTTAGCACCGCCTCTGGTGATCATCTGGAATTCACAGAACCACGGTTACATACGTAACAAGCGTTTCTTCTTTTTAACAGCTACTCGCAAACTAAAGCAGTGCATTACCGCCATCTACTGTTTACATGGGAATGAGACAGCCGCCTCATCTTTCCTACGTTCACAGATGTGATGTAATGACACAATGCTGAACATCATAAGCCAGTGATTTCTCTCCAAATCGAACCTGATAGCTCAAAATACAAACACTTTTCATGGGCTTAGTGAATTGGGGTAAGGTAAGAACATTGTTTTAAACACTGATTGTTTAGGTACTCAATCAATAATGGCAATATGTTCATTTTTAACCAAAAACATCCTACATAGTGCAACTTTAATTAGCAAAAGTTACAAAAATAAAATAAAATATAATTAAACTATTAATTAGTTTACTATTATATATGGTTAATAAACACTTACAAAAAGTACAAATTATGTGTCCATGTTTTTTTTGGAATTCTTTGAAATTCCTTGAAGTATATACTGTATGAATATGGTAATCATTCATTACCATGGTTACACAATCTCACTGTTTGACAGAATACACAAGCAACATCATGCTTTTCCCCTTCTATACCACACATTCAACCCACTGATATTAAAACCTTTAAAGGTTTATTTGCTGCCTTAAATTTAAAGTTAAAGTATCAAAATACCAAAGTGTGACCCCGCAGTGATAAATGAACTGCACTTTTTCGACTATTTTGAATTGACTTAAGTAAATCTAATGAAGAAAATCATTAGATATAAAAAAAATTCATACAGAATTGTGACACATTACATGGAAAGAAACAAGGTGACGTTTTAATGATTTTTCATTTTATTCATTCACATTGCAAATGTTTTTTCTTAATTAGTACTTTTGTCTTTTTTCTAATAAAAACATATCATGAACAGATCAACACAGTAAAACAAATCCTGTTAAATTTATGGAAATGTTGTTTTTTTAAGGCAAGATGTCATTTTGGTGGCTGTATATTTGACAAGTATATTAATATAAAACATTATTAAATGTGATTGGTCATAAAGGGACTTCTGGGAATACACAGTCATTATTTTTGCACTATAATTAACATATTTGAGTAAAAGTATACTTATGTATTGTCATGTTAAACACAATACAAGCACAATTTTTCCATGAACTATATTGTAAATAATATATTTACTTCTAAAAACGTAATTTGTACAATATTTTACTGTTAAATGACATGCATTGTCTTGTTAAAGAAGCATACAAATTTATGCCAAAAAAAAGGTCATTTAGATGTATCGTTTTACTAAAAACAAGACAAAAATATATTTTTTTTGCTCTGCAAATATGTGTGTTCACTGATTTACCTGCTATATAGTGAACATCAAGAAACAAGCAATATGAGATCAATAAGAATTCATGAACAAATAAAGTGAGAACAAACTATACTGAAAAGTTCTTACCAGCGTTACAAGCGTCTCTGTGTGTCAGTATCAGACTGAGGAGTGTTAAGACTGCAGCATTAAACACAGCTGTGTCTGACTGATAAAATTACCTTCAACACACAAACACACTCAGAGGAATATGACACAGGAAGTGAGGCACACATTCGCTCTCTGATACTGTTAGCCTGCTTTAAACTCCTAGTATTGACATGGGAAAAAGCATTTACATCCAAGGAAAGAGGAATTATACGTATCAGAAACCTACAGCAAACCTACGTCACATTTCAGATAAAATAATTCAATATTTAAAGATGAAAATATTTTAACATTTTAACAAAATCTTTGGAACTAGAACAAAAACAATGACACCTTACGAATTCTTCACATTTATTAGCAAGCATAACTTCAAGATTTACCATAATATATATATATAAATATACCAACACTCCTGTTATTGATGTTATTATTGTCATTAAACAAGCAAAGACCCGCAGTCCGAACTGAGAACGTTTATTGATGACATTAATTTCAGTCGTATCTGCACATTCACTGATTTCGAGCACTTTTAAAAAAACAAAACTGCCTTTGAATCCAACAAATGAATAGCAAAATACATCATATTTCTCCCTCGGGTTTACAAATACACACACGTACATCGATATCAATGTACACGTACATTGACCATCACTATTTCAGAAAAAAAATATTGTCTAAAAACTCACACATTCATCTTGCTAAGCAAATAGCAAAAGGTCAATATAAATTAGATACCTTTAAAAGTTCATTTAAGTTAATAATACTTAAGTTTATTTATGCTCCTCATAGACACGAGCATTTGTCAAATCACCATATTTCATCCAGGCAGACAAAAGCACAGAGCGAATAAACTTACAGCAATTGTAAGACTGAATCTGATAGACAAACCGGTAGATATGATATTCGTACAGTATATTTTAAATGCATTCACATCTGAGAGTTGCAGTGAGGTTGTAGTGTGTGTGTGTGTGTGTGTGTGTGTGTGTCACTGATCTTTCTCATGCATCCGTTGTTGCATCTTCTCCAGCATCTCTTGCATTCTCTTCAGCTGCAGATACAAAACAAACAGTGAAAATTACATTTTCTTGTAATTCACAGGGCGCACAATTTACTAGTGATCTAATTGGTATCTGGAGTCAGTATTAGCATATTTTTTTGTATTATCGTCTCATCAATTAAAAGCAGATTATAATAAGGCTTACTTTCTCTCATGCAACTGGTAGAACATGCTAGCAACGGAAAGATCATGGGTGTGATTCCCAGGGGACACACTAGTTTAGATACATTATAAAATTTATACATTGAATGCACTTCGGATAAAAGCATCTGCCAAACACATAAATGTAAATGGGGCGGCAGTGGCTCAGGTGGTAGAACGGGTCGGCCACTAATCACAGGGTTGGTGGTTTGAATCCCGGCCCACACGACTCCACGTGCCGAAGTGTCCTTGGGCAAGACACTGAACCCCAAGTTGCTCCTGATGGCAGGCTAGCACCTTGCATGGCAGCTCTGCCGCCATTGGTGTGTGAATGTGAGTGTGAATGGGTGAATGAGTCAACAGTGTAGTAATCCAGGATTTGCTGAGTGACTGCAGTCAGGTCTCTTAAGCAACCAAATTGGCCCGGTTGCTAGGGAGGGTAGAGTCACATGGGGTAACCTCCTTGTGGTCACGATTAGTGGTTCTCGCTCTCAATGGGGCGTGTGGTAAATTGTGCGTGGATTGTTGAGAGTAGAATGAGTCTCCATGGTGTCATGCAAAATGAGCCATGTTATAAAAGATTGACGGTCTCAGAAGTGGAGGCAACTGAGACTTGTCCTCCGGATTGAGGTGAGTAACCGCGCCACCACGAGGACCTACTAAGTAGTGGGAATTGGGCATTCCATATTGGGAGAAAAGATGTTTATTTCAAACAAACAAAAAATGACGCAGTGTGAATGCAAAATGGACTGAGATCCCGTGAGGTGAAGTAAGCCCACTTTAAATGTCACAGATGGCATTGCATGCAAAGAAAATTGTCTCCTTTTTCATCAAGTTTTCACTTTTTTGGCCCACATAATGTAAAATTCCATATTCAATCAATTGACAGAATTAGTGGCATAATTACCACAAAAAAAATCATTTAAACTCTTCCCTACTTCTCTTTTAAAAAATTCACAGTGAGGCACTTACAATGGAGGTGAATGGGGCCAATTTTTGGGGCGGCTGTGGCTCAGGTGGTAGAGTGGGACGGCCACTAATCGCAGGGTTGGCCCACGTAACTCCACATGCCGAAGTGTCCTTGGGCAAGACACTGAACCCCAAGTTGCTCCCAATGGCAAGCTAGCGCCTTGCATGGCAGCTCTGCCATCATTGGTGTGTGTGTGTGTGTGTGTGTGTGTGTGTGTGTGTGTGTGTGTGTGTGAATGGGGGAATGAGTCACAGTGTAAAGCACTTTGGTAACTGCTAAGGTTAAAAAAAGCGCCATATAAGTGCAGACCATTTATCATTACCATTTGAGCTGTGAAGTTGTTTAAATCGTCCCTTTTTTATGGTCGTTTTCGGGTTTACTCTAAAATCATGTAAACACCCATATTGTTTGTGTCTTGTGGCTATACTTATGAAACAGTGAGTATTTTTTTTTTAAAGAAAAGGAGGGATGAGTTGAAATGATGGTATATTATTAGTGCCGATTATTTCATACCTCTTCATCTTTCATCTTGATGAGTCTCTCTGTCTCCACGTCTGGTGTGGGCAGAGGCAGGATGGGTAGCGGGCTGTCCGTACAGTTATCCTGTGCAAGTTTACTGCAACACCCACAAACATGCATCACATTAAATTCATCTATTGATGCATGAAGCATGCCGCATATTCTGTAGGATAGAATAAAAAATGTCTTGCGCATGTGTCACCCACCTGGTCATCTCCTGTATGCAATGTGCTCTGTAGTTTTCGTAGTGCACATCACAGGTCACGTCTTTCAGGTCGTGCATGTGAGAGCGAATCAAGATGTTTCTCAACTTCACAAAGTCACAGTGAGACTGATTCTCCACTGGAAAAACACAACAAAAATATAATTTAGTACTCAACAATGAACACACACACACATTCGCACACTTCTAGTAAATATGCAGAGTACATACAGGATTACAAGTTCAATATATACATTGTGTCAGTGAGCATGTTTGTGAAATCACTGACCTTCTACAATACCCCACGGGTAAAGACGCCCTCTGACCCGCTGACCTCTGGCCTCCACCACTGTATTACTGCCAATGACAGCAAATGGAGTACACTCCTATGACACACACACACACACACACACACACACACACACACACACACACACACACACACACACACACATACATACAAATAAATACAAAATAAGGGATGAGTCAAAATAAATTTTTATGGTAATCAACATTATGCCACAAATGCTGTTGATTAAAGTTGTATTTAATGTGGAATATTCCTTATTTTATCATCTTTATCATTTTAATATCATTAAAATGTTTCTGTTTAATACATTGTTTGACCCATATTTACTCTGGATGGATATGAATGAGATTGTTTATTTTGACAATTTGTAGTTGCGTTTGTCTGACCTTCAGTTCTTTGTCCATCTGTTTAAACTCCTCCTCTTCATCAGAGTCACATTCAGGAAACTGATACACTTTAATCCCAAACCGCTCAATCTCATCTCGCACCTGCAGGAGGTCAGAATAAAGCAGACACATGTTAAACCTGCACATCCTACTGAATGTGTCAGCGTGCAAAATCTGAATTACAATCATTGGGAAAAGATAAGAGGATATCTCCTAACCCTGTCCTTGAGTTTTTTGACTTCATTAGGAGTGAGACAGTCGGCTTTAGAGATCAGAGGAACAATATTCACTTTCTCATGTAGCGCCTTCATGAACTCCACATCCACCGGCCGCAACCTGCACAGCAAACACATCGGACATGATATTGATGTAGTATCATTTCATTCCTTACAAACACACTTTATTATTGTGCAATGATGAACCTAACTATATCTTGACCCATATTTGGACACTCATCCCACTCCAGCACACACACACTCATTGCGTTTTTCGTACCCGTGTCCAAACGGTGGTATGAAGTACAGACAGCAGTGTACTCTGTTGTCAAGTATGTTCTTTCGGTTCAGTCCACTCTCGTCCCTGAAGTACTGCTCAAACTGTTGATCAATGTAATCTGTGATGGGCTTCCAACTGCGCACACACATACACACACACACTGCTCAGAATGACAGAATTGTACACAACTGTGTCTATGTCAGGCTGAGAACAGCTGAATTCTCACCATTCATTATTATTAACAGCGTCTCCAAACCCTGGCGTGTCCACGATGGTGAGTTTGAGTTTGACTCCTTTTTCTTCAATATCCACTGTGTGTTTGGTGATTTGAACAGTCTGATTAATGCGTTCTGTTACGGGAGAAACACAATCAGTCAAAATAATGTAAAAAAAAAAATAAAAAAAAAACTTTATACAGTAGCTTTATACACCAATCAACCACAGCATTAAAACCACCTGCCTATTATTGTGTAGGTCCCCCTCGTGCCACCAAAACAGTGCCAACCCACATCTCAGAACAGCATTCAGAGATGATATTCTTCTCACCACAATTGTACAGATTGGTTATCCGAGTTACCGTAGACTTTGTCAGTTCGAACCATTCTGGCCATTCTCTGTTGATCTCTCTCATCAACAAGGTGTTTCCATCCACAGAACTGACGCTCACTGGATGTTTTTGTTTTTGGGACCATTCAGATTAAACTCTATAGTCTGTTGTACGTGAAAATCCCAGGAGATCAGAAGTTACAGGAATACTCAAACCAGCCCGTCTGGCACCAACAATCATGCCATGCTCCAAATCACTGAGATCAAACGTTTTCCCCATTCTGATGGTTGATGTGAACATTAACTGAAGATACTGACCTGTATCTGCATGATTTTATGCACTGCTGCCACACAATTGGCATGGATGATCGCATGGATGATTGTTGGTAAATCTACACTACTTAAGCTAGGAAAAAGCTTTAAACGGCTTTAAACAGCTGAGACACACAACAGACTGATTAATTACTCAAACTCAAGGCGCTTACCACTTACCACATTGGAAAGGACATACTGTTTAAAATAGCGGAGAAGTTTGTGGTTTCTATAGTGATCGACTCTTAAAAAATAGGGAGAAATACCCCCCGGCTATTCCACTGAGAGAGCTGATCTTCAGAAAGCTGACAGCATCTCTGCTTGGGAGTGGCAACAGGTGATTGCACATGCTCTGTGTCTCTCTCTCTCTCTCTCACACACACACGTTGGTGCAGCTATCATGATGAGGACTCTCCATAGCCATAATAGATCTATCTATCCATCCATCCATCAGTACATCCATCCATGCATCTTTCAATTTATCCAAAAACTCAAAATATCCATCAAGCAATCTATCGGTCCATCCATTTGTCTATTTATTCATCCATTCATCCATACATACATAAACTAAAAATATCCATCCATTAATCCATCTGTCTCTACCTGTCCAACAGTCCATCTGTCCTACCTTCCTTCCATCCATCCATCCATCCATCAACTAAAAATATCCATCCATCAATCCATCTGTCTCTACCTGTCCAACAGTCCAGCTGTCCTTCCATCATCCATCCATCTGAAAACTCAAAATATCGATCTATCTGTCCGTCTGTCCATCCGTCCGTCTGTCTGTCTGTCAATCTATCTATCTCTGTCCATCATCCATCCAAAAACTCAAAATATCCATCCATCTATTTCTACATCGATCCATCAATCTGTCTGTCTGTCCGTCCATCCAAAAACTCAAAGTATCTATCTATCGATCTCTCTGTCCATCCGTCTGTCCGTCTATGTGTCTATCCATCAATCAGTACATCCATCCATCCGAAAACTCAAAACATCTATCGATGTATCTGTCTGTCCATCAGACCATCTATCCATCCATCCATCTATCCATCCATCCATCCTGTAGTGGTGGAGAGCATTTCAACATTTAGTTTAGGCACCAGACAGGTAGCATAAAGCATCCCGCAACTTAAATTTGAACCTCATTAAGCAGGTCAACCATTAGAGCAAAAAAACTAAAGGTTTTGTAACAGACAACAAAAAGCATCACCACACAGAATCACGGATAGTTTAATTTGCATTTAATTTCCAGCCTCAATTTCAAAACAAAACTTTGTTCTCTTAGAAAGGATCAAATCAAATAAACAAACAAAACTTAAAAGACCTGACACATTTCAAATGAGATCTAATGTTTAGATGTTTTGGTAGATGGGTAAATGGGGATTGTGGTGTGAGTGGATTCTTGCAAAGTAGTTTTAGAAGTATTCAGAGGTCCAGTTACTCTTACTGAAGCCGAGAGAGCCATTTTTCCATCAGCTTTAGGGAGGTAAAGCTTTAGGGATTCCTCTGTCCTTCGCAAACCACTCCGCAATCAATAATCCTTTTCAGGAGAGTAATCAATTTTAAGTTCATGAAGGCCACAGTAAACAAGATCCATTTTCCTTCTTCCCATGAAACATCCTACTCTCACTTCAAAACAGATTGTGCCACACAACAACAATGCTAACTTATCTTGCCACCACTGATTGTCTCATCAGGTGCTCTTAACACGTGCTCTTAAAGGGCCAGTGTACTCCTGTTCAACTTGTTAAAGGTAAGCTCTTAAAGGGACAGATCACTCTTAATACAATCCATCCATCCACCTATCATTAATAATGGCCATAAATAATTCTTACCTTCTGCATTTAGCAATTTCCTGTCTTTATAGAGATCTGTGAGGAAGAGGCTGTTAACTAGAGTAGACTTGCCCAAACCAGATTCACCTAAACACACAGACACAAAAATACAAAGAGCTGTTATTGACAATATGAGCATGTATTTACTTGTATATTGTTTTATGTTAGCTTGGTCAGCGAAAGTCAACGCTGACAGTGACACATGTCGTAGCGATGACCTCAAACATACCTGCCACCATTAGAGTGAAATCAAAGCCCTTCTTCACAGACTTCCTGTGCACCTGATTAGGAAGTGTAGCAAAGCCAACGTACTGCTTATCCTGAGAGAGAAAGAGAAAGACTCCTAATTTAAATGGATAACTCAGCCAAAAATGACAATTCTGACATCATTTACTCACTCATTGTACGGACAACAGCAGCATGAACACTTCTAAGCAAAGCAAAGAAGAAAGAAATTCTGGAATGACATGAGGGTGAGTAAATGATGACAGACTTTTCATTATCAACCATCCCTTTAAGCTTGATCTTCAGTGAATGGTCAGTCTGGCACAGAAATAACATCGCATGAAAAGCGCAGTACTGTTGAGTTGCTACTGCTGATGTCCGCGGACTCGACAGGAAACCGCACAGCAGTCATAAACGCTCTTAAGACAGAAGCCCAGCTCTGTGAATCTCAAGAAGCTTGACAGTGATGCAGTGAAAGGAAAACAAAATATTTATTTAACCAAACAGCAAAAACCATCTCAGTCGCCATTCCAAACAGACCCCAGCGGCCACACAACAGCACGACTGACTCAGACTGAAAAGGGCTTTTTAACAAACTCAAACTTTAGCCAAACACAACTCATCTCACTGCCAGAGCATCTCTCAAGTTCTCATGTGTTTCCACAGTCCGTCATTATAGAAAAGAGAAACTCTGCTATATCTGACACCATGCATGCTGCGTGTGTGTGTGTGTGTGGGGGGGAGAAGAGAACTTGCTGAAATTTACCTCTAAATATATATTTTGTCCTTTCAAAATGTAGCTAAACTCAGTTCCTGAATAATAAATCAAACATGTATAACCTGCAGCATAATGACACCTCGGAGACTCACAGCATGTGGAGGCTCATGCTACTCTCCGTGATCCACACACAACTTTCCACGCGCCCTACTGAGAGCGAGAACCACTAATCGTGACCACGAGGAGGTTACCCCATGTGACTCTACCCCCCTAGCAACCAGGCCAATTTGGTTGCTTAGGAGACCTGGCTGGAGTCACTCAGCACACCCTGGATTCAAACTCACGACTCTAGGGTTGGAAGTCAGTGCCAATACTCGCTGAGCTACCCAGGCCCACTAAAACAAACATTTAATAAAAACTGGGTGATGCATGTGTTCGTCGCGTCTCTCTCCCTCACACATGGAACATGGCAGTGATTGAAGCACCTAGATGTTTAATTCAAAGAACGCCGCTGGTGCTGACACACGTCGTCTCCTTCCACATTTTGTCATTTGCATTTGTGGTTAAATGTCTGCTATAGACCAGAAACTGAGAAATCTATCTATCGAAATTATATAAATGATTGGACTGGAGTATATTCCAGCCATTGCATTCACAGATCGGCTCGGGCTGAATTAAAGCTCTGAACTGTTCTTCCACTGAGTTTTGAAGAAGCGGTACACGGTAATGTTCAGAATATTTCTTCCGCTATCTCTGAAAAGATCCGTATTTTATAATCCTCTTTCAAGCACTCATTTTAAGTGCCGTTTCGGGAACTAGGGAACTACGGCGCATGTAAACACATTTAACCGGAAACTAGCGGGACGCACTATTTCAAAGCGGAAGTACGGCAATGAGGCTCAGTGCAAGTAGCCCATAAGGAAGATTCCGGAGTAGTTTGAGTTTGATGTACTAGCGGTTGTCACCAGGGGGCAGTAAGCGTAACTTCAGCTGTATAGGCAATGCACAGCTTATACAGAGAACAAACCAACCTTTCAGCGGACAGCACAACACGAGGACGCGTTCCTGCGTTCAAAACACAGCTTGATTGAGCGCGAATCCGATTTAGGTGAGATGCTCTAAAAATGTCCGTCTGATTCAGATGTTCATTGACGGGTCCTTAGACAAGCCATCATAATAAATCTCGGACTAATTGTCAAATTAAATTGCGAAATGGATCAATAAAATGCAAATAAATTTGAATAGATTCTGAAGTCATTTTTTGTATTGTCTTATCAATGTTTAACTCCTCTGCCACAGTAATATAATGTAATTTAATTATCTGAATATTTATTTTAATAATATATATATATATATATATATATATATATACATACATACATACACACACTCACAGTATATAATTTGTAAATATTTAATATAACTATTTATAATTATTTCATCATTATATATTGAATTATTATTTCTGAGCAAATATTTATTCATTAATATCGGCATACCATGTAATTAATTTGTTAAACATTTTTAATTGATTGATCTAATTATATTATATATGGGTGTTTCTTTGACTTGGTGCACTTTCCATGTCCCAGGGAATGATTTTTATTCAAACGAACAGATTCAAACTTTTTTTATTTTAATTAAAATGAAAAATAGAATATATTTATATAATATAATATATAATATAATTAATTTTTGGTACTTTTTAAATGCCTTTTATTTATAGATTTGACTGTTTTAGTCTTGTCACAGACCCAGACTTTCATTTTAAACTTTAATCATCTAAACAAAGAGTGAAATACACATTAACCACTTCAATATGTGTGTGAAAAGAACACAACTTTTTGAACAAAAATGATGACCGTCCCCACAGTTGTGGCGTGCATCATTTTCACCACACTAAACAATGTTGCCCCTAATAAAGTTTTAGTTTTAAGTTAGTGTACTTGTTAACCAAGTGGACAAAAGTGTCAGTGTGAAGAGCGTGCTTGAGATGAAACAAGCGCTGTTTGAAGATCCAAGGAAAACATCACTTTTTTTATTTCCAATCCAGCTGTATCTTTGTCAAATTATGCAAAGTGTTTCATTAAATGTAAATGTTTGTTTGCTATGAAATTTGCCTTAGCAAGACAAAGGAGTCGGCCACATTATTTTAAAAATGTCAAAAATGTCATTTGCATCACAGATTTCTATTAAACACAATACAGAATTTGACATGTGCTGGAAATGACACTTTGGTGGGAATTTTCATGCCATAAATCGCCTGTGATGCATGTACACACACACTATTGGACATTGCTAGTAAACAAATGAATTGAACTAGTGAGAGTGAGAACAATTTTATAATAAGAGTTTACATTCTAGATGTCAACAAAGCTAAAAGTGGCCAAAGTTCAGGAAACATCCATATGTAATATATAATATAGACATGTGTTAATTTAAATATAATACATAGTGTCATATGTCTGCCTTTATAATGTTTCCCTGTCACACAACACTTACTAACACAGATTTTAAGCACGTCAATTAGCAGTTTTCTCATTCTTAAACATATTATGCAGGCACAATTTATTTTAACTCTCAAACTATAGACTTCTATTGTTTCTATCAACTTCTATAGTATTGTTGTATTTTCTATACACTGCAAATGACAACTATTACACACTAACATTAACCCAAAATTTAACCCTAAAAGAAAACTTTTTGCATTCTTAGAATAAGAAAAAAAACTTGATATATTAATCAATTGGTTTTACAACTGAAGACACTCTAAATGACCCCAAAGGCACGTTTTGTCAAATTTTACTCACTTTTGGGGACCCTTTTGTCCCCAAACTATAGCTAAGTATTACACTAAACACACACACACACAGGGCTATAAATACACAACCTTCTGTCGGGTGGTTCGGGTTCGAGGGCACAGAAGCTTCTCCACCAGTTTCTCCTGTAGCATCATGGTGTCCATCCTGACCCCGACAACTCAACCAACACGCCTCAAAATCTGTGTGCTGCCCGTCTTTAACCCTGCTTAACCTCCTTCTCTCTCTCAGTTTAAGACACAGTCTTAACCCAGAGCAAAAACCATTTCTGTCTCCTTTTCCTTGTTTTCTGTCTGTCTGTTGCCCACGGCACATCCGAGCACTCCGTGTTCAGGCAGGCAAAGAGAGAAATCCCCACACAAATGAATGAAAGACAAAAGAAGGTAAGAAGGGAGGAAGAGAGAGAGAGAGAGAGAGAGAGAAACCTAAGACGTAAAGAGAAAAAAGCATGGAAGCAATTTCAGACAGGAAAGAGGGGGGCAGTTAAAAATGGGAATAAAAACACATTCATTTAGTCGCACATTCCTCCCCCACTTTTTCCACAGTGGATAAACAGACGGGT
>JAVLUX010000018.1:5857500-6025000 GCA_032164185.1 Moxostoma hubbsi
CAAAACATCACAGGTGATTGGTGTGCACATATTTAGCCTGTGTGTTATGCATTCACATCCTAAATAAGGGAGATTGGGGCTAGTTGTCACATGGTGAAGTTGTCACAGGGGCTATATCTCTACTATATAGTTACTATAAGCTTTTGAGTCAAAGATCAAATTACAAATAATCTTGTGTAGATCCACAACCCAGACCCGCCCTCCGCCCTGTCACATTCCTCCCTGTTCTCTCAGGCCGGGAGCCGCCAGCATGACGTACACCCCCCACCACCACTCTTTCCCTGGGGGAAGGTGTGCCCTAAGCCCCATCTGCTGGCAGGTCATCCCCACCTTACTGAACCTGGGACGGGGCAGGGGGATGGAAACAAAAATAATTAAAATAGGGGATACTTCCTGTAACCCCTATTTATAGTGTAGTACCCCCTACTTCCAGTGTAGTACCCCCCCCCCCCCCCCCCCATAAAACAAAGTAAAATTTAAAAGAGAGGGAAAAAGGCCAACACGGAATGGCATTGGGAGAGAGAGAGGAGAGCGAGAAAGAAAAACAAAACACTTACACGCCGGTTCTCCAATAAGCCCTTAGCTTGGTCCTCGGCCACTCCTACACCCTCTAGTGGATGACAGCCGCACCTCTCCGGGCGGATCAGAGGCAGTCCTCCAGTCCCTGGTGGATGGAACACCCCGCCGATTTCTCGTGGGAACAGAAGGGGTCTCCCCCGCCCCTGGCAGCGGTTCTCCCGCTCCAGGCGGTCGGCAGTGAGCCCCTCCCCACTTGCGGTCAGTGGTCTTAGACCCTGCCACATTTCAGCAGCTGGTAGGGGTCTCCTCCGCCCCTGGCAGCGGCCCTGACAGCTCCAGGCGGTCGGCTAGGAGCCCCTTCTCCCCTGGCGGTCGGCGACCAATTCCTCCACTTCCAAGAGGCCGAGCTCCTCCGTCCACCGGAAGACGGCCATGGCTGCTCTGTTGTGGTGGATGGTAGTGGCGAGAACTTCGGCACCAGTGTAAAGGAATATAAGGCTGTTAGGCTGTATGCCTATACACAAATTGACTTTCAAACACAAAATTATAATTTTTTCACAACTAGCCCCGGTATCCCCTATAACCCAAAGAAAAAGGATATTTTGTCAAAGTGTTTCCAGAACTGAATCAATCTCAATGGAGTCAGAGGTAATTTGTTTAAATAAAAATATAACATGAATACATAAAAGTTGAAATAATGCATATGTACAAAGCAATTAGTACGAGAGCCGCCCACTTCTTCACTTCACTTCTTTTGAATCATATTTTTACTAGATATTTACTGATGGATTACATTCATTCTCTGATTATGAGAAGTCATCCAGTGGTCCACATTTCATTTCCATGCACATTAACAGCTGACTAAACTGCAGAATATACTCTATATTTATATACAATGGTTTCCAGGTCTATAAACAGCATGATACAACTCTTAAACTGCTTTACTGTTATTATTTATTAATTATTGTCTATGCATGCAGAACAACGCAATGTTTACTCTAAACAGCACATAGACCGTGCAGGTGGTTAATTTCATTTAATCACAGCCTTTTGCGGTTAATAATTACATATGACTACATCACGATGTTGATGTTATTCTGATTATTGTTGGATAATCAGTCTAACAGCTTTTTTCTATTATTCGGTAGAATTTGTTATTCATTTGTAAGTCATTACTTGTGCCTTTCTGAATAAAGTATACAACTATGGGCACATCCCTACAATAGTGTTCTTTGAAGTATCTTGCAGTGCCATTTAAATACCATGCCGTCACATATAGGGAAGACTGGACCCAAGAGCAGAGGAATTAGGTCAAGTGGATTTACTAAACAAACACAAAAGTTATTTCTTCAAACAAAGTCAAGCCCAGGAATTCTCTCTCCCGAGACATGGGCAGAGAACTGCGGAATCCTCCTCCACAGGGATACTGAAGGCTGCAGCCAACAAGAATGTAACTACTCCACACGAGCAGACTCCAACTTTAACAGAGCACAGTTAAACACACA
This sequence comes from Moxostoma hubbsi, assembly GCA_032164185.1. NCBI lineage: Eukaryota > Metazoa > Chordata > Actinopteri > Cypriniformes > Catostomidae > Moxostoma > Moxostoma hubbsi. The sequence goes on from JAVLUX010000018.1 coordinate 5,859,525, forward strand.
CACAGTGAATGTTGCAAACACATTGCATTGACAGTAGACAATGATCTGACATCGGACATGACACAAGTGGGGGTTTAAATAAAAGAAACAAACAAAGGGCAGATGTCTCTTGCAGCTAACGGTAATAATGATCAGCGTTCCCGTGGAAACAATCGGGGTTCCCATGGAAACGTTGATTTAGCATGCCAGCGACACTTGAATGCATGAGGACAAAACGTAACCACTTTTGACAAACAGACAAGGAACGATGATGCCACAGCCCCCCACATGCATAACACAACCTGCTAAGTTACCATGACCGTGACAACACCAGAGGGGGCACGGCGGCAAATTGCGCACTGTGATAACAACCACCGGACCCGTGTGCCCACACAAAGCATGAAGCATGAACACGAAATACAAGACAGGCGGGATGATGATGACACGGTCCACCACAGGCAAACACACAACCTGGCAAGGTGCCATGACTGTGGCATCATCGGAGGGATCATGGCGGCAACTGGCGCATTGCAATAACAACCTCCAGACCCCCTGTGCCCACACAAAGCACGAACACGAAACACAAAGGCCATGGTCCAGTCAGGTAGAACCTCATCCTGACAAGGTGACCAGGCCTTGGCACCACGCTATATGGATATGGTAATCAAAAATGATCATATTAAGTAACAACTTTCAGCTACTGGCAGTTTCATGTACCTGGGGTTGATTTTTATTTAAACTAACATTTTTGGCGTCATTTCCACCACACCAAACAATTTTGCCCCTAATAAAGTTTTATTTTTATTTTTTAGATAATGTATTTGTTAACCAAGTCAACTAAAGTTTTTATAAAGAGCATGCTTGAGATAAAATATGAGCCAAATTATGTTTGGAGAAATGTAAATCAAGGTAAATATCTTATATTAAATTTTTATTGGACGTCATTTTAAATTGAGCTGCAATTGCCAAATTATGCCAAAAGTTTGAAAACACTATTAAATTGTATGTATTTAGGATACATACATTTTTACGTTAAAAATTTAATTCCCATCATCATAATTTCCACCACAGAATTCTATAAAACACAATACAGAATTTGAGATATGCTGAAAATGAAATTGTTTTTTTACTTTTCCTGTGATGCATGTACTGTTGGACATTGTTAGTTAAATAAACTGAAAAATGTTTTAACATGATTTTACTTTCTAAAAAATCACTGGGCTGAAAGTGCACAAATTTGAGCAAAACACCCATACATGCACATCAAGATAAAATACAAATACAGTAAGACTTTACGCTATGCAATCTATCTGGGTTGCCCACTGCACTCAGGTTAAAGTCTTTGCCGTTATTTCCTTTCACGGACGAGGATAAGCTATAAGACAATCGATATTTAGAACAAAACGCAACCACACACGGCACACTGCAAAACAACCATAACCATTTAACCTGCGGGATTTGTTACTAAATAACAGTCGATGGCGAGATAGGAAAAAAGGATGAGAAATTCATCAAATCCAGCTGTGTCACGTCTCCTCCCAAAGGTGCTGGTTCTACAGCATGTTAAAGGCGTTTCTATCAGAGGTGAGTGATGGTTTGTCTTTTGTGAGGATCAGCTTTGCCTTCAGCTCTCTCAGGATCATCTCTGTTGCTCTCTCATCAGAGTGCAGCTCGCACTCAGAGACAGACTTGATTACGAGGTCTTGGCCACAGACAGCGTATTGAGTATCGTTTTCATCACCCTCAATGCAATAGTTCTGGATGTTTGCTTTTCGCATATTTTGATGTCTTCTGATGTTTCTTTAACTTTGGATACTATAATGTCCCACAGGTTGATTTGGTAACACTTCACAATAAGGTTCTATTTGTAAATGCATTAATATCATGAACTAACAATGAACAATATTTAATTTCAGCATTTACTTCTGGTTAATGGCAATTTAGGAAAATGCAATTGTTCATTGTTAGTTCATGTTAGTTCATAATGCATTAACTAATGTTGCCATATACAATTTTTCATTTGAAAAATGTATTTATATACAGCATGTTGAAATAAACATTATGGAACAAGATGTATAGTGCTGTAAAAGTATTCTTTATTGTTAGTTCATGTTAACTAATGTAGTTAACTCAAATACAACCTTACTGTAAAGCATTTTCATTTTAAAATATAAAATATAACAAAAATGCCTGGGAAACTTTTCAGAATGTCCATTCATTATTATTCCTTAAAAATTTTATTTTTTAAATCCAAGTAATTCTGGTTTATTTCTCTTAAAGGGTTACTTCAGGATTTAGCATTAAGCTTTGTATCAGTAGAAAACCAGTAGTATTTTCGAATTACCGAGCTCCCACCCCTCATATCCCCCTGAGACGAGAGATTTATTTATTTTTAGTCTGGAAAAAATCCTCCGATGACGCAAAAATCGTCATTTTTCGTCATCGGAGGATTTTTGGTCCAGAGGCTTAAAACTACAGCCAGTATTCCGCATGTTTTCACCACGCCCATATGGGGCGGGATCTCACTCACAGAATGTGAAGATAGTGTCAGCCATCTTTCTGTAGAAGCTAAGAAAACAGGCTCTTGCTCTGTGTAGAAAGTTTGTATACAAATAGGCTAATCACGATGGCGGAAGGTAGTTTTGAAGTTGAAATGGCAGAAGGGGATTACGAAGATCTGTTGCGAGAATCTGATGCTCGTGGCTACCTGTACGAGCCGCAATACAGCGATGAACAGAGGCTGGAGCAGCTGCTGTAGCAGGGGAGCAAAACCTGCTTGGCAGGCAGGAGGAAGAGTGTGTTAAATTATATTCAGACTCGAGTTGGGGCGGACTGGTGGTGTCAGTGCTCTCGCTGTGCGCCTATGGATACAGACAGAGAGTCCTATTGCTGTCGTGAATTTCAGCGATACTGGACGAGATCGCTGAATCCGCTGATGAAACTGCACCGATAACATGAGCATGTATAACTGAGCACCCAAGTTTTGTATCACACATGGACAGGGGAGTCCTGGAAACTTATTTTAGGATCCCGAAGATAAATTGGAAACGCCAGCCAAAGCCCGCAGGGACAAACGGACGGCTTAGTGTAAAGTGAGTATTTTGTTTGTTTTTCTTTTTTGTTACTAAGACGTCATGTACAGAGTTTGGACACACGGAATTATAATGTTCTTCCCGCGTAGTCAGTCAATTTATCAACTAACTCACGATTTATAGAGTCACGTTGTATCATATTTTCAGATACTGCCGCCTGTAACCGGTAGGCGTGGTTTGGGAGTGGCCTCGTAAGGGCAGCAAAGCAAGTGCATTCTGGGAGTTGTTGTCTTTCAGCCACATGTGTAAAAAATACATTTTCTGCCTTTTCTCTGTCTAGAATGCTTCAAATTCAAAAATAATTTCACATTCATACTATATAAATGACCAATTTTAAATACACATTAATCTTCCCAGAGGTGAAGTAACCCTTTAAAACATACCTTGGATAAACCATGGCATTTCTATGTGTTTTTTTTTTTTTTTTTTTTACAAGTACCCTGTAGTGCCATTTAAATACCATGCTATATTATGGTTATCAGAAAGTAGGTGTACTATGTGTTTATCTGAACCATGGTTATTCCCATCTGATACCATTATTGTTTACACTTTTAGGTGTATAAAAACAAATTCAACTACAAGCTATTTTATGTCTCAAGGGTTCAATTTAAATAAATAAAAAAAACTTGAAACATAAAACATAAAAATGAAATTTACATTAAAATTGTCTGGGGAAAATATACCATTTTAATTCATAATTGTGCTTAAAATTATTCGGGTTTATTTCTCTTATAAAAAGTACCATGGTATTAAATCAAAATATAGAATGGAAAACAACATTATAATAATATGATTTTTTATCCTGTAGTGCCATTTAAATACCATGGTATAATGGTTATCAAAAAGGAATAATTGATGACAGACCACTGAATTATTGAAAAATAATGCACACCCCGAGGTGGTAATGCGGTCTCGAGGTGAAGCGGAGTGGCCGTTAAACTTCGGGAGTGCATTATTTTTCAATAATTCAATACGCCAAAGAAAATTATTCTGCTTATACTACATTCACCTCAAGATAGGTTATTATTTCAAGATATCTTCAGGTTTTCGTCCCTAAAACATTCTTGTGAGAAGAATTTATTTCTTCTGCCACTAATTCAGCATCTTGCTATGATACAACCCAAGCCTTTGTTGCTAGTTTGAAAACATCACTTTAGAACTAGTAACGGAGGCTTGCACTGCTTTGAAGCACATATTGGGGTAACAAGGTATGTGTGCTTTTGTTTGTTTGTTTGTGTGTGTGTGTGTGTGTGTGTGAGATAAAGAGAGAGAGAGAGAAAGAGATACCACTATTATACACATACATTATACATTCACATATACCTCAGTCCCCATTTTACATACAAATATACATCCCTCTACATATGCACTTATATCTACAGTTCTACAATACAGATCTCCTAAATTAATTTTCAAAATTTGTGAAAAGATCTAAAGAAAAGATTTGATGTTAAACTCCTCATTTTGACCATTTGGAGATAGTGTCCTTAAAGAATAAATCCAAAAAGCTTCTTTACAGAAAAGCTAGTTTTCTATATCACCTCCTCTCCGTGGGATGGTGACTCTCTCTGTACCCCACTATCTAAGACTAGAAACAGGGTGTTTAAAGGGTAAGTTCAGCCAAAACTGAAAATTATCCCACAATTTACTCACGCTCAAGCCATCCTAGGTGTATATGACTTTCTTCTTTCAGCCGAACACAATCGGAGTTATATTAGAAAATATCCTGGCTCTTCAAAGCTTTATAATGGGAGTGAATGGTACCTTAGATTTTGAAGCTCAAAAAAGCGCATCCATCCATCAAAAAATAATCCATACGGCTCCAGGGGGTTAATACAGGCCTTCTAAAGCAAAGTGATGCATTTTTGTAAGAAAAATATCCATATTTATAACTTTATAAAATGTAATCACTGGCTAACGGCCATCTCCGCGTTCACTGGCTTCCTCTATCCTCTGAACTTCCGCGTTCGTCACTTCTCACCGGAGCTTACGCTACGCCTATGTCATACGCTGGATCTCGACTCTCTTGTGATCGTGCAGACAGCCATTACCGGAAGCCAGTGATTATAGTTTATAAAGTTATAAATATCAACACTTCAAAATCTAAGGTACCATTCGATCCCATTATAAAGCTTGGAAGAGCCAGGATATTTTCTAATATAACTCTGATTGTGTTCGGCTGAAAGAAGAAAGCCATATCCACTTGGCTTGAGTGTGAGTAAATTATGGGATCATTTTAATTTTGGGGTGAACTAAATCTTTAAGTTTCTGAAAATGCTTTGGGCTGTTAACATTACCAGTGTGTTTATTGCCAAGATGTTCTCCTTTTCTAATCTTCAAAGGTCTTCCAGTTTTGTCTACATATCCCAAATCACATGGACATTAGAAACAAATAAATAACATTATTTGTATTACAGCTAATCACACTCTTGATGTTAATTGCTTTACCAGTACTAGGATGATTAAAATATGTACATTTGTGTGTAAAATAGCATTGAGAATAGGACCAATATTTATAATTACCCTCCGGTATATTTTCGAAAACCGTGGGTTTCTGATATAGATCAGTATTCAACTTGCAAGAAATGCATGTGTTCATGAATAAATTCCAAAGTAAACTTCAAATACATATATTAGTGTCTAAGCTTTCTATGTCCAAAGTGGCCAGTATATATTCTGTGTCTATGGATTCAAAAGAACCAAGTAATAGAAGCACATCACCAGTGTCACGTGTATAAGGCAATTCCTGTACACAAAACTTTTAGAAAAAAATCAACACATTTGAAATATTTCCATTTAACATACCAATAGAGGATACATAAGCTCTTCCCAGAATCGGGGAAATTATTGATTTATGTATCTTCAGTAACATCTAAACGAATCTCTTGGTTTTACAAGGTGCTCAATCTTCATAAAGGCTAACTCTTTCCTTGTGATTTCACCATCATCCAAATACTTACGTAACATATCATGTATGATTTCTTTAAATTCACCCATAGGATCTGCAGAAAGACTTTTATACAATTTTGTATAATATATTTGTCAAATCATTTCCTTTTAATAATCAATTAAAGACCGTAAAACCACTGCCCTTCCTTTACTTGCAGGGCGAATTACAATATTCTTATCTTGTTGAAGTTAAATAATATCTCTATTAGGCATATTATTCCAAATTCTAAAACCTTTATGCTTATTGTCATTCATATCCAAGTTAATGTCCTGTTCTACCAGTCTGCAGTAAGTCTCTAATGAGCGATTCCTGCTCTGCCGGAATAAATAAGGAAAATAAGTGTCAGTCCTCAAAGGTGGTAGCACCTGCGAAGTAGGTACAATGTCCTCTACAGGTTGCAGATCTTCTAAAACAAACAGGGTTGATGTTGACCTTGTCACCACAGGGCTGACTCCTAATGCCGATGCAGAAGATATACAAAGTTTTGTTAAACAGAGATTCCGGAAAAAACTTTTGAAATTCTATATTAGTCTCAAAATGTCGATATTGAGAGGTGGCAACAAACGAAAGACCTTTCAGCAGAGCTGTGTGTAGTGCAACAGATAAACTTTTATGGGTTGATTATGTTCTTGAGACGGGCTGCACGCGGTGGGCCTCTTCTTACCGCTCTGACATTTAACAACAGTTTAACAACATTTCTCAGCTGTGTGCATTGACATCAAGGCTCTCTGTGTTGCCCATGAGTGTCTGTGTGTGTGTGTGTGTGTGTGTGTGTGTGTGTGTGTGTGTGTGTGTGTGTGGAAGACAGACAATGAGGGAGCATGAGGGTGCTTCCCATAATAAAATAAATGTAGAATATTATACACATTGTTTGTCATTCTTATATGATTTACTTAGGCAGTGACTTTTTATATATATATATATATATATATATATATATATATATATATATATATATATATATATATATATATATCATTTTGCTGTGGTAACCTGAACGGCTCTATGAAATAGCTGAAATAATTTGGCAAATTGATACAGAACCATTTTCCGGTCAAGACCTGGAACTACTTCATAGCTGTGTGCTTACTGAAAAATAGCTGCACACCTTAGAATGTCTGTCAACCAATCAGAATCAAGCATTCAACAGCTCCATGGTATATTGGTGTATATTATGAACCACTAACCTTATTTTCATCTGATGACATCACTGTTTTGCTTTTTTCTTTCTTGAACTACAGGCTCTTGTATGTCTCAGTTGTTGATTTTTAGTAAAAGTACAGACTTATAGTCTAAAAAATAAAAAATAAAACTTTTTTCTAATATAAATTTCACAATACAACTGTCTGGGAAACTATACAAATGCCTTTTATGTATAGATGTATAGATGGCACAAGCCAAGACTTAAATATGATAATGTAAATATTTGTACTTTTTTAAAGCCTAAATTAAAAATGGAAATAAACAATAAAAAATATTTCTTATGTTAAAATGATCGACTGTTCGTCATTTGTGGAGTCATTTCTACTCTACCGGCCCATCCAGCCCAACACAGCAAGATTAGCTCAACTAATGGTGTGATTTGGGGGCGGGACCATCTGCTAACCAACCAATGGCAGACAAGGTAAGTGTTAATTGAAACCTTTTTGAAAACAACCATTATTTTTGCATTTCCATTCAGTGACACAGAATTCATGACTAGATTCAGCTAAGGGAGTTTATTTTCTAAAGGTCCATGGGGTCAAAAGTGTCCATAGAAGACACACCTCTTTCTTTGTCCTCTGTTAATGAACTACCATGAAAATGCTGGATTTGTTGGAGCATGTCCACCTGCTAGAATTTACAGCTAGGCTAAGCAGATTAATAGCTCGGTGCAAGGGTTTATTTATCATTGCGGAGGGGTCCAATGGTGAATTTGATTAATGTGTCCTTCGTACTATCAATTTCTTAGATTGATCCCTTAAACAGAGGCACCACAGGCACTGGTTTCCATTCATGTGTGATTTTCATGACATAGTTTACGAATCTGTACTGTTTTTACAGGTAGAAACAACAGCATTACAAGGCAGAAATCTGATTGTTTTTTCCTCAATCAGAGTAATTTTGAAGCTTTTACCTGCAGGACCAGAAAACAGGCTTAAAATATTGTTATAGATTTCCAAAGACATCTCTTGTCATAATTAGTGCTGGCAGCTCTAAAGCAGATAGGAAGGAAAGTGCCATATTCTGAGACATCAGTGTTTGTTATTTGATGGCATAATTGTTACGCTTCCACTTTCAACTGTTCCAGTGCTAATTTTGAATGAGCTGGTACAGAATAAGAAATTAAAGCAACTATATTTTAAAAATATATATATTTTTAAAGAACATGTGAGTGGTGCATTAACAACATTAACATACTGTAGTTGAATCTACACCATAACCACACCAAGAAAAGAGAGGAAACATAGTGGTTGGAGGTAGTAAACAGTAAAGTGATTATTTCCCCCTCTACATAAGTAGGCTATTTATGAGGTCTTTGACCTGAAGGTAATGCTCCTGCATTCGCTGAGGTAAAACATTGATGCATTGACGCTGCTTTGACTTAAGGGTTGCAGAAGAGACTGTGTCTTGACAGTCAATCAATGATATTCCACAGCTCACATAGAGAATCGCAGTTTGAGGTATGCATGCAAGCAACTGCTCAAGAAACTCATTATAAATCCTGGAAACATGAAAAGAAGAGAATTTGTGGTGATGTATGCTGAACAAAGATTGCATTTTTATTGAGAGAAAATAGGCAGCGATTGCCAATTTCAAGATTTTAGGAGGAGTAAGTAGTGTCTTGCAATTTAAAATGTTGATTAAAAACAATTCTGATGATTTGTGAACATTAATTAACAAAATCATTATTTACCTGATCATTTTAACACTAAGTAACTATTTATATTAAAGGGGCATATTGTACACTTCTGAAATATTTTTTTCCTTCTAATAAGTCTCATAAGTCAACATGAATCTGCATTTGCAACCATTTAACTTCAATAATATGATGCATTTCAGCATCAAACAGGATATTCATCTAGCAAAAATGTAGGATGGGACATCATTTTATTAATCAGAAATTGATTGGACAGTGAAGCATTGTCTGTATATCTCCAAATAAGAGGGTTTGACTATATACTGTATATATATATGACACTTGGAACTGAGGCCAACCAGTTACTTTTTCATTTCATTAGCCCAGGTAATCTTGTTTCTCACAGTCTGAGAGTCCTTTAGGTGCTATTTCAAGTGTCTTGCATCGAGGAGAGGCTTCCATCTGGCCACTCTCCCATAAAGCTCAGATCGGTGGTGTGTTGCAGTGATGGTTGTCTTTATGCAAGATTCTCCCATCTCCACACAATATCTATGAAGCTCAACCTGAGTGACCATCGGGTTCTTGGTGACCTCTCTAACAAAAGCCCTTCTCCCCTGATTGCTCAGAATGCCGGACAGCTAACTATAGGAAGAGTCCTGGTTGTTCCAAACTTCTACCATTTAAGAATTATGGATGCCACTGTGCTCTTGGGAACCTTCAATGCAGCCAAAAATATTTTGTAGCCTTCCCCAGATCTGTGTCTCGACACAATTATGTCTCTGAGCTCTACAGGCAGTTCCTTTGACCTCATGGCTTGGTTTTTGCTCTGATATGCATTTTCAGCTGTGTGACAGGTGTGTGCCTTTCCAAATAATGTACAATCAATTGAATTTGCCGCAGGTGGACTCCAATCAAAGTGTAGAAACATTTTAAAGATGATCCAGAAAAATAGGATGCACATGAGCTAACTTTCAAGCTAACTTTCAAGTGTTATAGTAAAGGGTCTGAATACATTTGTCAATGTGATATTTCAGTTTATTCTTTTAAAAAAAGTTCATTGATCAAAAATATGTTTTTGATTTGTCATGATGGGGTTTGGAGTGTAGATTGATGTGAAAAAATAAGGCATTTTAGCATAAAGCTGCAACATAAAAAATGAAGGGGTCTGAATACTTTCTGAATGCACTGTATGTACACTAATGAGCCAAAACATTGTGACCACTCACAGGTGAAGAAAATAACATTGATCATCTCCTTGGGTATACTAGATGGTAAGCAAACAATCAGTTCTCGTTTTCAACATGTTGAATGCTGGAGAAATGGGTAAAAACCTGAGCGACTTTGACAATTGCTAGATGACCAGATGACTAGTTCAGTGCATCTCTGAAACAGCGAGGCTTGTGGGGTGCTTTTGTGTCACCACATTCGGTACCTACTACTAAGCAATTTATTAGGAACACCTGTACACCTGCTTATTCATGCGATTATCTAATTAACCAATCATGTGGCACAAGTGCAATGCATAAAATCATGCATATATGGGTCAGGAGCTTCAGTTAATTATCACATCAACCATCAGAATTGGGAAAAAATGAAATCTCAGTGATTTAGACTGTGGCATGATTGTTGGTGCCAGATGGGCTGGTTTGAGTATTTCTGTAAACTGCTGATCTCCTGGGAATTTCACACACAACAGTTTCTATAGTTTACTCAGAATGGTGCCAAAAACAATAAACATCCAGTGAGCTCTACGTAGTGGAAACACCTTGTTAATGAGAGAGTTAAACAGAGAATGGCCAGACTGTTTCAACCTGACAGAAAGTCTACGGTAATTCAGATAACCACTCAGTAAAATTGTAGTGAGCAGAATAGCGTCTCAGAATGCTCAACATGTCGAATCTTGAGGCAGATGGGCTACAACAGCAGAAAACCACATCGGGCACTTTATTAGGACCATAGTGTTCCTTATAAAGTGCTCAGTGAGTGTACTTTTAAAAACAGTTTATTTTTACGTATATGGACACGCCAGATTTACTTCTATTGTAACTGTTTCTTTTTTGATGGATTTCTGTACAAAAAGATTTGCACACAGGTTTTAAACACATTTAGTGAATGACACAAAATGAGAGTGAAATTAATAACATTTGTGCCACAAACTATAAGCCATTATACTCTAACTTGAGCATTTGCTATAACACTAAATCATCCTAATACAACTTCCAAAAGTCTAGTTTTGCCTGAAGAGACATAAAACCTCTGACTAGCTCTGACATGTCTCTGTTCAACACACAAAATGTTGTTCCCTATCTGTCACTCACTTGATGTTGTGTCAATGTAGTGACACTTGGGGTTATCTTGGGGGCCCAAACGCCTCTGATCTTTGAGAAAATGCCAATGAGAATTGGTGAGTGGAATTTGCATGCCACGCCCCTGGACATACAGGTATAAAAGGAGATGGCTCGCAACCACTCATTCAGATTTTTTATTCGGAGCTAAGTGGTGTTGAGCAGAATTCCACTGCCATTCCATTCACCTCATAATGAGAAGCGTATGCTGTTGGATATAAGGTGCATTTCAGCTGCTTTCTCCCTCTTTTTATGCAGAGTATGCCCTTGTACGCTTCGACTGCTGAAAGAGTATATATTCTTGCAGAAAAGAGTATATTTTCTTCTAAAAGAATGTCCACTGACTGAGAGAATCTTTTTAAAGATGCCTTTCCGTCTGTGTGTAGTTCCTGGATGTGGTCGCTATCTCTCCGCCTCTGTCGGCCACGAGCGCTGTCTCACGTGTTTGGGCCATAGTCACATTGCGGCAGCATTCATGTATGGTTCATGTTCTTACTGCGAGAACATGACCAAGGCAATGTTGCGGTCATGGCTTTCCTTCTTCTGGGGGAATGCCACTCCAGCCACCCAGTCTGAGGCTGATGTGGAGCTGACCGCCATATTTGCCCGGGCTGCCATGAGGGCTCAGGGCAGGGTCCACTCCAGCCCGCCACTTGTGGCAGCCCGGGCATGTGTGGTGGTCAGCTTCACATCTTGATTATTGGCACCTGGTTTGGAGTGCCACTAACTGCTGCGCCCTGCCCCGGTCCCATTCTTCCCGGGGGTACACGAAGAACTCAAGTCATGGCAGGCACCTTTTACTACTCGGGTCTGACTTCTGGGTTCATCCACTTTCACTACACTCGACGGTGGGGTGGCCAGGGGGTATATGGAGATTCCTCAGTTGGATAAGGCAGCTGTGGTGCACTTGTGCCCACAAAACGCTGCCACCTGGTGAAATCTCCCGAGACTCCCGTCCAAGGCCTGTAAGTCTACGTTGACTTTGACGACCAAGGTCCGCTTCACGATTCTCCAATCTCCCAGATTGGCCTACTCTGCAACACTGTTGAGGACTTCTCCCAGCAGTTCTCAGCAATTAAGAAGCAGATGGAGGCCATTCAACACATCCTGCCCCGGCACGGTTCAATGTCTCGCACCCTGTGTGGTCACAACCAAATGCCATCCCCCTGCAGCTACAACTCAGGTGACTCAGACGCAGCCAGCCGACCGCTCGGCCATAGCGTAGAGCCCCCCGCAGGAAGCTGATGCCCCCTGTCTCATGCTCCAGCGCTAAGAGCCCCAGGATAGCCCCCAAGCACCCCTGAGATGGACAACCCAGGAAGGAAAAGGCTGCGGTACCCACATTTTCAAAAAAGAGTGGTTTTCTCACTCCCTGGGTTATCACGACAGCCGGACACTGAAAACTTGTGGCCAGAGCCCTGTGAACACTGGCCCTCCATCTTCATGCACCCGGACATGGCACACATACATCCATGACCAGGTGGTCATGATGAGCCGTGAGGGCACTCAGACTCCTCCCCTGTCGCTGACCTGTCCGAGCAAGGTAAGTGCTTTGATGTTTCCCTCAGCCACAAGCTCGGGATGTGAGGCTCCTCGACGTGGTGATTCCTGCTCCTCCCAGCCATGAGGCCCCACCCGCAGGTACGTCAAACACAATCGTCCACTTGGTGCCCCTTGCTTGGAGTTTGGAGGCGAGACTCTGTCTCGGCTCCTCAGCACAAAATCTGAATGAGTGGTTGTGAACCTGCTCCTTTTTATACCCGTATGTCCAGGGGAGTGGCATGCAAATTCCACTCTCCAATTCCCACTGGCCTTTTCTCAAAGAGCAGAGGTTTGGGGGTCCCAAGAGTGACCCCAAGTGTCACTACATCGACACAACGGCTCGTTCCCCCCATCAGGGTATGGAGGTTACAACAGTAACCAAGACTCTTTGTCTTTCAGCAGGGGCTTCAATCTAATTCTGTCTCTTTCTTTCTCTCCAACAACATCTTTAGACACAGTCAGACATTAGTATTCCAGTGTGCACTCCTCACAACAGTAGCTGGTGCCAGTCACTTAATTTGTCATTTATGGCTCTACAACAACTGATGTAATTGAACCTTTTGCCCACCAAGTGTCTCTGGCAACCCGGTGGCCATTCTTCCCTGCCAGCATCTTGGTAGCTACATATCAGAGACCTTGGGTGGAAAATGGAGGGCAGGAATCTCATTTATGGCAAAGTCCAGTTGGTTAGTATATCGTCACCTCTAACACAACGCTGGACTGACCTGTGCACTTCGGTACGACTAGTGGTGCTGATAGAACATGGACTGGAGATGGAGAAAGGTTATGACACTTATTCAGGCTCAAAAACTATTTGGACTGGAATACTAGTATGCTGCGTACTGCATTGTGCACAGTATAGGGGTGAATCTCATGAAACCTATCAGCAACATGTCCTGGTGTTATTTCACTCCAAAATCAAACAGAAAAAGACAAAATTGAAGCATATTTTAGGTTCATTAAGATATTTCACATTTTGCTATGGTTGCACTGCCTTTTATTTATGCCAATTTCATAATATGTAATACACAAATCTTTACTGTACTACAGTAAATATAATCTAATGAGAATCACCATAAAGAATAAGGAAAAAATATAATAATAATAATAATAATAATAATAATAAATCATACAAACGCATTTCGGTAATGATAATTTTGGGACAAAATGTCATGAAAATAATGTTGATGCAAAAAATCCTTTTGGTCCTAAAAATAAGGTCACAATGTGGGACGCAGTAGTCCACTCTGTGTACTCCGGTTGTACACAGCACATTTTGGTAAATTAAATATTACATCCTTGACAGATAATGTGCATACTGTGCAAAGATCACAGCAAAAATTATTTGACTAGCATGGTATTGTCATTCTGAAATTAAGCATATTTTTAGGATATGTCCCTTTTTGATTTGTAACTAGTAGCTCCTAATAAATATGCAAAAAAATGGAAAAAAGATGTTCATATATGTGGACAGTAGGGCTGTCAATGACTTCAGACCGATCACATTTTTGCGCTAAAAAGACAAGAGGAAGCACAACAAAATAGTTTAACAGAAACCAGTTGTCTCAAGTTATTTTTAACTTGACACGGCATCTAAAAAACAGTTCTGCTGCACGAGACGCTGAATACACAAAAACAAAGCAAAACAAAGATGTTCGTCTAGCGTGTTTACATAGACAAACAAATGGTAAACTGGATGGTTGCAAAAGTGTTCGGTGTGAACAGTCCCTTACGGCCCATGGAGGTCTTTGGCCATTGCGTCTTGCTCTCTTATCAGCATTTCTCAGATTAAGCAATGGGTTTGTCTGTAAAGGAGTATTTAGAAATTTGTGTCTCGAGATCCTCGCGTTGTGTTCCGTCTGTTTGAACAGCGCCTGACCAGGGTTCATGAGCCACTTTACCATGAGTTCAGCCGAATACCACTGCTATCTGGGACGTTTGTGTCTTTGGTAGTATATACTGTGGCACTAGTGAAAGTGTAACACCATGTTAACACAGATCTGCCTATTGAAGCGTTTCCCCCCTTGTATTACCTTTGAATTGAAATTTGAGAATATGAACCAACTAAAACGTTTTGTATTTTTAATTTTATGCATTTTAGTTTAAATTGGAATGTTTTTTTTTTTTTTTTTTGTTATTAAAATTAAGATTTAGTTTGAATTAACAAAATTTTTAAGGTAAAAATTTGGATTTAGTTTATCTGCCCAATTGACAGTCCTAGTGGACAGCGGGACAAAGTTGTGAAATGTAAAATAATACCAAGCTATAGAAAGTATATATATATATATATATATATATATATATATATTTGTTTTTGAGACGTTATAGACATTACATTATAAATTAGCATAAATAATTCTGATTCAAAGTAATGGCCAGCATCCTCCAGTCACTGCAAACCAGGTTAACATAATATTATACATTATAAATTCTGAATCTGTGTAATCCATTACCATAGTCTCATGTCTGCCAAACATGTTAAGTGGTCCAAACATCAGCAGCAGCCTGAAACTGAACGTTTAGTCGAATTTTAGGTTTGAATGCAATTGCTGCATAGGAAATCTATAGGATGCTCCCTAGCTCCCTATTTAGTAAATTACTGTACTTAACCTCCAGTGGCCTGTTTGTCTGCACTGGTCTTAGAACAGTTTTAAATGCACCTTATTTTTATCCTAACTCCATAGAAAGTCTTCTTTTTCTCAATGTAAAAATGCACAGTAAATATAGGATTTCTATTGAAAAATGGCGCAATTGTGGTCATTGTGTTTAAAAGTGTGAAGTTTCGCAATAAATCACTCAAATTAAAAAAATTATTTAACTAGACTATAATATTTTAATAGATGTAGTTTTGCTGACTTTCTCCCAAAGACAAACTACGCAGTTATGTTATGCTACGCTATGTTGTTTTGTCACATGACGTTTAACCCTTTACTTATAGCCCAGAGTGTTTAAATGAATTGCAATTGTGCTTTGCATATAGTGAAGCCAAAACACAATGTCCACACAGAACGACACATGGTTGCACAAGGTTAAGATATAGCAAATGTATGTTGCACTATCTTTAATTTATGTTGATTTAATATTAATAATAACAAAAAAGAAACTACTGTAATAGAGTAAAAAAAGAAAAAAGAAAAAACAACCCACTGAAAATAATGTCACAATGCAAATAAAACAAACAAACAAACAGTTTCTCCTAAACTTAGGCACAATTTTCAGATTCAAAATAGTATGCAGTATACAAAAAAATAAAAAAAAAAATAAAATAAACAGTTACATTGTAACAATAACGCAGTGTGTTCTAAATGTGTTCTAAAAGTGTGTTCTATACTGCACATCTCGGTTAAAATGGTACAACATTTTTTCCAGAAAATGTGCATACTATACACTGTAAGAATACTACTAAACCAGTATGAGTGATATGGTATGGTATTATGCCATTCCAAACATACTCTATGTTTCTACAAAGCTTGCATCATATGCTGAGGATCTTTTTGGCTTTAGCTCTAGTGGTAAAGCCATCCTTCAAAGCCGTGAAAGGTAATTTACTTAAGCTGATGTAATGTCCTGAAAACCTATGAATTCAGTGGATGGTCCCTTTAAATCGTTCAAAAGCTCAGTGGATCTCATGTATTCTCATGTAAACGGAAATTCACATAGCTGCAGTCTTAAATCAATCATCCGCCAGGGCTCAATATGATACGAGCATGCTGATAAAACAGAGAATATGGCCTTTTCTCTGAAATATCTAATGAGAAACTGTGATCTATAAATAATACAATTCACCTGAAGCTCTCTTACAAAACCTCACTCGGAATCCATCTGTATTACCGTAGAATGTTTAGTGGCGGTTTATTAGATCATGGAAAATGCATGCAAATCTGCATATGATGACTGTGGTTCATGCACAGAAGGACAATCAATGCAAAGCAAAGGAATATCAATGCAAACACTCTGCTGAGTTATATATAAAGCTTTGACTGCAAAAATCCATCTTCTTTGCTTATTATTGCATTACAATCATGCATGACATTTTGATCGCATAAAATGTGTAGTTCATCACATTAATGGACATTTTTATTTCAAACAGTATCTCTATTGTTTTCTCAGTTAAAACCTAACAAACTTTTGTGTGCAATGTTTAGCTTGAAAACAGTGCTTGAGCTATTTTTCTTTCAAATAAATGCTGCATGGTTTGATATTTCTCATCTAATGCAATTGCATTCAGACATTTTTAAGTGTGACTTAAATGTTCCAATACTTCTATAATTTCAAATGCATCTTATCATAGGCTGTTTGGCATGTTAGATGAATAATAATGCATTTGAAATGACAAGAAAATTAGCAACATTATAAGCAAAAACAACTAAAGGTTCTAAATAACATCCAGTGAGTTCATAATGCATTCTTGAAAGGTACAGTAAATTATTAATGTAGGACGTCAGTGGTCTCTCGCGCTACTCAATCTAATTTTATGTCAAGCAGACAGGAACATGAACAAACTATGCTTAAATAAATTGCAGATTTCGCTACATCACGAATATCAATAACAAAACTATATATCCTCTGCAGCTATAGAGGCTGTCTGTCACCACCGGGATGAACAGCAGATCTTTTTTCCTTGTTACCTGGAAAGATGGCAGGCAGTCTCATATCTAATTCAAGAGGTGCATCTATTGCGCTTCTCTTTCTTTCATCAGCATGCGCCATGCGCCCTGCTCCCTGCGTTTTGCCCACACAGCACTTATTTGATTTGATTCGTTCCCAAGAAATTGATGGATGCAGCGTCATTGAAAAAATAACTCATAGAAGGAGCCACTCACCTCTCCACCTCTGAAATGTCATTGGGCCGCCTACGCTGACTCTTTATCACCAAAGGATGAAGGTTTTGAATGGATTTCGTCTTGTGTATTTACAGGCGATCTTTGTATGAAAGATCAGCATGTGGTTTTCGATATTGTTCATTGTTCTAGACTGTAACTGTGTTTAAAGGATGATGATTTATTAGGGTTATAGGACAGAGAGTTTGTTGGCCGGTATCAAAACTGGGTCAATAAATTGCAGGTTTACATGAATGCCCATGTTAAGGATAAATCACAAATGAGATCTCATTAATATCTCAGTTGTTTCTCCAAGGTAGTAATACAGTACATTAAATGACTAAAAGACTGACCAAAAGACTACAGTAATGTCACGTTTCTCTTGAATAATTTAAGAACAATGTCTCAACACAGTCTGTGTCAAAAGTCCAAAATTTCAATGTGAACTCAACTTTTCTCAGCAAAAGTCTTTATTTCCTCTCCATTTCATTCCATGTTCTGGGTTTAAGCTGCACTCAGTAATTTTTTTCTCATTTAACCCTCTGGGGTCTGAGGGTGTTTTGGCCCCTGGAGAACTTTTAACATGCCTTGACATTTGTGATTATTTCAGTTGCTTAAAAACATATTAATGGCTAAAGTCTGATAACACTGTATTCAACACTGGGCTACAATAATATGTGAGCAACATGTGTGTGCATGTTTGTATTTTTTGCGAAAATAACGTTTATGCGTGGTTTTTGAAAAAAATAAAATTTTAAGTAATTGAAATAAGGCCATATAACTCATACTAAACATTCGTCCACAAGACTTTTGAGAATTGGATCTTGTAGCCTAGAGTTTTTGCTACAACATGATGTGAAAACCATCCTGATCACTCCTTCATACAAAACAATATAGTAATTTAACTTTTGTAAGACAATTTTAGTGTTGAAAGGCG
This sequence comes from Moxostoma hubbsi, assembly GCA_032164185.1. NCBI lineage: Eukaryota > Metazoa > Chordata > Actinopteri > Cypriniformes > Catostomidae > Moxostoma > Moxostoma hubbsi. The sequence goes on from JAVLUX010000018.1 coordinate 5,878,029, forward strand.
ATATGCGAGGAGGCGTGAACTATCATGAATATTAAGGTAATTTACACCTGAGTACACAAAAGACGCTTCCCCTGGGCCTATCAATAAGGAATGTGACAGAAAGAGAATGAATGTGAGGAGACTTAATGATCAAAATCAAGTTTTAAGTTAAAAGAAATAATCTGACTGTACATTTTATTTAAATAAAGACTTAATTATAGACCTACACTACCGTTTAAAAGAAGTCTCTTCTGCTCACCAAGACTGGATTTATTTGATCCAAAATACAGTGATAACAATGATATTTTGAACTATTTTTACAATTTAAAAGAACAGTTTTCTATTTAAATATATTGTAAAATGCAATGTGTGATCAAAGCATAATTTTCAGCATCATTACTGCAGTCTTCAGTGTCACATGATCCTTCAGAAATCATTATAATATGCTGATTTTCTAATATGGGCATATTTAAAGTGCATTTTTCTCATTTACACCTAAAAGATGATAATGAGGCAGCATAAACACTAGTTAAAATATAATCTAAACATTCATATTATTTTTATATCGGTACTGTCTCTTTAAATAGACAAAGGCATCTGAGACCAACGAAAGTTGATATTGTTCCTCACATTTTCTTTCGGTGGCTTAATGATGAAAATTTCACATGTACCTCATGGATTTCTGAAAAAAAAAAAATTACATTTAGGCATCATAGATAAACATCTGATGGTAAATTTTGCACTGAGGTAAAATATGTTTATACAGAAGATGCGCGAGTAGTGGCAGATGTTGACAATTTGATTTAATTGTGCACGTCAATTTAATAAGCAAGCATCTGATTGTTTTTCACTGTTTAATGAAAAGCATGTAATCAAGCAGTAACAATGTTACCAACCACCTGGTGCAGTGGAAGTTTTCTTCCAGGATAACCTTGTACACATCTTGATTCATGCATCATTCACAAAGACGAATCTGCCCGATCCCAGCCTTGCTGAAGCCCCCCAGAACATCACTGATCCTCCACCTGGTCGTCTAATGATTAGGCAGAGTCCTGGAGAGGCCTTCAAGCCACAGTGTCTCGCATACACTGTGAAAATCGGTGGAGGATTGGTGATAATCTGGGGGTGCTTCAGCAAGCCTGGAATCGGGCATATTCGTCTTTGTGAAGGACGCATGAATCAAGCCACGTACAAGGCTTTCCTGGAAGAAAACTTGCTTCCTTCTGCTCTGACTATGTCCCCCAACTCTGAGGATTGTTTTTTTTCCAGCAGGACAATGCTCCATGCCACACAGTCAGGTCAATCAAGGTGTGGATGGAGAAGCACCGGATCAAGACCCTATCATGGCCAGACCAATCTCCAGACCTGAACCCCATTGAAAACATCTGGAATGCGATCAAGATGAAGATGGATGGCCACATGCCATCAAACAAAGCTGAGCTGCTTGAATTGTTGCACCAGGAGTGGCATAAAGTCACCCAACAGCAATGTGAAAGACTGGTAGTGAGCATGCCAAGACTGTGATTGAAAATCAGGGTTATTCCACTAAATATTGATTTTTGAACTATTCCCAAGTTAAAACATTATAATTGTGTTGTTTAAAAATGTATATGAACTTGTTTTATTTGCATTATTCGAGGTCTAAAAATACGTCATCTTTTTTGTTATTTTTACCAGTTGACATTTTCTGCAAATAGATGATAAATTGTTGTCAGTACAATAAATAAAAAATGTTCCTTTTACTCAAATATATACAGTACATATACAATAAATAGTAAATCCAGAGAAACTGATAATTTTGCAGTGGTCTCTTAATTTTATATATATATATATATATATATATATATATATATATATATATATATATATATATATATAAAACAAATGATAATATGATGAAACATCAGTGAAGCCTTTCTATGGGCCCCCCACCAGTTAGGGCTTCTGTTACTCAGGTCCATCATTACCATGGTCCGACACCCCTAGGTGTGACAGAATTCAGATTGTAGCTGTATCTCAGCAATCCTGTCTTTCTAAAGATGGCTGCATGTAGATCAAATCTGGGCTGACAGCACAGCAGGAACACAGAGGTCTATTTCTACAGTGATGCACAGAATGTGACTGCTGGTTACACTGCAGACCAACAGTGCGAAAAGAATGTTAAATATATTTATACCTTTTCAAACTCTAAACTTACTTTAGAGGGTTGTCTTAATGATTCAGACCTATTTGTTTGTTTATGGGTCAATGATATGACACACATATTTTTGTGTGTCATATCATTGACACTTTTTGTGTGTGTCTGGATCCATTAACTTAAAATATTAAAATTAAAATTAAAAATACATGAAAATTAATAAAAAAAGAAAAAAGGAATGTCTTACAGACATCGATTTGAACACGCATTTTATATGTTTTATTTTCAGAACTAAAACTAATTTGGATATTTTTGATGGTCATAAATTAAATACAAAAGTAAAGATGGTGTAACCATACTGGGATTGTTAGTCAAGGGGGGAAAAACATCTCATTAAAAGGTTGAAATTCCAGAAAAAAAAAAAAAAAAAAAAACGAATTTAGTAGTTTGGCATAATGTTTACTTTTATTTATTAGGTAACACTTTACAATAAGGTTCCATTTATTAACATTATTTAATGCATAAGGTATCATGAACCAACACTGACCAATAACAGAATTTATTAATCTTTGTTAATATTAGGCCTTACTGATAAAAACAGAAATATTCATTGTTAGTTTATGTTAAGGTAACATATCTAATACTATGTTAATAACAATAACAATAACCATATGTAAGTACAATCAGCTCCATTAAATAATCAGGGTAGTTACATGTTGTTCATTATTATTACTCAGTAATTACCTGTTAATAAACAGCAACGTGAACACTGTAAAAATTGCAAGTTAGTGCATATTACATTAACTAATGTTAATGTATACAACTTTAATCTTTAAAAATGTAATAGAACATTATTAAAAAACTTAACATGAACTATTATTAATAAATGCTGTAAAAATATTGTTCATTCAAAGTTCATGTTAATTTTTGTAATTTATTCAAGAAGTACTAGAGTAGTTATTTTTAAAATAATTAAGAAAAAGTACATTTCTAAAAATTGACGTACAATTTATCCATCTGCCTTTTTTTTTCAACATCATGCTGTGAGGTAAAAATATATATGAATGGATGAGGGAAAGTTTAAAGTTTTTATATATTAAGTCCTGTAACTAATTTGTCCTGATTTTTAATCACCTCAGTTCTTTTTAAACGGTCGAGTGGTGTGAACATTTTATTTTAAAAGTACAAAAATTCCACGTAATCTCTCAAGTAAAATGAAGTCATTAAAAATACATGCATAATATTTACAAAAGACTTGGCAACATGCAGTTTAAAATAGTTATAGATGGAGTTTGTCACACCACAGAACATGCCAACTTCCTTTATGTTTTAAACTCGATTTTTCATTTTCATCAACTTGAATGTCCTTATTTTTCACTGACATTTATCTTTGTGTGAGCTCAAGTTGTTGATAGATCTATTATGTTACAGAAAAAGACTTGTCTCCAGAGTCAAAACGCAGGCTTTGCATGTGCCGTTACCTCTGACATTTTACCAAACACGTTAGTAAGCTCCTACGATTCCTTTAAGAAAAACAATAAAGCATGTGGATTGCATCAGTCTTGTCTAAACAACTAAGTTTGAGACAAAAAAGATTAGGCAGAACTTGCCTTGGGGGGTAGGGGATGTAATATATCTGCATATGTGAATGCTGGTAAATCATCTATCTGGGGATGTCGGGAAACTTTGCATTTCGGTCCATTTGCACTTCTGAGCTCAAATATGTTTACTGCATTTCTCTCCTCTGCGGTCCCCAGTCTAATTGCCATTGCTTATGCTCGGATGCGGAGCACTTAGAAGAAAAAAAACGAGAAATCAGAAAACGTCAGTCAACTTCTAAAGCTCGGTTCACAGCTGCTCGCAAAATACCATGGAAACGCATAAAGCTTTTCCACTCTGAGAGATTCACTCCGGGTTTGGTTAAGCACCCAAGGTTATGCTGCGTAAGTGCACACTGGTTTATATTACTAAAAAGGAATCAACACTGAAACGTATCTCAACGCTCTGTGATTAACAACAGAGACAAAGTGTACTCAATATGCATCATGTTTGATTGAAAACACAGAGGATATTGGCAGTTATTAGAGGAAAACTGTGAAGCTGATAATTTTAGTCCAATAACAACTGAGAAGAGCGTACTGTATGATCACATTGATGCACTGTGATTCATTTCTTCATACGGTTGTAAAGAAAATAGATTTTTAAATTTTTTCCTTCATATGTTTTTACATTTTTAATACATTTTTCTATGGCAAGGCCTTGCGTACCTTATTGCTTAAGTAAACAGTCCATCTGATCATCCAGCATTTGTCTAAACCCATAATGCAGTTCTGTAAGATCCCTGAGCAGCCTACAGCCTAGATAACACAAAAACACATCACAATGAAACATAGAGGCCTGACCCATACTAACAGTCTGCACATCACAGTAACTTTCATTCAATGCAGAACCACATATGAAAAGACAAATCTAAATCCTCTCCAGACATGGTCAGGGTTACGTGGATTAACAAGATTAAGGGTGTGGGCGTTTTTCAGATTTATCCTTTGTCCCTAAATATAAATAAGAATAATAATAAAGCAAGAAAGGAAGAAGGCAAAAAAGAAATGAAGGAAGGAAAGTAGGAAGGAAGGAAGAAAAGTAGGAAGGGGGGAAATAAGTAGGAAAAGTAGGATGGGAGGAGAGTAGGGAGAATATTAGGAAGGAACGAAGGAAAGTAGGAATGCAATAAGAGAAAAAATAAGAAAGGAAGGAAAGGAAAGTATGAAGGAAAGAAGGTAAGTAGGAAGGAAGGATGAAAAGAAGGAAAAAAGTAATAAAGGAAGGAAGGAAGGAAGGTATGCAGGAAGGAAGGAAAAAAGAAAGGAACGTGCATGTAGGATGGAAGTATCAAAGGAAGGAATTTTATAATGAATGCTAATTACATATTAACAGTTTTTTATAAAGTGCTAGAAATAAGGAATGGTATGTAAGTAAAATAAAGGGAGGGAAGGGAAACAATGAATAAAAAGGAAGAGGGGAGGAAAAATACTTTAAAATAAATGTCATTAATTTTAACAAACATGCATTATATCTATATCTATATAACATCAATAATAATAAATAATCACTTAGAAAGGTCATGAAACCTTTTAATATATTTTAGTGTTACAGATGAAAAGAATGGTAGAGAGAAGGGAAAGATGGAAGGAATGAAGAAAACCAAAAAAAAATGAAAAGGCAAACACTATACACAATGTTAAGTCCTATTTCACGCCGTGTTCTCTGGCCCAATCCGATAACCCAATAGCAGACAAGTACTCCTCCAGTGTGTGGACAGTCTGACATGTTTTCGCCGTGCCACTGTGTGTGATGGGTGCTGGTTTGGCGAGCTGCTGTTACAGCACAGAGCTGCTCCATAGTGTCGCCATTATCGTTCGAGAAACTTCGAGAGCTGATTCACTGGGCCTGACCTTCACTGGGCCAAATCCAGTGTCTGTGTCACATGATTAACGTCAGCGATCGAGTCCAGAGAAGAAATAGGATGAGTTTATGTGTGTGAGAGTGTGTGCACATACTGTATGACTGTGTAAGAAGCCAAAAAAAGTCAAACACAAAGTTAGATCTCAGCTGCGTATGATATCTTAATTACACGTACACACAGACAGGTAGTCAATTCTCAAAGCAGACCCATCTCTCAGTAACAGTGTATAGCTTTCATTAAGGTCCAATCTCAGCGTTGACCCTTAGATCTTGTCTTCGTATTTTCACCGAATCCTTACTTCTCTCATTTAATGGTGCACTCCATGAACTTATTCACAGCTCAGAACATCAGAAATGGGCTCATCCGTTTAAAATTCTTCTTATTAAAGTCGTAAAAGTTCCAAACTTCATAGAAATGTCTGATTTATTGAAAATATCGCAGATGTCTCCGCAGGCGAATATGAACGAGCACTCAAATGATGATAGTATGTGAGAGAATTCCATTTTGATGCCACAAAGACTGCAGCGCTTCCTAATATACCTGTTAGACGTGCCACAAGGGAATTATCTGTCTCTTTGGATCCGGCAGTGTTACTCCAGGCTATTGTATTAAGTTCAGTTAGTTCAAATTAATTTCACACTCATTTTCATAGCTTTTGATCCCCAGTGGACTTCCTGCCATCATAATTTATTTAATAAAGAATATTTGTTCTTCTACCCTGAGATCCGAGCCAGAGTTTATCTGGCGAAATAATTGCGAAGACTTTTGAAATAAACGGTTCTTTTAGAAATGACACCTTAATTAGGTTTAAAGGAATAGTTCTGACTTCAATTGCACATTCAGTCGTTCCAAATCTATATGACATTCATTAACCTGTGGAACACAAAAGGAAATGCTTAGCAGAATGATCATGCTGCTCTTTTGCATAAAACTCTCACACACTTTCAGAGCATCATTATTGTGATGATCAATAATCACAAGATCGATTATCTCAATATCAATGCTCTGAAAGCGTTCACTGAGCTTCTAAGCGATAAAATACACTTAAACATTTTTTTATTAAATATGTCTTGGTGAGATATTAATGTAAACAGTAACAATGCAGTACGTAAACAGTGAGGAAAAAAATACGTTTTGAATTTTGAATATTTACTTGATAACTTGCAACAATGTTTGCTCGGAATAGTATTTTGTTTGGTATCAAAATTGGTTTCATATGTAGCAAAATTGACATTCTAACTGAAATATAACAAATTAATCTTGGGGCGGCTGTGGCTCAGTTGGTAGAGCAGGTTGGCCACTAATCACAGGGTTGGTGGTTCGATTCCTGGCCCACATAACTCCAAATGCCGAAGTGTCCTTGGGCAAGACACTGAACCCCAAGTTCCTCCCAATGTCACGTCAGTGCCTTGCATGGCAGCTCTGCTATCATTGGTGTGTGAGTGTGTGTGTGTGTGTGTGAATGGGTCAATGAGTTCACATTGAAAACCGCTAAGGTTAAAAAAGTGCTATATAAGTGCAGACCATCAAATCAATATCAGGACATCACCCTATATATGTTTTTTTTTTTTTTTTTTTTTTTTTAATGAACTACTTTTATAATTCTTTTCTGATGCTTTTTTGAAGTTCAAACAGACTTTCGGCAATATTTCTTCTTTTATGTTCCATGGATTTTTTTCTGGCTGAGCTAACTCTTCAATCCAGGTTGCGTTAGCTGTGTGATCCAGCAGACGAAAATTCGCTATCTGGGCTGCATTTCGGAGCGCAGCACATCTGTTGCGCAGCTTCTCGGTTTTCCCTCTGAGTGGCTGTCGACTGCTGGAAGCACTGGGTTGACACGGATAATAAAGATGAGTTTTCCAATAATTCAGTGGGGGGGTTGAATGACAGCTGCTACAGGAAACTACGCCAGGAAATATGGGATGGAAACTGCCGTTCAAGGTCCCCCTCTCGTTTTTGGAAGGAAAGTCAATGGCGAAGCAACTTTACTGGGCAGATTTGAGCTCTACCTGAGGGCTCTCTGATTAAAGTATGTTCAGAGAGCCCACCTGTCTCCCTGCGATGAAATCAATGTGGCCCGCCAAGAGCCCACGCGCCTAAATTGAAAGCTCCCTCTTTGCTATCAATCAACGAATAGGTATCTGACAAGACTTTGAGTGGCAACTTGTGTCTGAAAAATTTTATATGAGTATCAAGGCCATTATTTGCCTGTTTGCAGGTCCTCGGCTCACCTTGGGCTCTGCAAATTTGCCATTGCCAAGCAACGTTGACATCCATCACTTGAGAACAACCAATTAGCCTCTTAGCCTCAGCTCTCCCCTGTTCCCATTATGTCTCAGTGGAGACGTTCCATGCCAATCAGAAACAAGAGATTTCAATCAGATGTGCTCAAGTGTTTCCGAACAAGATTGGAGAATATGCTGCATCGACTCTGAAATCTGCCCCCTACCAGGAGGAACTTCCAATAATGGAGTGATTCAAAGTGAAGCCCAAAAAACAGATATTGCTCTAATCTAGGACTGTTTTTGATCTTTATGGACATCTATTTTGGGGTGCGTGAAAGATTGTGGTTATCCCATGATGTGACTGTATAGGGACATACAGTGGGGTCCAAAAGTCTAAAGGGGCGGTAACACTAGGCTATGAAAGTTTTTTCAGACAATGCCTCAGACTCCACAATTTGTGCAAAATCTGATAACCATGTTATCCAGCGTAATTTAACATGGTAAATGTCACAAATGACCTAGAAAATAAGAGCAGAATATTAACATTTCTTATTCATTTTACATCATAAAGTTTCTTTGTTTAACAGTTTTAAAAATCACAAAACATTCTTTTAATTTCTAGGTTTAAATTAGATTTTGAAAGCCAGACTTTAAATGTGGATTCAGACTTTTGGACCCCACTGTATATGCCCTGTTGATTTATTCATGACAATTCAATTACCCGTTTATCGCCTCTTAATTTATGTTGTAACTTCAGTGTTTACACAGTTGGATGAGCGTCTACCGTTGCCGTACAAATCATGATCTTGGGGATCCTCAAAGGGATTCTGTCGTACCTACCAAAGACAAAAGTCAAAAAACAGTGTTGACAATCGCTTCTAAAATGCTTTTTGATCAAATGGCTGAAGACTGTGGGAATTCAACGCAGATCTGTCACACCATCTGTACGACGTGTATCGCACTGGTTTTGGCAGGACATAACAGCTCAGATCATAACAGCGTTTGATGTGTCAATCAGATAAGAGCTAAGTTCCACAAAGACTTTCTTTGTTTCAGATTGACACTGAGTGGTGAAGATAGCAAAGCATGTCTTTATATCCCCTCTGTGGAAAGGTACTCATACATATTTAAATGTTACTTTTCAGCTTGATTCAATTACTGATAGTAACTCATGCGAAAACGCTTGCCAATCGTAAAAAGGTCATTGAAATATTTAAGTATGACATGTAGAGTAGAAAAAAAACCAGCTTGTTTAATTCTAAGTTTCAGAGAGAGGGTGGAAAATGGTAATGTATAAATTAGGGCTGGGCGACATGGCTGCAAAAATGTTATCTCGATATTTTTAACCTTATTGACAATATTTGGTATCTCGATAAATATGAATGTGTTCTGAAATTGCATACAAATTATTATTTTTTTTTTTTTCAATCAGAGGAACAATTATTTCAATCAAACAGCCATTGAAGCCATGTTGATTTTAGTCATTAAATAGAAGAAATAAAAATCATAAAAATAAAAAAAAAGGCATATTTCTCACCGTTTTTCACTAAATTTAACACAAGGAAGAACAATATTTAATCATTATCATTTAGATACAACAATACAGAAATAAAAAACAATATTCACTACATATATTTTGTACAAAAAAATATATTGTGAATACATTTTATGATACAAAATAGTATGATTTGTATTACCATAGTTTTCATTTTCCTGTATTATTACAAAAATGTTACTATGAAAATTAGCGTTCAAATATGGTTACTACTATAAAACCATGTACAACTTTTTCAGAAAAAAGAAAATAAAATAAAAAATCCCACCCTGTCCTCTTAGAGGCTCCATATTTAAAGAAATAGTTCACCTAAAAAATGCATTTTTTATTGTTTACTCACCTCACTCATGACGTTCCAAACCCGTATGACTTTCTTTCTTTCAATGAACACAAAAGGAGATGCCAGGCAGAATGACATCCTCAGTCACCATTCTCTTTCATTGAGATTGAACATTCTGCATAACATCTTTTGTGTTCCACAGAAGAAAGTCAGCATTACCGAATACACTGAACCCTATAAATTGAAGCCTCCCTCGCTTCCGTCAAGTGATTTAACAAGCCAATTAAAGTTCAAACAACTTCAACTATGACCCTATTAATTCTAACCTACTGGACAATTCAGATTATATATATATATATATGTGGGTGATGCCAGCTCTAAAATCAAAACAAGTCATTCGTGCAGAAATGTTCATGTTGGGATCAAAGCATCCCTTGATGCTGGCCTTGAGCTTTTGGGTTCGGGCCAATTCAGGTGAGTTTTTCAAGAATAACTTCAGGTTCATGTTTGTAATTAATTAAAAAGTAAATAGGCCTGCATAACTTGTTTCGTGCTGGAGCTCTCACTCGAACAGACGAGTTAAGGGCTGTTCCTACTAAACGTGTTTTTGCGCACAACTGCTCTGTATTTCCAATTGTTTTTCTATGTAAACGTGCATGATGGTCTTTGACCGTTGAGCTGCATCTCACTGTTTTTTCAGCACCTTGCGAAGGACTGACACATTTTCTAGATATCATGTCAAGTTTAAAAGAACTTCAGTTTTCGTTAATGCATCTCGTGACACCGACGTTCTGTTTCATTTGTTACACTGCCTCTAGCTTTTATAGTGCATGTGTCCAAAGATTAAACGTTCTGAAGAAGTTTAAGGTGCAAAGGGGACTTCCTGTGACTGTTAACCATTATTGTAGATTGTTCATCATGCAGTAAAGTTTCAGTGCTTGATAAATGGCAAGACAATGTATGTTTACTGATACAATACTGCTACGAATGTTGCCTACAATGCTTACAAAAATACAGCCTATTGCAACAAATTTACTTGCTTGGAGACAAAATTGTAAAGAGTAAGCGATTTTGGGTTTGGGTCGGGTACGGGTACCAGCAGGCTTTGGGCTTGCTTTTAAGGCCTGTAGTGTGGTATGATGGACCCTTTTCATAATTTGAAATGATGTGACAAGAGTCAAGAATAATAAACTGCTTTTGTGAGGAAGCAGTGTATAAATTGTCCACTTGTCCACTAATCTTCAACGTGTTTTCCACTCAACAATCCTATTGGAGTGAACAATGTGTGGAGTTGACTACGCATCCTTCAGTGATGAATAATGGGCGATTCTCAATTCTAAGAACGCAGGGAATGGACTTGTGTTCTTATGAAGACCAGTCTTGCCAATCTTCCTTGGAAGAACGAACTCGGAAGGACAGGATGACGTAGAACGCCAAGCTTTTTGATGTGCTACGATCTTCATGTTGCTTGGATGTGCTGTGTGAATCAGTCTTTTATCAATTCTTTGTAGCCTGTAGTTACATTAATTGCTACACAAGATATATACTTGTGAAAAGGTAAAAATGCTGCTCCTAAAGTCACCAGAATTAAATACTTTAGTGCTGTTTTTGCAAAAAGTTCCTCACTGGGGAGCATGTCCCCAGACCTCCAATAAGGGTACACTGTTTTGCTGTACCTGTGCTTTAGACAGAACTGTATAAAGCTGAAAACACCCCTGAAAGTGTGATGCCTGTTTTACTGAGGCTGCAGCGTAGAGATTTCTGTTGTCACCACGTGCAAACTGATATTAATAAAATCGCTTGGCCATGCCGGGTTTTGCACCTATTTTGTGAATAAACCTCAGCGCCCCCTGTTAATGATTTAACACCTCTTCAGCACCAGCAATCAAAATCCGCTGGCTTCACCCCTGGTCATTAAATGTATCTCAGCAGCATCAAGGTGGAATAAACACTAGAGGCTCTACAACAACAATAACTTTTGTTCCCTTTTCAGACAAATCATGAGTAAAATGGCAAATTATCAATTGAGTCATGTACAATTACTTTTACTATAGCATATGATTTGTAAGGCTTTAACCAACATAACCAACTACATTTACAAGCTTGCTCAAACATGATCAAATTGCACAAAAGCTCAACTGATAGAGCATTGACTTTTGATGTAAAGGAACGGGGAACGAGTACTGAATTGTGCACGAGTAGACACGTGAGCAGAAAGTGTGCATACAAGCGCCACAAAATGACGTGATTGCTTCATCAATTGCATTTTTCATATCACATTTGCTTTTAGGTTTAGGTTTAAGATTTAGGATGGGTAAGTAGGTTTTGTTGATATAAACACAACAGTGAATTAACTTAAAAATGCCCTAATATGTTTGGGGGAAATTCAACTCTCTTTTAGCGCCACTCAGTGGGCATTTCACCTCAGATCTGCTGCTAGGGATGGGCGGATCGATCCTAAAGTATCAATAATTCTGATATCGATTTTACATAAAAATATAGTGATCCCAATTTTTTTATTTTTAAAGTAGATATTTTATGATTTATTTATCATTAAAATTGCATTAGTAAACAGGGGCTTGTTCAAACAAGAGGGAGCAGTGCTTGTCTGAAATGACAGAAAGACATCATCTGAAGTTAATTATAAATATAGCTTAATGTTAGCCAAATGTTGCATTTATAAATGGTTTAAGAAATAGTTGTTTTAAGTTTGTTTACTGTAACTTAAATGTTTTTAAAACATTGATAAATTCCTGTAATGTTTAATAAATGACAAACAAAAACAGTCTAATTATTTGAAGTAGATTTTATTTTACAATAAAATATTTATATATAGCAAAAATGGTAATAAATAATAAAAATATATTTTTTTTAATAATAACCCATTTTATTCTGTCATGATATGCTAAAAGTTTGCTAGTCACTTTTTTTTAATGAGAACAGGCTCTGTTTTCTTAATAGAAAGATTGTCAGTTACTTACAAAGTCTTCCTTTTCCTTTTCTGAGTCTTTCTGCAAAAGTTTAACCAGGCAAATTCTCCACAATTCATCTACAAAGTGCAGACTCCTAGACAGAAAAAAGCCTGTCATTGTTTGAGCCACTTATATGACAAACTCTCTGAGTTTGCAGGTGATTATGGAGAGGTTTGCCCGATTGGCTATTTAAATATAAATCAGAGTTACTTTCTTCTTATATGCAAAGAGATTTTGGAGCCCCTGAGTCCTCTTTTTTTGTCAAATGGAATATCTAGAGGGAAAAAGGTATCTTGAAAATTGTACTCCAGGCAAGCAATGAAAAGCACAGTGCCTTGTGAGACGACCGGAACATGGTGGATGTGGGACTTGATTCCATAAAATAAGCCTCTGTGTGCCAATGATAAGCAAAAGTAAGGGCGTGGAGGGATGTATTTTAAAACAATCATAAAACACAGTCAGTTTCATGGGTCTCTACAGATGTTATTGTGAGTGTGTATTGGTATATATACACGGAGGGAAGATTCGAAGAAGTCCAGGCGATATATAAACAAGCTTGAAAATGAAACAGCCACTGCTACAGAAATGGATTTTGAAGCAATGTATTAAGGTATGTCAGCCACATAAGTTTCCATTCCTTGAGCCATATAGCAGAGTTCATGTTCAATATTAAATGAAGACTATGGCTGAAGATTTCTTTACTCCTAGATTCAATCTGTTCTCTTATCCAGTAATCATGCTGCAGCGGTCAAATAATTATAAAGGAAAACATCCATTACAACTGTACAACTCCCAATTTTGTAATTGTCTGAAACACACATATATATATATATATATATATATATATATATATATATATATATATATATATATATAAGGGTTGTAAATAAATATTGTATCGTATTGTATCATATGATACAACACTCCCGATTCAATACCATATGTATCAAACGATACATAAATACATTATTGTGTAATTAAAACCAAGCAGTGCAACAATCTCCTCCATGGTGAGGGCGCGCTGGCGCTCACAGGAAAAACAGAGTAACATATCTACAGTACGTAGGCGAGAAGATCGATGGAAAACGTCAAGTAGACTGTAATGATACAGCTTGTCGAATTTGCCAAACAATGGTGCCATGACCCCATGCTAGAGTACATCAAACATGTCACTTTTCACCGCGCAAATCTGTGGATTTGCGATGCAGTAACAGCAATATCGTCAAAGTTGGATATAACAACCAGCCTCTCCCAGACGACACAGAGCATGACATTGAACAAGACGCTAGTATGTAACAAAAACAAGCTATAGCGGGGTTCATTCATGGGGACAAGGAGGAAACGGGAAAAGTGATCAACTCAAACGCGTCATTTTTATTTCTTTAACTCAAAATTGATCACTCAAACGGAACACAGTCTGGGGTCTCTCTCTCAGTCTTTGGCGTTTTTGTGGCACCAATGTAACCGGCCCTGCTTGCCCTGCTCCTCCTTGTCGCTAACAAGGAGGCTAAAGGCTACAGCCCCTAGCATCAGTCGCTAGTGCACCTCTTGAGGTCAGGAGAGAGAGTCTCCTCCTTATATCACTCTCCCCATTGTTCACTGCAATCAGAAACAGGTGTTAGCCATATTGTGCTCGGGTGTGTACCGCTTTCTCTCTGGACGAACGGTCCACCACATGTAGCTCTGAACGGGATTCGAACCGGCATCTCCAGCGTGGGATGCAGGTGATCTAACAAGGTGGCTAAAGGCTACAGCCTCTAGCATCAGTCGCTAGTGCACCTCTTGAGGTCAGGAGAATGAGGTTTACACACAACACAGCTATCTACCAGCTGGCTCCCGTTACACTCACCCCCCTAAACCTCACTCCCATCCGGGTCACGGCACCAATGTAACCGGCCCTGCTTGCCCTGCTCCTCCTTGTCGCTAACAAGGAGGCTAAAGGCTACAGCCCCTAGCATCAGTCGCTAGTGCACCTCTTGAGGTCAGGAGAGAGAGGTTTGACCTCTGACATTGGTAACATAAAGCAGAGCTCTATAATAAAGTAACTTAAATAACACTGCATTTATTTTATTAGATGGTAGTGAGAAAAAAATTATACGAATTCACAGTTTTCATGCTTTTCTTGAGAAAAATGTTTTGTCTACACTTAAGTCTTTTGTACTTTGACAATACATGTTATTTCAAAACAGCTTTATAGAAAATCATGCCTTAATGGATTAAAACCCCCAGTGTCTGTGACTGTAGTAAAGGAAAAACTTTCAATGCTATTTAGTGGTGGGAGAAAAAAATAAAAAATAAATAACGCAAGAGGAACCTGACCTCTGGTTTTATGTTTATGTACATAATCCAATATTATATAGCAGATTGAGGAAAAACTGATCGGGTAATTTATTTGGCCTCTTTTCCCGTTTTTCCCATTAGTACTGGCTAATAACATATGTGCAATTGTTGTGCTCATACTCGTGTACATTTCATCTTCAAAAGCAGAGAATGATAAGTCTCATGTAATCACGGTTTTACGCTCTCCTTTTTCCAACATCCCCTTTTGCAGTGACTTAAACATAACAATAAAAATAAGAATAATAACTGAAAAAAATAAACCATGACCTCTAGAAAATGTAACTCAAATCTCATAATTTTTGATTCAACAAATGGCTTCAACAACAGTACTTGCATTCTATGGAAAAACGATGCTGTGAAAGTGAATGGCGACTGAAGCCATCATTCTGCCAAACATCTCCTTTTGCATCATACAGGTTTGCAACAATATGAGCGTTAATAACAAATGGCTGATTTTTCATTTTAGGCTGAAATATCCCTTTAATGCTTGTTAAAGTGTGGCTTTTTGAAAAATAAATGTTTGCTTTCAGAATAGTATCATCTGATTGCAGTGTCAGTAGTTGGTATTGGCCTTTAGTAGCAACATACCAGCTATTTACTGAACCATAATTAAACTGTATAAAAAAAAAATCAACAACTTGCAAATCAAGAAATTTAAAGCCGTAACTCTCCTAATACACACTGTGCCCCAAAATGCCCAAAACAATGAAACACCGAAAATTAAACAGAGGTGTAAATATTTCTTCTTCAATCAGAGCTGAAAGCAAAAGTGCTGTTACGCATTCATCATTCCTGTTGTGCCTAATAGGGGCAGGATGTAGTGCATTGACTCGGTCTTGACCCTGACTATGCTGTCAGTACTGTGGCTTGTGGACAAATCTGACATGACAAGCGTGCAATGTGATCTGAGTGTCAAGTAAGCTGCTTTGGTCAGAGATGTTTGACTATGCTGTAATTAAGTATGGCAGTTTTGAACCGCCATGAGCCTTGGACATACAGTATTTAAAGGAATAGTTCATCCCCAAATGACAATTCTGTCATTATTCACTCACATTCATGTCTTTTCAAAACTGCATGCTGTTATTTTTTTTTTTGTGGAAAACAAAAAGAGAAGGAGATCTTTTTCATGTTTCAGAAGTGATGTGATAGGTGTGGGTGAGAAACAGATCAAGTTATGATCATTTTCAAGTCCTTTTTTACTGTAAATCTCCACTTTCAGTTTCACTTCCACATTCTTCTTCTTTTGTTTATGGCGATTCACATTGTTCATGAATATAGTCACTTACTGGGCAGGGAGGAGAATTTATAGCAAAAAAAGACTTAAAAATGTATCTGTTTCTCACCCACACCTATCATATCGCTTCGGAAGAGTCATATGGATTACTTTTATACTGCCTTTATGAGCTTTTTTGACCTTCAAAGTTCTGGTCACCGTTAACTTGCATTGAATGGACCTAGAGAGCTGAGTATAGTTTTACTACAGTAATGTTGTATTAACCATGACTGTAGTAACCATGGTACATTTTGTGGTTACTATGGTTTTACTACAAATACCATTTTTTAAATATGGTTACTGTAGTAAAAGAAGGTTAATTTCCATTATTTAAGAGGGTCATTTTTGGAATGGAATGTCACTTTAATTAAATATATAATATCAGGTGATAATTCTAAAATAAAATAATTAATTTGTTATAATGTTTAAAAATATGTTCTTTTTTAGCTTGAATGTAGTTAGCTACTTTTTTGTGAGTAGCTTGTTTTGTTCCTAACTACTTGAATAGAGTTGCTTGAATGTAGTTTAACTTCTTAATAATATGAGTGTGGCAGGGCGGAGGGCGGGGCCGGTCCCTTATCAGGCTAATTAAGCCTCCGAGAGGGATAAAATCCGATGGCAGACATTGGTGCGATGAGAGAGAGATCGTTTATGGCCATGTCCGTCATGTGTGTTTGTGTCTTTTGTTTAAGTTCATAATTAAAATATAATTTATATCGTCAAGCCGGTTCTCGCCTGCTCTTTTCCCTTAACTCCCTTTACACTGGTGCCGAAGCCCGGGAAGGAGGAGGGATGCCCGTCACGGAGTCCTCGACACTGCCGTCCACCCAGGGGAGCGCCGTTGCCATCCACCGGGGGAGGGAGTAGACCGACCGCCCAGACGCGGTGAATGGCCGCCATCTGCGAGGCGAGTGGGGACTGGACTCCCCGACCGCCTGGAGCGATGGAGCCGCTGCTAGGGGCGGAGGAGTGTCCCCACGAGTCGCCGAGAACGCGGAGGGGCGTTCTGACCGCCGGGGGTTATGAGTCTGACTCACCTTCTCACCTGCTCCTTTCCCTTCACTCCCTTTACAATGAGTAACTTCAAAGATTCAATGTAGCTTCACCAACTATTTTTCTAGAGGGGAAGACTGTCTGTAAATAATGACTTAATCTTTGTCTGTTCCTCCCACAAAGCTATTGTACGAATTCAAAAGACTTTAACATAGCACAAGAATCATATGGACTATTTTCTGCATGCTCTTTTTTTTTTTTTTTTAAGCTTGACAGGCTATCTCAATCATCTTTGATTTTGATTCTTCAAAAATTCTCCATTTGTTTACTGCTCACAAAATAACAGCATAAAGGTTTGGATAGATATTACAGTGTGTAAATAATGACCAAATGATTTCACACATTAATCATCCATCATCAGGGTGGCATGGTGGTGCAGCGGTTAGCACTGTCGCCTCACAGCAAGAAGGTTGTGGGTTCAAACCCCGGTTGCCCCGGCCTTTCTGTGTGGAGTTTGCATGTTCTCCCCGTGGGTTCTCTCCGGGTGCTCCAGCTTTCTCCCACCATCCAAAGACATGCAGGCTAGGTTAATTGATGTCTCCAAAAATTGTCCTAGGTGTCTATGTGTGTCCCTGTGATGGACTGGCGACCTGTCCAGGGTGTACCCTGCCTTTTGCCCAATGTTAGCTGGGATAGGCTCCAGCCCCCCCGCAACCCTGTACACAGGATAAGCGGTTGACGATGGATGGATAGATCATCCATCATCTTTCCAGCAGTTGTGGAGTAATTTCCACCACACCAAACATTTTTGCCCATAATAACGTTCTTTAAAGGTTAGTGTACTTGTGTCAGTGAAGAGCATGCTTGAGATAAAATATGAGACAAGTGATGTTTGAAGAAAATTTAAATTAAATACCTCTTGAGAGCAGAATATTTATACTGGGCATCATTTCCAGTCAATCTGTGATTTTGCCAAATTGCGCAAAAAGTGTGAAAATATTATTGTATTGTGTGTATTCAGGATACATAAAATGTGAGCTATGAAATTAGCATTTTCAAGACAAGTGATATTTTATTTTCGAAAACTAGGAATGTAATTTTCATCACTGTCATTTCCACCACAGAATTCTATTAAAACTAAACAGAAATTGAGGTGAGCTGGAAGTGACACTTTGGTGGGAATTGTCATAACTTTATGACATAAATCTCCAGTGATGCATGTACATACACTGTTGAATATAGTCCACAGAGCTTAAAGTGCCTGTAGGGGAAGACACACTAATATATATTGTAGATTTGAAAGCATTGCTCATGCAATCGAACTAAACAACAACGCATAGCCCCTTTCCCTGCTCCACGTGAATGTTCATTTTCCAATCTTTGATGTGATGGATGCATGCCAAGTTGCTTTAATAATTATATTTACTCCCACATATCTGCTTAAACAATACTTAACACCTGATTGGAAAAAATCTGAGGCTTCAAAATGACTGAAACAGCCTGCTATTCGTTCAAGGCAATCTTTTATTTAATGCAAGCTTCATTCTTCAATCAGCAGAACTGGAGAACTGGAGAACGCTAAATGAATTGGATGAGGCAAAGAAAAGTGGCCAGTGTCAAACATACTGCACAGCCATGCCGATCAATAGTCCCTGTCCCTGATCTGCAATTGATGAAAAGCTTCTCCACTCTGCTCTTTCTATAATCTCAGATCCTAATTTATCTATGTAGGGAATGTTTTTACCGAACATGCAATATTGATTCCACATCCCCATTGCCTTTATTCTTTCTTCTCTGTTTTTTCTTGCAAATCTATTACTCTTCTTTTGGTCCTCTGGTCCTTTTTGCATTTCAATCGCATTTGTATTTTCCATTTGCTGTATGTATACAGGATTGAGCATGCATACAAGCAGAAGAGGTGAACATACAGTGGAGAAAGGACAATGTACACCTACAGTCAGACGGATTTATAGACACATATGTACTTTACGTTTAACTAGATTTTTACATAATCTTAAGAAACTGTGAGTCGTGTTTACCCATGCGAAACTCGCTCCCAAGTTGCTAAGGTGTTGATATGCGTGTGTTAGCGTGTTCTGGGTGGTTGCTTAATATTTCAGGTCAAAAATTCCCACTTAAGTCCCTATATGTCTCAGGTTCCTCCTTCAATTTAAGTTTAAAGGGTTTTTCACCCTCATTATTATCCGATAGGCAAGTTACAAGCCAAAGCTTAATACATTAAAGGGGTCATGATATGAGGAACAAGTTTTCCTTGATATTTTGACATATAAGAGGTCATTGTATGACCAAAACTTACTGTAAGTTTCAGAACTCAAAACTTCCTCCTTACTGCAAAAAGAGCATTTGTTGAAACCAAACTGCCAAAATGACACGCTCTCTACTTCCTCTACATTGTGAAGTCACACTGTGGTAGACATTTGCATCTGAGAGCCTCCAGAACATCACATCAATGCCTATTTTACCTTATCACTTATGTAGCCCGCCCATAAGCGGTGAGCAGTGAGATGGCATGGAGAGAGTAGGTCAGTCAAGGGCAGAGTGCCAATCATATTAGTGGGTGTGAGTTTTTCGACAGAGGGTCAGAATGAGGGTGGAAAATAATCATGTTTTACAATTATATGACTACATGTGAACCTCAATAATCATAAAAAAAAAAAAAATTGAGAATAAAGTCATAATATTTTGAGAATAAAGTCACATTTCTGAGATTAAAGTTGTAATAGTTTGAGCAAAGTCAACATTTCTAGAACAAAGTTGTAACAGTACAAGATTAAAGTCAATGTTATGAGAACAAAGTCAAAATTATATTAAATTAAATTAAATTAATTCTTAAGTCTTAAGTATCTAAATTAAGTAATTTTCATTCCTTTCTGAGCAAACACACCTCCTTTCTATGTAAATTAGTCTCATTGTAGTTTACATTTCATTCACAAAAATTGCCTGGTGCAATTTCAATCACACTATTACCGCAAATAAAAGTATTACATTAAAATTAAAGTTTATATTTTTATTTTTTTATTATTATTTCTGTTATTATATTCTGCTATAGTTAATACATTTTGGCACCTTGACCACCACTTGTCAGTATTTCCACATTTGTTAAGTAAACTCCTGGACATATTTGCCAAAGTTTCAGCACCTTTGGCACGGACAGCTCCCGTAGCACTTCAGTTCTACTTTAACCAGTGATTCGCCTGCTGGTTTGGGAAACAGCCATTAATCCATCTTAAAATAACGAGCGACGTTAGTTAAGATAATCCTTAATGTTTAAAATGTAGTTATTGGGAAACCCAGACATGGTCTGATTTTTTTGTTGTTTTTTGCTCTCAAAACAATACTATAACTGATGTGATGTTACTTCCTTACTGGTAAATGCACAATTTTGTTATTATTATTATTTTTGTTTATTTATTTTTTTGGTGGGGGGGAGGGGGGGGGGTAACATTGATTATATAATGTTATTTTATAATAGCTTATAATACCATATTAATATCATAGATCATCATCAAAAACATAGTACGCAGTATGTGGTTGAGCAACTATCATCTCTTAGATATTGACCAGTATATTTTAAGGTTTGCATGTAAATAAGAAACACTAACACATTTGCCCTGTGAAAAAGGGCAGGGGACATTTTGGGGTTTATTGAAAAGTGGGGGGAGGGGGTGCCCCCCCACATCCTCTAAGCCCATTTCTATTATTAAATATCAATAATTTGATATCAATATTGCATAAGAGAGTTTCAAATAGGTTTCCTGAACCCTTCTTCCATCTGTCATTGATTGAAAAAACAGATCTGTTCCCGACCCAAATTGACACCAATGGTTGAGCCAGTGTTGCTGTGTCAGGCTAGATGCTCAAACAAACAGAGCAATGGCATATGGAAGAAGCCAATATGACAAATATTTTAAAATGACACACTTTTGCTTTAAGAGTGGCAGGATCGAAATGTTGACACCTGTCAACATTATTTCTTATTTTTTGATTCTTATAAAGTATCACTTATACATTCCAAAAGCAATCATTTTTTAGATTTTTCAAACAGGTTTCTCAAGAAAGTACCACTACCATTTCTTTGGATTGCCAAGATGAAAAAGGTTAAAATTCAAAAAGATTGTATTTACACTGCAGCCGTTGGCAGATGGGCTGTAAGTATGTCCTAGCCTTTACTAAATTGCTTTTACCATGATATTGCACTTCTGGGTATAATTTCCTCAAGACTTTGAAGTATTTATACTGTTTCACTTGGCAAAAACCTGTTCCACTTCTCCTTGCGTCCTGGCCTCTATTCAAGCACTATCAGAGAAGAACATTTTCACATGAATTCAACACGTTCAATCTACCAAATGCTTTCTTTTTAAACAGGCATACTTTGGATGATGCGCTCTATGCATTTATCTTGCAGAATGTCTTTAAATCATTTAAAACTAATTTGATAAATTTACTAAACTACAAACCCTATTGCAGTGCATTCAGAAAGTTTTCAACCCCCTTAAATGTTTTCACATTTTGTTATGTTGCATTATTGTTTTCACATCAATCTACACTCCATACCCCATAATGACAAAGCAAAAAAACAAACTTTTTTGATAACTTTTAAATTTATTAAAAAGAAAAAACTACAATCACACTGACATAAGTATTCATACCCTTTGCTATGACACTTAATTTCATTTAATTGATTTAGCTCAGGTGCATCCCATTTCTCTGGATCATCTTTGAGATATTTCTACACTTTGATTGGAGTTCATCTGTGGCAAATTTAATTGATTGGACATGATTTAGAAAGGCACACAACAATGTTTATAAGGTCTCACATCTAAAAATGCATATCAGAGTAAAAACCAAGCTATGAGATCAAAGGAACTGCCTGCAGAGCTCAGAGACAGGATTGTGCCAAGGCACATATCTGGGGACGGCTACAAAAACATTCAGCTTCATTGAAGGCTCCCAAGAGCACATTTGCCTCCATAATTCTTAAAAGGAAGAAGTTTGGAACCACCAGGACTCTTCCTAGAGCTGGCCGTCTGGCCAAACTGAGCAATCGGGGCAGAAGGTCTTTGGTAAGAGAGGTGACCAAGAACCCGATGGTCACTCTTGTTGAGCTCCAGAGATCATGTGAAAATGGGAGAATCTTGCAGAAGGACGACCATCACTGCAACACTGATCTGGGTTTTATGGCAGAGTGTCCAGATGGATGCCTCTCCTCAGTCCAAGACACTTAAAAAACACCTAAAGGACTCTTTGAGAAACAAGATTCTCTGGTCTGATGAAACAAATATTGAAATGTTTGGCCTCAATTCCAAGCGTCATGTCTGGAGGAAACCAGGCACCGCTCATCACCTTCGCAATACAATCCCAACGGTGAAGCATGGTGGTGGTAGCATCATGTTGTGGGGGTGTTTTTCAGCAAAATACAGAGATATCCTTAATGAAAACCTGGTCCAGAGCACTCAGGACCTCAGACAGGGCTGAAGGTTCACCTTCCAACAGGACAATGACCCTAAGCACACAGCCAAGACAATGCAAGAGTGGTTTAGGGACAACTCTGTGAATGTCCTTGTGTGGCCCAGCCAGAGCCCAGACTTGAACCCAATCGAACATCTCTGGAGACACCTGAAAATGGCTGTGCACCGATGGTCCAACCTGACAGAACTTGAGAAGATTGCAGAGAAGCATGTCAGAAAATCCCCAAATCCAGGTGGGCAAAGCTTGTTGCATCATACCCAAAAGACTTGAGGCTGTAATCGCTGTCGAAGGTGCTTCAACTAAGTACTGAGTTAAGGGTCTGAAAACTTATGTCAATGTGATTTTTCATTTTAATGAATTTGCAAATTTATCAAAAAATCTTTTTTTTTTTTTGGGGGGGGGGGGGGGGGGGGGTATAGTGTAAATCATAATTAAAAGCATAAAATGAAGGGGTCTGAATACTTTCTGAATACACTGTGAATGTACTAATCTGTAACGTTTTAAGATTGTAATAAAAAAAAAATTATATTTCCAAATTATTTTGTTATCAAGAAGTGGAAGCTACATCAAACCACCCATTTACTCTGCCAAGAATACATTTTTTCCTCAAAACTCACTGAGCAAATAAAAAGCCGACTTGTGCGAGTAGCAAAAAGAAGAGCAAGGATCACTTTGAAGGAGCTGCAGAGTTCAGCAGCAGAGAACGAATGAAGGTGCACCAGTCAACCATAACAAGAGTTCTGTATTATACTGGTCTATACGAGGAGGGTTGCACAAAAGAAGCCATTACTCAAAAGTGTGAAAGGCTGTCTGCAGTTTGCTCAAAAGTATAATAGTGACCCAGGTGCAATGTGGGGAAAAGATTTTGAGGTTGGATGAGACCAAGATCTTAAACAAGCTTTTTATACCCCTAGCTCAAAGCTCTATGAGCAGTGTAAATCTAGCACTGCCTACACCTCCAAAAACACCATCCCTACAGTGAAGTATGGAGCTGTTAGCACCCTGCTGCAGGGCGGCTTTACATCAGCAGAGTCTGGGCATCTTGTTAAGAATAAAGGGAGAATGGATGGTGCAAAATTTAAGGCGCTATTGCGAGAGAATCAATGTCAGGCTGCTAAAACTGAAGCTTGGGAGAACATTCATCTTTTAGTAAGACAAACTCAAGGCCAAATTAACATTTTATCCCTTACGTTTTTAGAGACAATTCCTAAAAACATTTTTGTTCGGGTAAAAAAAAGACCCGGTAGAGTGCAGTAGATGTACAGCACACCTCACTTTTGCTTAATCTGGAAATAACGCCATCTGATATTCTTTTACAGTCGATATACACTAAACCCTTCATTCTGAGTAAAACAAAAGCTGATAATTGGAATCCTTACACATTATATCTGTTTGAAACAAATACAGAATCATTGTTTACATTCTAAAAGAGTTTTAATTACAGAATATAAAGAGGAAAGATGAGCAACAAATACCGTATATACAGTAGGGATCAGGATATCACAGTCTCTTTTTACCATTTAGTAATGCCCTAGTTACCAACTATCAACTCCCTAACAAACAACCTAGTAAACACCCAGAACCAACTATGCATGAATACAAAACAGGTGATTTAGTCATTGTTATGGAGAATCCAAAGGCATTTTTAACTAAATACAAGCTTAAAATTTATTTACCACTGTTTTAACTCTTAAGCGGGTCAAAAATGACCCAAACATCCTATGTAGGTTACATACAAAAAGGTCCTACATTTGGCCCACACTATAAAACATAACATGTGAAAAACATCTTTACAACAAGATACACTTACTTGAGACATGTAAAAAATGACACTAGATAAATCTTGTTTTCTGACAAATCTTAGAGCATTTATTAAGGTTTATTGTTGTTTTCCCCATAATTAAGTTTTGCTGAACCCTTCGGCAAATAGCTGTTTTTGTTGTTATTGTTGTTTGTTTGTCTGTTTTAAGCACCAATTTAACATAATTTTGTCCCAAAACAGGACTTAAAGGAATATTCAAGGTTCAATGCAAGTTAAGCTCAACTGACAGCATTTGTGGCACAATGTTGATTACCACAAAAATATAATTCCGTCTAATCCCACCACAAGCAAAAATCGAGGTTACAGTGAGGCACATACAATTAAAGTGAAGAGGCCCAATGTTTTGGAGGATTTAAAAGCAGAAATGTGAAGCTTATAATTTTATAAAAGCACTTACATTAATTCTTCTGTTAAAACTTGTGTATAATTTGAGCTGTAAAGATGTTTATATCGTAATTTTTATGGTCGTTTAAGGGTTTTAAAGGTTTACAGCATTAAGTCGTCATGGCAACAATGTTGTAAAATTGGATATAACTGTAAACAGAAAAGGTTAGTAAATTAAATCATGTTATTATGCATATTACTTATGTCTTTTGGCTTTTTAATGTTTAAGGTTTGGCCCTATTCATTGTAAGTGCTCACTGTAACCCAGAATTTGTCTTATTGTAAAGAAAACGAGGGAAAAGTCTAAATATTTTTTTCTTGTAATCAAAACATTATGTCACAAATGCCTTTGGATGAGCTTAACTTGTATTGAACCCAGAATAGTCCTTTAAAATCTTAAAGGGGACCTATTATGCATAATTCACTTTTACATGGTGTTTGAACATAAATGTGTGTTGGCAGTGTGTGTACACAACCACACTATAATGATACAAATCTACCCAGTCCTTTTTTTTTTATCCCCATTAATTATAAGCACTGTCTTAGAACAAGCCATTGGTAGATCTGTACAAAGTGACGTCACTTTGTACAGGCCCCGCCCACGACAGTTGACGGACACTTATGACGGACATGTTTGTTTGTGTTGTTTCATTATAGCACATAGAGAACGTTGTAACAGTATTTGTGTGTGTGTGTTGCTCATCCATCGTTGCAAAACTGTGGAAAAAACTCTACAACCAATAAATACATTTATAAAATAACCATTCGGAAATTTCCTGGTTAATTCTCAAAGTTGTTTCTTCTGAGTCTCTCCCTCATCAGCGTCTGCCTCCAGTTTAAACATATAGGGCTGAACATCACTATTTTCACTGTCAGTCATATTGCTTATGATGTCTAGTTATCCGAAGCAGAGATGTCAAAACTCCGCCCTATTCTGGATACGGGGCGGGGAGCACCAGCTCATTTGCATTTAAAGACACACACACGAAAACAACTCGTTTTTATTCCTACTCAAAAATTGCCATTTTCAACATGGTATAATACATGTCGTATAGGGTATTTTGATCTGAAACTTCACAGACACATTCTGGGGACACCAAAGATTTAAATTACATCTTGTGAAAAGGGGCATAATAGGTGCCCTTTAAGAAATATTGCTGTTCAAGCCTTAATGCATTTGTATGCTTAGATATTTTACTAGAAAAAAAAAGACAGAAATACTGTAGTTATACAATTATTTGCTGTCAAAGTCCCTCTTTTGATCCACACAGAACATGTGGCACTGTTTGGAAATCATTCGACCAACCTGAACAATCTAAAGCAAATCTGCCTGGAAATATATGTCAAAATGTAATCTAGATAGTATGCAAACATAGTAAACACTGAGCCCAAAACCTGTCAAGGTAGCTCTACAAAAT
The DNA here is from genome assembly GCA_032164185.1 of Moxostoma hubbsi. Lineage (NCBI taxonomy): Eukaryota > Metazoa > Chordata > Actinopteri > Cypriniformes > Catostomidae > Moxostoma > Moxostoma hubbsi. The sequence goes on from JAVLUX010000018.1 coordinate 5,904,360, forward strand.
ATTAAAGGAATAGTTCACCCTAACATGAAACTTCTGTCATAATTTTTTCATACTCATGTAGTTTTTTCTTTGAATACAACAGTTTGTGGCAAGCGTAGCTTTCAAGCACTAACAGGACACCATACTATGGAATCTGGTTTTGATATATATATATATATATATATATATATATATATATATATATATATAAGCCTAAATTTATGTGGAATATTCACATGTTTTTCAACCGGTCTCTAAATATTATATTGTTTACATTCCCATGGTTTCAAAATCTCATCAAACACATATTAATCATGCAGGTTGCTATGCAATCTCACAAATGATATGCAGACATGTAGGAATTCTCTCGGCTGACATGTCCCTCTTATGAACTGACACAGTCATCCATTAAATACAGCCTTTGGTTGTGTGAATCTGGTTACCACAGTAACTGATCGAGGTCCTGCAATCGCCACGGCAGCACTTGATGATCTGTACGCCATTGTCAGCACTGGCACTGATGTTCCTGCAGCTGCCAAGATGAATCAGCTTAAAGAGAATGATCCAGACACCGTCCCTTAAAGCACAACTGTCACGAAACTTCGAATCTCCACCAAAAATGGAGGGGGAAAAAATCTATCTGTGGTGCAATTCTTACAATTTGAGTTTTAGCTTGCTTTCATTTCACTTTCTCTCTCTCTCTCTCTCTCTCTCTCTCTCTCTATGTGTGTGTGAGTGTGTATTTATCACTTTGTGGGGACCAAATGTCCTAATAAGGATATTAAAACCCAAAATTGTTGACTTTGTGGGGACATTTGTCAGTTCCCATGAGGAAAACAGCTTGTAAATCATACTAAATTCAGTTTTTGGAAAATGTAAAAATGCAGAATGTTTTCTGTGAGGGTTAGGGGATAGAATATGAAGTTTGTACAGTATAAAAAAAATATGTCTTTGGAAAGTCCCCATAAAACATGGAAACCCAGTGTGTGTGTGTGTGTGAGTGTGTGTGTGTGTGTGTGTGAGTGTGTGTGTGTGTTTAAACAATGGGAAGTAATAGACTTCATCTTGGACATCATCCCAGCAACACACAGAGCAGGTTAACAGCTAGATTGCATCCTTACCCATAACTGTATCTCTTATATTAATCTTGATACTCTACATATCATTAAACATTATCATAAACATTTCTTCATCAATTTCTTCATCTTTCAATCTCCCTTCTTCCTTACCACTCACTCCACCTTTGGTCTTTGCAACCCTTCCCACCACTAACCATTTTTTCTTGATATATCCTCATTTGTACAGCCTGATCTCATACATAATTATTTATTTTTATCTAATAAAAAAGTATTACAATTAAAATAATAATGTTTCACCTTTTTACTAAAAAAAAAAAAAAAAAAAGCTTTTAAAATATTTAACTACATTTTCGTTCAACTTCACAATAATGTTTTTATTGTGTTTGGTGTTTATTGAAATCTTGAGTTTGTTCAGAACAAAATACTAGCTTGCTACTTGAATACTGGTTAACGCATACACAATTTTTCAAAACAACATCAAGATTTTAGGTTAAAATGTATATGAATGAATAAGGAATATTTTAGGTCTTGTAACTCGATTCCATTTCAGGTTTTCACCATCTTTAATTACTTTTTTTTTGCCTCATTTCAATGGTCCTACAGTGACAAATTAATCTATAAAAGTACAAATACTCCATGTAGTCTCTTATTAAATATAAATACATATATATAAATACATATATATATATATATATATATATATATATATATATATATATATATATATATATATATATATATATATATACACATTTTCTTTCAACTTCATGTCACAAATGTCAATTTTTTTATACAATAAAAACTTTAAAAGTTTTGTCACTAGGCTGCTCTGTTACATAAATACATTCAAAACATTTTATAATATACTTTCAAAACATAAACAAATAAATAAATACAATAATAAAAAGTAATACTGCTGCAGGAGCAACCCCTGGGCATGAACACATTGCAATAAAAACTCTCAATAAAAATAACATCATAAAAACTGCATTGAATTCATGTAAAAACAATGAGAAAAATGCTGTTTAAAGTAGTTTAATACACAAGGTCACACTGCAGGACATGTCTACTTCCCAAAGCATTTTCATGTCAACTATACATATATCGTAAAATATTTGAATTTTTAAATCCATATCTTCATAAGCGATTTGATAGGTGTGGATGAAACATTTTTTTTTTACATTAAATCTCCACTTTCACTTTCACATTCTTCTTTTGTTTTTGCTGATTCACATTCTTTGTGCATATCACCACCTACTGGGCAGAGAGGAAAAACTATAGTAAAAAAAAGGTTTAAATATTGATCTGTTTCTCACCCACAACTATCATATCACTTCGAAAGACATGGATTAAACCACTGGAGTCATATGGATTACGTTTATATTGTCTTTATGTGCTTTTTGGACCTTCAAATTTCTGGCCACTATTCACTTGCACTGTATGGACCTACAGAGATTAAATATTCTCCTAAAAATATTTGTTTGTCTGTAGCATAAGAAAGAAAGTCATACACATCTGGGATGGCATGAGGGTGAGTAAATGAGATCATTTTCATTTTTGGATGAACTATTCCTTTAAGCTCTGGCTGCCCAACCCTAGTGTCACTCATGTTTTAAATTACTCAAGATTTACCAGTAACAAGCTACTTTTTCCAACGGGAAGCATAAAACCGTTTTCGGTCACATTGCTTGAGTAAGCAGATACAAAGCCAAAACCGAGTAACTACACCACTTAAACTGAGAATAATAGCTTCAAAGTTTTATCATTTATTGAGTAAAAAGTGGATTATAAAATAGTCTCATTCCATTTTCTCTGAATCTGAGTATAGTTGAGTCACAGGACAGACCCTAGTGTTTGAGACCTGATTTCATGTGAAGTCAATGTAATTAGCCTTTGCAGGACAGAACAGATGAACAATTTTTCATTTGAAGTATTTTTAAGTTTGTAGCTTTTGATACTACAGTTTCCAAGTAACTTCCCAAAGAGGTTCAGAGAGGTTGTTCTTCAAATTGTCCTCTCAGCCTTGCATGCATCATGATAAAGACCTAAACTGGAGAACTGTACCACCAATAGGAAAAATACCTTTTTCTGTTCTTCCCACTCAAGCATAGAAGCCATAACACAAAAGAGGTTTCTTGCGAAGCATTTCACATTTAAAAGAGTTGCAGGTGCGCTGTGGCGGATGCGCTTTGTTTGTTTTCAAGGAGCAAGCCAGCACAGTTGGCTCGCAATTTTGCCATGCAGTTTAAATGCTGATGGCCAAAACTCACTGTAATGAAGAGGTTTGCCTCTTGTCGCCACTTTCAGGCACTCGTTATTTCCGTTGCATTGCTGCTACACGCCAAGCGGCGGCACAATGAGAGCGCATGAAGTATCCGTGGCTGCCTCACCTTTGGAGAGCTGCAAAGATGAAGTGGTGCAAACGTTGTTTTGTTTTGTCAGAATGCTTGGCAGCACTTAAAAACAAGTGAAGCGTTTATTGAATGCAAAATGATCACCGAGCACTCAGAAGGAACATAGGTTTGAACAAAGTAGACCAGGTTATTACTCTCAAACGCTTCGGGCGTAAAGCGAACAGCAGCCGCTTCATCAGATTTGTGCTTTGTGATCAAATTTAAAGCAGTGAAAAGGAAAGGGGGGGAAACAAAATACATTGAAATGCGTCACAATATATGGGCCTGTCATCAGAATGTCTTCTATGTTCTTCTTGAAATAAGATATGATGTTACACTCCAAACTTTATTCATTTTTATTGGAGTGAAGTTTTCTGAAGGAATATTGTATTACTCAAAGCAGACAGAATAGAAAAGATAATTAAAAAAAAAAAAAACTTTAATATGCAAAACAATCTTAATTGTAATAAAAAGAGGTGAATTTTCTTTATGCATACATATAATTTATATTCCATTCTTTTTGGGGTGAAACATGGCCTGTAAAAGATCTTGACAGGTTTCGTCACAATAAAACACAAATTAAATACCAGCTTCTCACAGCGGTCCCATTTTATAGGCATCCTCTTATGTTCCGTCTAATGGACTTGAGTATGATGGGAGGTAACGTTTAGTGTCACCCATATCTGACAAAACCAGCAGTACAATTCCATTTACACAAAGAAATGATTTAAACGCCGGTACAAAAACTCCTCTAAGACAATGAGAGAAACCTAAAAAGCAGATCTGGTTGAATAATTTATAGACAGATTTGCAGTTAAGAATTACTCTCCTGTTATTCACAGGAGAGGGAGAGAGGAAAGAGAGCAAATAGAAGAAAGAGAAATAGAGATACCTACTGACCCAAAAACCTGGAGAGAGGCAGATACAAATATGAAAGGAGGAAGGAACTCTTGTTAAGGAATCTAGCTGCCCCGCGTCAGGTCACATCATTAAATGAGCTCTGGTGCAAAGTGACTCATCATTCGTTGACATTCGACGGCGGTTCTGAGACACAGAGTGCCAGATTTGAACAGCTAGATGACCCGAGAGCGAGCATGGGTGATGACACACGATAGGAGCCATTTTTTTTACAAATATGGTACAAAATAGGGCCTAATAGTTTTTTTCTATTTGGGACCAATATTCAGTCAAAGGAGGTGCTTAGAAAATCATTCACATCAGAAGGTCAAGCTAAATATTATATGAGTTGTTTTATTTTCTATTAATTTTTATGAGGTTTGCATTTTTTTTTACATTGTTACCACATTTTAAACCCTTATTTGTGTTGTTTTGAATTATATATATATTTAAAAAAAAAAAAATAAATAATATAGATATTTTTTTTTACAAAATTTGAAATAAAAATACATTAACAATTTAAATAAAAACATGTAAAAAGTTAATTCAGTGCGATTAATTATACGTGAAAAAAATGTACACAATTAATCATGTCCCCGACCATAATAAGGATTATTCCGTCAATATAAGCAATTCAAGCGTGGAGTACCACCTGCTTTCTCCAGGGGGCAGTAAGCGAAACTCGCTGTATAGGCAACGTGCAGCTCATAAAGACAGAGAACAAACCAAGAGCAGACAGCACAAGATGAGAATACATTCTTGCGTTCAAACACAGCTTAATGGAGCACAAATCCGAAGGCAGATATCTCAAGATGTACGTTTTAACTTGACAAAGCGATCTACAAACGGTATTGTTATGACGCAACACAACTGAGACGCTCAAAAAGCATCCGGGCGCATCCTTAGACAAGCCCTTATAATAAATCTCTTATTGACGATGTTCAGTAATATGGAAATAAACAATATATTGCATTCTGATGCCACTTCAGCCAAGTTTTTTTAATGGATTTAAAATTTCTGTATTTTATATATATATATATATATATATATATATATATATATATATATTTAATTTTAAATTATTTATATATAATGATTTATAATTAATTAATCATTATATACTGGCAGCCAAAAGTTTGGAGTAATGTACAGATTTTGCTGTTTCGGAAGGAAATTGGTACTTTAATTCACTAAAGTGGCATTCAACTGATGATAAAGTATAATCAGGACATTACTGATGTAAAAAAAACAGCGCCATCACAATTTGAAAAAAGTAATTTTTTATCAAATCTAGAAGGGCCCCATTTCCAGCAGCCATCATTCCAACACCTTATCCTTGAGTAATCATGCTAAATTGCTAATTTGGTACTAGAAAATCACTTTCCATTATATAAAAAAACAGCTGAAAGCTATTTGGTTCATTAAATTAAGCTTAACGTTGTATTTGTGTTTGTTTTTGAGCTGCCACAGTATGCAAAAAATGGCAAAAAAGAAACAGCTTTCTCTAGAAACTCGTCAGTCAATCATTGTTTTGAGGAATGAAGGCTATACAATGCTTGAAATTGTCAATACTTTGTATGTCATCCAAAGGTGTAACTACAGTCTTCAAAGACAAAGCACAACTGGCTCTAACAAGGACAGAAAGAGATGTGGAAGACCAGATGTGCAACTAAACAAGAGTATAAGTACATCAGAGTCCCTAGTTTGAGAAATAGACGCCTCATATGTCCTCCGCTGACAGCTTCATTGAATTCTACCCGCTCAACACCAGTTTCATGTACAACAGTGAAGAGAAGACTCAGGAGGACTTATGGGATGAACTGCAAAGGAAGACACTTTTTAAACGGAAAAACAAAAAGAAAAGGTTCGAGTGGGCAAAGAAACAGACATTGGACAACAGATAATTGGAAAAGAGTGTTATGGATCTTAACTCCATTGAGCTTTTGTGGGATCAGATAGACCGTAAGGTGCATGAGAAGTGCCCGACAAGACTCCCACATCTAGGGCAAGTGCTACAGGAAGTGTGGGGTGAAATGTCACCTGAGTATCTGGACAAACTGACCGCTGGAATAACAAGGATCTGCAAAGCTGTCATTGCTGCACATGGAGGATTTTTTGATGAGAACTCTTTGACGTAGTTTAAGAAGTTATGATTTTTTTATTTTTTTTCAAATTGTAATAGTAATTTTTCAGTTGTATGCCTCTTTGCTGAATAAAAGTACCACTTTCTTTCCATAAGAGCAAAATCTGTATATTATTCAAAATTTTGGTCATCGGTGTATATTGAATTATTGTTATTTGACGGGTTTTCTCAGAAAATATTAAAGTATGTGATTATTTCTATTAAATCCATTAAATTAATTTGATTAAAAATGTTACAAAAATGTGATTGCAAGACATAAATGCGATAAACCGCAAATGCAACATGAAACCGATAATAACACGTTTCAGTTGATTAAGACCACTAGAGCTGTTTGTCATACTTGCCAATAACTGTAATATTCTAATATATACTTTTTTGCATCCAACATTAGAAAGCTACTGAAAATAATGTTTGAATATGTGAATGTGAAGCCAACTTTACTCGAGCAATTGTAAGAAATACAATCAAAATTGCAAGATATAAAGTCAATAAACTAATAATAACGCATTTGGGATGAACACATGATTGTAGCTGATTGTCATACTTTCAAATAATTTTCATACTCATTTAAAAAAAAATTTGCATCCAATGTTAGACTATATATCTTGCAAGATTTATTGCAATCTATTGCAGACTAAAATCTAAATTTCTATATACAGACTCAAAATATTAACATGCAATTACTACTATATATCATGCAATTAAGACTTTATTTAAATATATATATATATATATATATATATATATATATATATATATATAAGTTATGACTGTGAGAAATAAAGTCACAACTGTGAGATACAATGTCAGAATTACAGTATGTCCTTCATAGCTGACAGGATCTGACTTTCATATTACTTAGTACTTGCTTGCTAGTTTGAGACAAAATTTGATTAGTAGTTATTGATAGGCTTATATTTTCCATTAGTAATGTTTGACAGTAACTATAGTAAGAGGATTTAAGCATGACGAATGTAGTCAACACAAAAAATATATGCAAAAATGTTGGAAATGCTTGAGCCCATGATGTCACTCCACCTGGCAGTCGGGCATGCATAAAGTGCCATTAAAACTTTAATCGTCATTTCAGGGGCAAAAAGTGAATGCCTCTCATGTTCGGGCCAAACTGATGAGACTTTCTAGCATGCAGGATAAAAAAAAAAAATCCTATTAGGTTTTAACAGCCCCTTAAGGAGGCGTAAGGCCAGTGGATCACAGAGGAGAGCAAGAGATGTGCTGAACGAGGGAGCTATTAGCTATTCTAGCCAGTGGAAACGCGATTAGGGTCTTATGCTTTCCGTTCCCATGCTGAGGCCTCACATGAAAGCACAGATTGATAGACAGGCCAGTTCTCGCAGAGAAATCTTCTGGACGCAGAGCACTTTAAACGTGTTGCTTCCGAGACATCTTGTTTGATGCTGCTGTGGCTACACACATGTTAAATAATGTAGAATATTTCTGATCTTTAGCACATTTGTGATGGTTTCTGCATTAGCATGAAAGTGTGCATTATGGTTCATGATATAAACATGCCGTTCTGAATAGCATTGAGAAAGATGTTCTATATGCCAGTAATATTGCTCAGTCGCAACACCGCTGCATAAATACAAAATATTGTTATCATATTGTCCTTCAAGCACACAGATATTCTCTTTTCACTATTCATGGATTCAATTGAATAGACATTGCGTGACCATAGAGGAAACGTAATCAGATACATGTCAAGACTTTAGTAGGGCAAAAGCGGTTACAGTTGACTTACTTCGGTCATAACTGGATCAAGCGGGTGTTTGGGCCCTAAATGAAATGAAATAACATTCCTGTCAATCAAGCCAGCGGATTTTGGCAGAGAACTGAAAGTAATGCTGATTTAAGATGAAAAATTACATTTGAGAGCATTTGAGTCCAGGGAATATGTCTAATATAAAGAGGACAAGTGCTCAATTTGTGCTGGAACAAGCCGGATCTGGACACTTCGGGTTCCCTATCTCATAAAATTGTATTTTACTGTGTCCTTGTTACAGTGTAATTACATATGTACATACTGAGTCATATTAATTAGCAGCATGTACTTACTACTTAGGGTCAGGGGCAGATCTAGACATTTTTTATGGGGTGGCAAGGGAGTAGCATGCAGACTATGAAGGGTGGCAGCAACAAAGCAAGCGCCCATGCTTGGTTTTAATAGATTAAGGTATCAAACTTCCTTGAAACAATTACTAATTAATTAATTGGAGTCAGTATCAAATTACAAATGCCCAGGAATTTGCGATACAACTGCATTTCCACAGGAAGCACATAGTAACCATTTTGCTACTGATTTGCCACCATAAAAAAAAAAATACATAAATAATAAATAAGTAACAAAATGTCTATCTCCAGAGCACCAAGACAATGCCTATTAAACACTTCAACAAATTCTAAATGTTCCTTAGCTTGACATACAGAACTGTCAATCCGGACTAAACGTCATTATCTTATGCAGGCGATTTTTTTTTTTTTTTTTTTTTTTAATTGTGTTAAGTGTAGCCATGGATGGCGAATGCATGCATATCCCATGCTATCCTACTTATTAAGTTCTGTAGGCCTATCACCTTTGTAATAGCCAGAATAAGCCATTTGATTAACACAAAGCTAGGTCTAAATAAAAATAAACTGTTTGGAAAATTGTACTGTTGGTGGTAGTGCTGCGAAACTCATGAATATTAATTATGTTATGCACAGTAAAAGATTCTTTTAAATGACCTGTTTTGATAAACAGTCAAGATTCAAGCACTCACATAATATGGTAATTTCATCTCTTCATCTGCCACTATCAGTTTTGGGATTTGTTTTTGTCAGTAGATGGATCCATAGATCAGCACTTTGATTAAGAACTTGACTGATTGATCTAGTGGTAACTGTTTACCTCTAGCGTTTAGAGGTTCGGTGTTCTAATTTGCCCAAATATAACCAAAATTGCGTCTGTATGTCAGTGAACATGTACAGTTTTACACTTTAAAAATAAAATGCAATAAAAGATGCGGGGAGACAAGAGAAGCGTAAACACAGATACATTGTGTATGAAAAAACAGTGAACTCTGAAGTTCAGACAGTGACATCCACAACCACAAACTCTCCGCACCAGCAGCGGTAACCTGGAAAAAGTCAACGTGCACCTGCGCACCTGAGCACTCTTGAACGAGATGACACAGCTCACAAACACCCGTCTGCCATTGCACAACCCAGCCATGAAACACTCAGTTTGTATAGGGAAGAAACGCACTGCGCACCGGCGTGCCCCATCAACAATCAGCACCTGGTTACACCACACCTGAGAGCGATTAAGAGAGAGGGAGGGAAAGAGAAAAAGACAACACACACTCCAAGTGTGTTGGCCAAGAAGGCCACCACAATGGGGGACACAGAAAAGAGCACGAGGGGCGGAAAAACTGCCAACGCTAAATGACACTTATAACTGATAACTGCCGCAAAAAACACTTATCATAACATTAAAAATAATACATCCCAGCACCGGATCGCCAGTCAAAACACACACAGATTAAAAGCTATTACAAAAAGTGGTCAGGACATGTCTCACCCAGTTCAACCCATAACTGACAGCAATGTATCTAATAATCATTCAGTGAAACAACTGAGAAATTCATCTTTGAACTTTTTTTTTCCATGTATTTCTCCATGTGGTCACTGTTGTGATTGTTGCGAAAAAAAAAGAAAAGAAAAGTAAACTGCAAGTACTCAAGCAAGTACCCGATTGGTCCGATGCTGTGATTGGTTGCTGCTGTAATCAATTACGCGATTGGCCACTGCTGTAATTTGAGTCTGGTATTGGTCTGTGTAGTCATTTTTTGCATTCGGTGAGAGTTTGACATGAATAAACCCCTACACAATGTCAACATCAACTATAATATACTTAACATTTTTATTTAATACATATGGATACTTATGCTGGGGTGGCAGATAGAGTGACAATGTATTTTCTTAGAGTGGCATTTTGCCACCTTATGCTACCCTTGTAGATCCGCCTCTGATTTTCTTGTAATTATGCATAATTTACTGTTATTACTATAGTCATTACATGTAATATGTAGAACAAGGACACCGTAATATAAAGTGCTACCAAATTATGATGTGATCTGACATAAATAAAGTATGTTTCATCAAAACTCTTGTAATATAATAATGTCTATTACTTGCAACTTTACCATAAAAAATAATCAAAATAAAAAGTAGCAAATGCAGGTTATTCAGTCACTGATTTAACCATCCATCCATCCATCCATCCATCATCAACCGCTTATCCTGTGATCCTACAGGGTCGCAGGGGGGTGCTGGAGCCTATCCCAGCTAACATTGGGCGAAAGGCGGGGTACACCCTGGACAGGTCGCCAATCCAGTCACTGATTTAACATCTACTAAAATACAAAGACATTTTTGTGATTTACATATTGCTTGCAATTTATTTATTTTATTTAAATTTTTTTGTTCATTAGGCAGATGTTTGGATATGATAGGTAGCTTGTATGAAAAAAAGATAAATGTACAAGGTGACTGAGGCCAACATCTCCTTTTGTGAGTCATGGAAAAAGTCATTAGTGTTTGGAACAACATGAGGGTTTGCTTATGTGCGCTGAGTGCGTTACATTTAAAACGCTCCGGATTCCCTTTAATTTCACTTTTGCGTAATTCCAAATATGTTTGGCTGCTATAAGTTGATCTAAAATAATACACCCCATTGCAATGGGTATTTGTGGACAACGGAAGAGATTTTAAAATGAGGAGCACATTATACAGATGTTGTAAATGTGAACACAGCTACTGTGCACACAAACTCTTCATGAAAATGTCGCCAAAATAAACGCTTAGCGGTTCAGAACTCTGGTTTAGTTAGTTTGCATTGCAATGCCTCGTGTAAGTTAAGATTTTATTACAAAAATATTTTACTATTGTATCAAAGATAATATCAGGGCTGGACTGGGAAGAGAAATCGGCTCGGGATTTCGCTGTCCTTTTCTGCATATTACGGCACCATTTTGTGGTTCGTTCTGCATACTGTGGCGGCCCATTTTAGCTTATCGCGGCCCATTCGGCACGTTTCACGGCTGACCCACTGGCCCGCTCGGTTTTCCCGATGGCCAGTCCACCTCTGATTGGCCCCAATGTGTGTCGGCCCACCGGGAAAATGCCCGGTATGCCAGATTACCAGTCCAGCCCTGGATAATATTAATAATCAATTTAAAATATTACACTAATATAATATTCAAGTTGACTGGGGTTCCAAAAATAATAATGATGTAAAGTGTGCTGAGAACCTATCACAAAGTGGACAAAAACAGGTACTCAGTGGACAGGTACAACGTGAATATGAAGAAAATCTTTGTTTTATTTATTTGTTTGTTTGTGGCTAAAGTGAATAAAGGTCAACATTTGGTTCTTTTTAAGAAGGCTCAAATGTGAACCCCCAAACAGTAGCCTTTTATTTCCAGTAGAACGTAGGCAAAACCTCATGAAATTCTGATCAAAAGTGAAATCACAATATCCCTGTATTGTTCATATTGTGCAGCCTTAATATATGCCGCACTGGTTTGCATAAAACACCCTCTTAAGTTTCTTTATGCATACAGCTGCAGGTTTGGACCCAGTCCCACACTCAATAAAACCACCTGAGCCTTGCGCTCAGCCAAAACAAAGCTTTTACACTCAAATGCAATAATGAAGGCTAAAGCGATGCCCTGCTCACAGCTGTGTGTGTTTCTGCTTGTAATGGGAGCACAGACAGACAAAGGGGTATCTACACCACACCGTCTGCCATGATGTGTGCATTCCAAAAACAGCCAAATCCAGGACAGCCACAGTAGAAGTAGAAGAGAAAAGGAGATGTAGAGGAGGAGATCTTTTCCTGTTCCTTTTTGTTGACAGGGTTTTTATTAAAGGAATAGTTGAACCTGTATGACGTTCTTTCTTCCTTGAAACACAAAACGTTAGGCAGAATGTCAGCCTCAGTATTAAATTTAAGTGCATCTTTTATCAGTAGAATGAAAGTGAGTCTGTCTGTTCTCCCTAACTGCTCCTTTTGTGTTCCTTGGAAGAAAGCAAGCCATACAGGTTTGAAACAACATGAGGGTGAGTAAATAATGACACGAGTTTCCGATTTTTGGATAAACTTTCCCTTTAAATGTCCAAAATCTTTCTGGGGTCAATGTATTGTGTCTAGATCACATTGTTCTTCCCACTGCAAACTCTTTTGTTGGGATTCTCAGGAGATAATTACATTCAAATCACTTTAGCAGAAAACTAAATAAATGTGAACAGATGGTGTCATTTCATTAGTCCCATCAGTAAAGTTCTGAGGTATAACCTGTCCTCTTTCACCCCAAGCGAGTGGATTATCAAATCTCTTATGGAGTCACCTAGAATCAATATCTCCTGTGCTTTCATCCTGATTCAAGAGTCTTTGTGACAGTATCAGCAGCGTTCCAGTCATCGGAGGTCAAGTCTTACGACAGCCGTCTGAAGGATACCTTTTGTTCCGAACGTCTGCCTAAATGGAACTGTATAATTGAATTTCATTATCAATTCATTAATTCACGTGAGGTCTGCCTTTGCCTGAGAGCCACCAGTAAAGCTCGGGCTTTAAACACACATCAGGGTGACATTTTTTATTTGACCAGACAGGTCAATGCAGTAAAATGCGCTCTTCCCACACTTCATCGAAGAAAAAAAGAAACAGTAACTGCTTATGTGCATATAGAAATAACGCAGACTGATGGCTTCAATGGTATCAAATACTATCTATCAACTACCCCGGAGCTCATGGTAGGTTTGTCTTTAAAGGTTTAAAAGATATCGTTAAAACTCTATTTACCAATGTGGAAAATTGAATGGGATTTTAACTTTGGGAACCCAACTGTTACACTCTATAGTTAGAGAGTTTAGAAGAAAAAAATGATGAAATAAAAATGTACTTGTGCATGCTTAAATGTATTGTTCATGAAGCTTTAGTGCATGCTATTATCTATTATCTTTCAGTCTTGCATCTACGTAAATGTAACAAATGGCTCTGCCTCGGAAATTGCTTTTAATTTCTGCTGATGTCACCTAGGCCACGTGGGCGGAGATAAATAATAAATAATGGATAATGTATTGTCAGACATATTTATTGCTAAATAAACCCCAACAGGGTGATCAGAACCCAACATAAAGCAAATATTTAATATACAGGTACTTTATGAATAATAATAATAATAATAATAATAATAATAATAATAAAAATGATTAATGATTTAAGTAAATTACATGAGCTGTTACAATCAGTATCATATATATGTGTGTATATATATAGCCTTCAAGGTGATTATTTATAACAGCAAGTACACATTTACTATTGGAGTGGCCTAAAACAGAACTTGATTAATAGCATAACATCAAAGAAGAGCGATTCAGGATGCATTATTACCATACGGGCCCTGTTTTATGATCAAGGCCAATGATTACAAGTCCTAAATTATTTAGTTTGCCATTCCAATTTGTTTTTGCAATCTAAAGGGAAAGCCCTAAGCATCCTTCACAAGCCTGTTTCATTTACAAAAAACACCAACAACGCAAGCTGTATTGCCCCCAGGTTATATTTTGTTACCTTGCAGCCTACTTTATATAAAGTTGCATGACATTTAAGATTTGAGATCTGAGTACTAGGAATGCCCTGCTTAAAAAGCATCTTAAAATAATATTTCAGGTTTACGATCAATCAACAGCATGTGTGGCATAATGTTTATTACCTTTAAAAATAAATTCGACTTGTCGCTCCTTTTCTTTATAAAAAATCAATGAAATCTATTTTACAGTGAGGCGATTACAATGGAAGTGAATGGGGCCAATCCGTAAATGTTATTGTTTTATAAGTATAACCACAAGGCATAATTAATTTGCATGTTAATATGCGTTTCTGGCTATGTGCATTTCTACGAAGGTAAAATAGTGCATAAATGATTTGCTTACGCAGAGTAAGTTTTGTGAAAGCGTAAATGAAGTTACAAGCGTGATAAAAAAAATGTGCATGCACAGAGTAAGATTTGTGAAAGCGTAAATCAAATTGCAAGCATAAAAATGAATTGCATGCGCACAGAATATTTTATAAAGGTATAAATCAAGTTGCAAGCGTGAAAAAAAAATATTAGCATTACTTTAATGATTTGCATAAGTGTAATTCACGTGTTGTGAAACTAATTTTGTATTAACACATAGTACATTTGGTGTGTATTCTTCTGACTTCCTTTATTTTCTCGCGCTTAAACTTTTGGCACTGTTTTTGCATCTAAATATGGCCATAAACATTGCAAACCTGCAATCAGCAATATGCAAGCAAAGAAAGTGTGTCATGAACAGCAAAACGTATTGACCACGTAGAATCACTCTGTATTTGTAAAATAAACTACTGCAAACGTGTAAATGACTCCGCCCCAAAGTGTGTCGGCCCACCGGGAAAATGCCCAGTATGCCAGATTTCCAGTCCAGCCCTGCTCTCATGCACAGTAGACCAGCGTTTTCCTCTAACAAAGAAAGATTTTCAAAAATACACTCTATTACCAAATATTTTGGTAAACGATGACATTAGGGAACTGATTAATGTGGCCTTAAAAGACAGCACTATTTTGCTGCCTACATTTTGGTGCAGCCTTAGTGTTGAGAGTGCACCTGTGATGCCAAAAATCACTCTAGAATCACATGAATGCAAAAAAGTATCTTTTAAACCACATAGAAATAAACATCATTACATTAATGGAGACTTGAATTTTAACTTTTCCTAATATATAGATATATACTGTAGTTAGGGAAGCTTATCAGAACACATGCCAATAGTCTCTGAAGAAATATGCACAGCCATACCAATACAAACACTCACAACCTCTAAATAAAACAACCAGTGCGACCCATCAAGTGAGGTTGGATTGGCCAGGACAGTTGCTATGGAAAAGGTGAAGCACTGCTGCTCGGGCCAGAAGCACCGGGAAACCTTCCAGAACTGAAGGACAAAGCCTTCGCCATTTGGAGCAAATGGAGCTGACCTCACAGTGAGCACTGGGAAGGATCTGTTTTGCTAAAGAGGACATTTGTAGTTTCAGAAAAGCTTTTGTTCATTTTAATACACTGAAACAATTCTGCCAAAGCCCCTTTGGCTTTTAACAGTATCTCCTTTTCTGGAGGAATGCCAAAATATTGTGCAATGAATAAACAGGATTTCACAGTGGTGTTATGTACGAAACTCTCATTAATACTCAGCAAAGACAGATATGACATTTGAAGATCACACAAGCGTTTGATCCTCACTTTTTTTAAGGTAGTTTTGCTGGTCAAACAGTTATCGTTGTGGATTTTAAGTACACAGCAGATGGTTAGCTGTGTATGAAACGTTTATCATTACAAGAAGGGTAAAAGGGATTTTTCTGCATTTTTGAACAAGTTTATAAAATGTTAAGTTCTGTCATCATTTAGTCACCCACATGCTGTTCCAAACAGTGGTGGTTCTAGCTTGTATGGCGCCCTGGGTGAACACCCCCCCCCCTTTCATTTCTTAAATGTGAAAAATTACTACAATTACAGCAGTTAGAAACGTCCCTCATCAACAATCGAAGCCAAAGCTGAACTATAAAATATTAGCCGTCAATTTACAAAGGAGGTGAATAATTTAGCTCTTTGAGGCTGCCAAGCATATATATATTGATTTTTGCAAAGCACCAATTTCAAAATGGTTCAAGAGACACCCCCCCCCCACCCTCATTTGTCATTTTCTGTCCATTCAAAAACACTTTTGAAAATTTCCATCCCCAATCATACAATATTATAAGAGCAATGTTCCAGATTGCATTGGCCTAATTCTACACCTCGTCTGTTCCTTGTACCTTTATCTGAGTTCGAGCAATGCTACTGACCACGGTCAGTGGAGGTCACAGGTTATCGGCGTACAATATTAATTGCTTTCCGACAGCTGTATCTTTATGTGGCTGATCTCCCTCTTCGACACTTCCAATTTTCCGAGATAGAACCAAGGTCCTTCCTGCTGTAAATATGGCCAGCCTGACGGCTCCCAACATCAAGGGCCTCAATAATGGCACACTGCCTGGATTTCCTGCGGTTCTGCCTTGTCAACAAAAAGCTGCCAGGGACTCACTAGTAGAGCAACCGTGCGATATAACAGAAAGAAGGATAGTCAGAGGAACTGTAAAACTTTGAAGGAAATCGGTTGCATTTTCAGTATATCCATTATACAAAATATTCAGTACTGGCGAAAAAATGTAAGATTATTCATAATTTGTTTATTATTTTTGAAGAATCTTCCCATGGAACGCAGCTCCTTCCATAAAATGACAGTTCATAGTTTCAGAATGGCATGTCATGTTTGGTTACTATGTAAACACTTAAGAACCAATGCCATTTTGTCGTATGGTCTTGTTTTATGCTGATTTTATGATCACTATTATCTTTGCATGAAACATATGCATAAAGATTATTCAAACATTTCCACTTTCATCCTCACAAAAGCATTCTCAAACCTGTCAAGAAAATGCCCTGGTCATATTTAACCCCACAACAATAAAATAATAATAATAACAAAATTCAAAAAAATAAAAAATCTGAAAGAAAATTAAGCCTGTATTCGGGACCATTAAAGAAATAGTTTACACAAAAATGAAAATTCTCTCATCATTTACTCACCTTAATGATGCCATCCCAGATGTGTTTGACTTTCTTTCTTCTGCTGAACACAAACAAAGATTTTTAAAGGAATATTTCAGCTTTTTATGTCGATACAATGTAAGTGAATTGTGGCCAGAACTTTGAAACTCCAAAAAGCATTCAAATGCAGCATAAAAGTAATTCATAAGACTCCAGTTTTTAAAGCTATATCTTCAGAAGCATTATGATAGGTGTGGGTGATCAATTGTTAAGTCCTTATTTACCCTAAATCTCCAATCTGACCACATCTCCTTCTTTTGTTTTTTGGCAGTTCGTATTCTTAGTACACATTATCGCTTCCTTCTGGGCTGTTGTGCAAATATATATATTTTTTTCCTTTCCGTTATCAATCCATTTTATTTAATTATCCTCCCTGCCAGTAGGTGGCTATATGCTCGAAAAATGTGACTCACTAAAAAAATAGAAGAACTTTAACCTCTCATGAATGTGCTTTGGAGGGCTGGTGAAAGTGTAGATTTATTGTGAAAAAGGACTTAAATATTGATATTTTTCTCACCCACACCCACGCTTCTTAAGACATGGATAAAACCACTGGAATCTTATGGATTACTTGTATGTTGCTTTTATGTGCTTTTTGGAGCTTCAATGCTCCGGCGATCATTCACTTGCACTGAATGGACCAACAGAGCAGTGATATCTTTCTAAAAATCTTAATTTGTGTTCAGCAGAATAAAGAAAGTCATACACATCTGGGATGGCATTAATGTGAGTAAATGATGAGAGAATTTTCATTTTTGGGTGAACTATCATTTTAAGATTTTTTTGCATTGTTACATTATTTTCAGGACACTTAAAGGAATGCTCCTAGTTCAGTACAAGTTAAGTTCACTTGAAACCAATTGTGGCATAATGTTGATCACCACAAAAATGTATGTTGGCTCGTTCCTCCTTTTCTTTAACAAAAGCAAAAATAGAGGTTCCAGCGAGGCACTTACAATGGAAGTGAAGGGGTCCAAATTTTTCAAAAGTAGAAATCATATATATATATATATATATATATATATATATATATATATATATATATATATATATTGCGGTAATGAGTGAAAAAATGTGCGTAACTGTCATGAAAACATTGTCAAAGAGGCTTAATTTTCTATGAAGCAATATAAAGTGTTTTATTTTTATTCTTTTTGTTTTGGAGTAAAATAGGACAGGGACATTTTCTTGATAAGTTTAGAGAGAATCAGCAAATAATGAAAAAAAAATAAATAATTTTTTTGGGGGTGAACTCTCCCGAACTATCAAACAGTATTTAAAAACCCAATATTGATCAACTGCTAATTTCAGTATTTGGGAGACAGGTTGCGTCTGAATACCCATACTTCTCTACTATATAGTATGCCAAAAACAGTATGGCAATGGAGTAGTATGTCCGAATCCACAGTATTCACGAAGCAGTAAGTGAGATACTTGATCTTGAAGTGCAAATTGACTGGACACTTACTGATCCCATAAGCCCTTCAGAGTTGAGGCGGCGTCACGTTCATTTAAAGGAACAGCGGTGAATAGCGAGGACACCTCTTCTCAACTGTAAGTGCTATATATACCAAGATAATTGTTCCTCGTGCTTTAATGGTGCTTGTTTAACAAAACCAAAGCAGATCGTTTTTGCAGTTGTTGTTATTACGTCATATATTCTGGTCACAAGGCGATATCAACGTCCCCGGATGAAGTATGTCCAAAATCTATTCATACTACTCGCATGCATACCTAAAGAATGTACTGTTTAGCTGGCATATAGGTGCGTCCTTCATCAAAAACAGTACGTACGTGTGGGCCTATTACAAATATATTTAAATAAAAATTATTATTATATTAATGATAACAAATAGAAACAAATGGCAACATAATATTAACTGAAAATTATGATTCATTAATTAAAAATGTTCCAGTAGCCTATTATATGGATGATATAATACCATGCATCAATTTATATGCTTTCCCTCCTGTCACATAGCAACAGGGAACACTAATGGTTCACACAAGGTCACACTCTCACTCATACACAAATCACCAAACATGACTGCTTTTTACATAAATGTTAAAGGTTACTTATGTCCCGTGAACACACAGAGTAAAATGCAGGCTTCTGTTCAAGAGTTTTCTTTTCAAAAAATATAGTTTTCACAGTTATCAAAAGACAGATAAACACATCAATGGGACCAGAAGAGGGCAGAGGACACATGATGGATGCTCTCAAAAAAAAAAAAAACATAAAGCAAATGAATCAATACGGAACAAACACAAGCAGGACAAAGCACAGCTACAGCGTGAATCGCCATTTGTCTCATTTACATTTAAGAGTAGGCCACTAAAGTGAAATATTAGCTATTGGTGCAAAAGCAAAGACAATCTGCATAGCATTTCAGAACAGATAGTCCTAAACTGCTAAGTCAAACACTTGTACTTTCATTAATTTACCTCAACAATTATCTCAGCTGACCTTTTTGTCACAGTCCATCCCATTGGAAAGACAGCAATGAGATTAAATAGAGACTTATAGTCTACTACTACTCTCCTTAAAAAAATTCCTAATCACACTTAACAATGACAGATTTGCCAAGATATCATATAAAAGTTCTCATCGAAGTCCATATTATTTGAAGCCTAAACTATTTTAATTTATTCTAAGGAATTTTAGGAGAAACATCAGAGACAAATAAATACTTAAATGAAATCTCTGATAGATTCTTCCTTGCTTTTGAACAAGCAACCTCTAAGAAATAAAATTTCCACTGGGATATGTGCTATTTACAATGTAAAGGAAACCAGCTCCATCATATTTCAAGGCTCTTGAATCTTTTCAAAAGCATTCCCTTGGGCTGGCTCATTACGTCGAATGGAAATATAACTGCCATGTGAATTTGACTTAGAATCAACTGAATCAACAAAGCAAGAAATGTTGGCTGTACCATAAGTGTGACCGCCTGCAGAACTGACCCTTATCCTTACATTTCATTACATTGTAAACAACGTGATAAAATTCAAAACAGAGACAGCAATCAAGATGACCTTTAGTGAAAGCCATGGATAATTAGAACTGTCTCTGAATATATTTCCACTATATAGCTTGCCTTTGCTTTTGCTGTTTTGTTGCTTAACCCTGTAAGATCCGTTGTAAAATGGCATGGGCATGTGAACCACCAACGGATGTGCGCCGGGACATGGTCACACATATCCCGGTGAAGACAACTAGAGGATGTTGCAGACACTGCAAAAAAGGATTTTCAATATGATGCATATTATTAATGAAATGCACTTAGTGCTATGTAATCAATCCACAATCCAAATGAACCCTGAGATGTTCTGTGTATTTGTTCTGACAGTTTGATTGCAAATGCTGAAATTCTGCTCCCAACTAGGCCCAACGTTGCAATATTACAACGTTTCACTTAAAACGTACAAAAACATATATTTTTTTATAAATCCTTCATTATCTGCATCAGAAGACTCTTACAACAACATCTGACTTACAAAATTAAAAATTTTTTTTTTATATATATTGGGGTCTTACAGGGTTAAAATGTTATTTGTATTGTGTGTACTTTGACTCCCAAGAGTAGTTTAATGGCAAAAGGCTTAATATTTATTTTCTCAATATCCACTGTGTCTAGACCTCTGTCTTATTGAATTTCATTGGGAGAACCTATGACAATGCATACGTTATGGGATGCAATTGCAAGACGAATGTCTCAGAACCTATTGAAAATCAGAAGTGGCCATGTGGTGAGAATACATACGAGGATCAGCAATCTGAGTATTTTATTACATCCTGAACTAGTGACTTGTATGACAAAGTGCGTGATTAAGGAAATTCTTTCAGATCTTTGAATAATTTGGTCACTGCTACCTTGAATCCAAAATGAGGCAAATATTTATCTTGGAACCACACCGATATATTAGCTCTCACATTTCATCAATGTCTTTTTTTGTCTCTCTCCTCTACACAAGCAGGCCACCACAATTCATTTGACCCAGAGGCCATTTGCCTGGAGCGTAACACATTGATATTAATGCAAAAACACACAGAGGATAGGAAAAGACCAATGCACGGAGACTTGGATCCAATATTTGAAAGTACATACTTCTTTTTGGCCAATCGATAATGTATTTCAGTTAGCAACACACAATGTTTTGCTCTAAGCTTGCAGAGAGATAAAATTTCCAAAACAAGTACTTTTGTTTGATGTATAACTAGGTGTTGCCATCTCAATAATGTTTGTATCTTACTACTCCTGAGGTGAAAAGAAGTAAACAAAACTTTGAAAAGCATGAAAACTTCAAGACTCAAGTTGTCATGCACTGACCCATGTTTCCTACCCATTAGACGGGAACAGCTAGCGGTGGAAAAGGGGGGAGACAACACATTTTGGTTTGTCTCACATCGACAAGACATTTACCTCTTGTTCCCCGCAGTAGTAATGGATTTTAGGAGTGGCGATGGATCATACCTCACATTCCCGGGAGCCGGAGATGGTGTAGGTACAGGGTCCTGTCCCATTGACAAGTACGTCCATGTTCTCAGAGTTTGTTGGTTTGTAGTCCACATAATATTCCTGAAGCGGGGAACTGAGGGTTCGCTCTGTCTCCCGGGCCTTTTTCCGGCGTTTTCTCACCATGGAATGCTGCTGAAGCTGCTTCATGCTGCTGGGATAACGCTTCCAGGAAACATAGATCACTAGCAAGATCATGGTCACGGATAAGAAGAGGGCGACACTGCCGGCTATTATCTTGTGGAAAGAAACATGCTCAAAGTCCTGCTCAGGGACAGGTGGGATCGCAGCTGTTGGGATAGGAGCAACAGGATTTTGGGGAGTTATTTTCTCATTCACCCGAAACATAGTGGGCAGGGGCAAACGTCCAGGCTTGAATGGAGAATTTACAGTGGAGGAAATTGGCATGTAAGGGGTCGGGGTTATTTTACAGAAACCGTATGTTTCAACGGTATCAATTACTTTCTCGCCTTGAACTTCCTTTGGTCCAGCACAAATCATGGTGGTCTCCTTATTTCCCTTGAAGTTCCTCAACCATGCCACAAGGGGACAAAGGCTGGGGCTGCATTCCCAGATATTTCCTGCAAGACTGATTGTAGTAAGAGATATCCAAGCAGCTATGGCCTCTTGCGACACATTGGTAAGCTTATTTGAGTCCAGATTTAGAGTCTGTAAATTAGGGAGACAGTGGAAGATGCTCGGATCCAATACCTGCAGGTCATTCCCGGAGAGATCTAGCTTTTGCAAAGATGTCCAAGTCCATGTAATCCCCTGGGTAATTGACTTTATCCGATTCCATTGCAGATACAAAGCCCGGAGGTTGTTCAGCCTTGGGAAATGAGAAAAATTGATCTTTGAGAATTGGTTGTGCTCCAGGTGTAACTCGGTCAGTTTGAGAAGTCCCGCAAAAGCATTACGCGTAAGACTCCTCAGTCGATTATAGCCCAAATCAAGGAACTCTAGGTTTCGACAATCCTGAAACACTCGCATGGGAACTGTCTTGAGGGAATTCGATCTGATGTGGAGACTCAACAGTTTGCGCAATCCTTGGAACTGATTTGGCTGCAGGACTTGCAATTTGTTGTAGGAGAGGTCCAGATTGCGTAAGTTGGGTATCGAATGAAACGTGTTATTTTCCAAATTTGTGATCTTGTTGGAGCTCAGGATCAACTCCTTTAGTCTTCGAACACCCTGAAAGGCTTGCTTGTCCACTTCATTGATGTAGTTGTGGTCAAGGTACAGCCAAACAAGCTGACCGAGGTTGGCAAACTGACCAGCCCTAAGGTTTGCCAAGCTGTTGTAACGCAGAGAGAGGCCCTGGCATCCTAAGGACACATTCTTTGGCATGTCACGGAAGGCATTGGACTCACAATACACTATTTTGCCATCGCATCGACAGCTTCGTGGACATGGTTTCTCTCTGACTCTGCCTTGGGAAGCCAAGAGCCAGGCCTGTACGAGCAGGGGGATCATAAGCCAACGGGATCTCACCAGGGATCCTGCGTCAAACACAAGGAGAAAGAGGGGATAAGCCAGTTTGGTCATAGCTGATCCTACTTAGTAAATTTACAAGTCTGTTATTTTGTATTTAATCAAAGAAATAAAAAATATATACAGCAAATACTGTGTCTCGCAACACAATTTGTATGAAACAGACTATCACATTACATAGTCGATGTTTACTGAATAAAATATTGCATGTAGGAGGGAAGTAAGAACTTTATTTGTGTTGCCCTCAAATTTTTATATTCACATTTTACATTAATGTGATTACCATGCAAATTGTTCACCTTGAACGGTTTTCTTTCAAAAATGCCAATGTCAATTATTTTTTCAGTGCGTAATGAGTTTATGTACTTTAATTAAAAATGAAAGCAAATATACACCTTTACCTTGAAGCAACCAATACAGCTTAAAAGGCAAGAGTAACTTTATTCCAATAAAGTAGTTAATAAAACTTCTCACACTCCTTCAAGGTTGGTTTAATAACCATTACACATTGACTCAGTTACAAAAGAAAAATTAATAAGCAGTCAATAACTCCGTTTTTTCATGAGCCTGCTGAAGAGAAACCGTACGGTTGAGTAAAAACAATGTTAATCCTAAGATTACTGCACTCCATGCTCATGGTTCTAATTAAATCAACACAATAAATAGAAATAACCATATGTACAGGCCATTATATAAAGGACATGCAAAATCCTCATTTATCTTCATAGGCTGCTGTGACAATTTGGAACAACATGGTGAACGTCAAGAAACCTCAAGATGTTATGTAGGAGCAATCGTTTTTAATAGATGGAAGCAAAAGAAGACAAGTAGGAATTTCAGCTCCCTTGTTAGCTGCATTTTGCTGTTATTTCAGGGATCTTTTTCTCAGGTTTGCGATGGATGGGCCAACATTGATAACAACATCTCTCTACTGTTCTTTGAGGAACAACAGGAAATTATTGGTTTATCTTTAGTGGCTAGCACAAAGCCACACCGTTCGAACCTTTAATCATATTACAACTATTGAGTAAATATAAAAGTAATTGTATAAGTCTACAATAGTGAGTACAGCGCTGAGCAGCAATGCGTTTAAATCATCTGGCCCAGCCACTGTTTACTGGCCTCCTGATCTAATCTGAGCATTCTGTGTAGGTCAATTGAATGTAATAGTCTAATTTAATAGTCTCAAAGACCAAGCGTAGGCTGGCCAAACAACCTGTTATCTACAGGACAATCAGTTCAGTATGGCTTTGCAAACTGCCTTCAAATTAATTTCAAATAATGAGACAAACATAGTCCCAAATGTCTTTTTGAAGAGTTTGTAGTAGATGCGTTAGAGCGCAAAGTAGCAGAGGTTCATGGTTAGTTTAAGGCCTAACCATGGATCCTTTTCACATTTCCAGGTTTGGAACGCTAAAGTAAACAATTGCAGGGGAAACAGTACAGCTGGCGTGTAGAAGTGGCAGACAATAGTCAAAGTTATTAAAGAGTTCCCTAAACTAAATCCACTATTACATGTCCACATCTTTACAAAAGAGGAAAATTAAAGGAAAGTGTCAGAGATGCTAACTTTACTGTCAATACCTCAGCAGCATTTGAAACTTTACGTAATGGTGCTATAGTTGAAAGGTATGCATAAGTTATCCAGTAAATTCTTGTTAACACTGCAAAGCAATTTAATGTCACAGTTCACATTCATTAATATACAAAATACTGATTTATTCATTCAACAAAATAGCTAGAAAGCAAGCTAGCTAGCTAGCAAATACATCAAGTAGATAATCACACTCACCATCATGATTCATCCTCAAACAATAATTTTTACTTCTTTATAGCTTCTGATATTTTCTTCATTTAAACGTTATGGGGTAGATTGTGTAGTGATGAAGTAATCAGCACTGCAGCAGACTAGTTTGCTAACACAATGTACAGTCATAAACTGTTAATACACATTGAACAATGTAGCCTACATTAAGCGAGAATGGAGAAGTTTTCTATATTTACCCTGCTAAACTAAAGCATAAATATGTCATCAAACTCTGTGAAAAGGGTCGTAAAAGTCATTCTACAATAAAAGTCCTTGTTACTGCTGCTTGTAAGTCCAAAGTATTAAGAGTTTAGTGCCACATAATGGCCCTGAGATGAACTGGCCACCTGTCCAGGGTGTCCAGGACTGTTATAAAAAGTCACATACTTGCACTAAAAAATGCTGGGTTATTTTGTTTTCAACCCAAACGCTGGGTTGGGCCTTTTGGGTCATTTTATTGGGTTATTTTCTCTCTGTGGTTAGTTTTTTGTGTAACCCAGCCTCTGGGATAATGGCTGGGTAATTTTCACTGACAGTTGGAACTATACATCCCTCCCACCACCCAACTCAGTGCCGGCATCAGAACAGTCCAGCTGCTGAATTACCTGACACAGGCTTTTTGGATCGTCTTCAGGAGTTAGCACGGACAAATCCGTGGGTTTATTCTGAGAAATGTAACTGTGTGTCAGTATTTTCGAACTATAAAATCATTACTGTGTTCACCAGAAAATACGAAGATACCATTCCATGATAGGCAATGGACAGCTCATATGACATCAACTGTTATAAATGTCACGGTAGCTTTGTGAGCTTTAGCTTTGCTAGCTTGTATTGCCCACTGGACGCTGAATAGGTTTATTTACTGGCTCCTTTCTGCAAAATTTGCCAAATTGAATCCAAAACATATCACCTACTTGATTAATTTAGTTCATACCCTTATCACCTTGTCTACACCGGACACAAGTGATCCATTGATGATCCATCCATCCATCCATCCATCCATCCATCATCAACCGCTTATCCTGTACAGGGTCGCGGGGGGGCTGGAGCCTATCCCAGCTAACATTGGGCGAAAGGCGGGGTACACCCTGGACAGGTCGCCAGTCCATCGCAGTCCATTGATGATATGAAGGCCATTTCACAACACTCGTGTCAGGGGCTTCAGGGCTTCAACACACTGCTCTAGGCAAGCAACATGCAGAGCTTTGTTCAACACATGAAAAGTGTTGGTATGCACGGTAATCATTGAAAAAATTTGTTTTTCTTTATAATTTAAAAACTTCACCAGTGAGGCAAAACAAATCACAAACTGGTGCAAACTTCGACTTGTCATTGCACAGAAACAGTTACATTTATTAACCATGCTTTCAGTTATCGGATGACTGTTAGATTGCTAACATTATTGTTTAATATCTTTCTTTAACCTTTTTGCTTTTCTTATTGTATTTTTGTATGTTGGAACAAATATGGTGGAGTACCTCCAGCAGGCTGAGACTTCAAGTCCTTGTTCCTCTATATCCTACACTTGAAATTCTTATTTTAATTGTATTAATTTTATGGATTTTATTAATTCCTTACATAAACAGTGTTCTAGTAACATACAGTACACTAGAATTATAAGTAACATTTAAAGGGCTAGTTATTATTTAGGATAAAACAATCTGAAAATATTAACCCACTTATGGGATCAAATAAACCCAGCATTCCTCTAAAAATGAACCTGCATTTGGGTAGAATAATAACCCACTTGCTGGGTTAAAATTAACAACTCAACTTGCTGGGTTAGTTTAGCCCAATGTGTGTTCTGTCCCATATTTAAACAGCAGCTGGGCCAATTTTGTTTATTTTTAACCCAGCATTTTTTAGAGTGTGTACATTTATGCACCATATATTTAAATATAATATTTCAAAATATTAAAACAAATATCCATTCCAAAATGCTACCGGAGTTTGCATGTAAACCATAATTTAGAATTAAGCTATGATTTAAGGTAGCACAAACGTTATGGGAGGAGTCATGCAACAAAGTTTAATGATAAGGATTAGGGGTTTGTTTTAATCCATAATCTTAAGCATGAGCTATAGAAATAGAGATTCTATCCTTAGCAGAAACCACTAATAACGCTAGCTAAGAAATAATAATACAGTATTCACATTTTCACCTTATTAGGAAACATTTCCATGGCCACATTCCATGGTTGCTCAGAATGGAGATACATGTAGTAAATATGACTCTACAATACTATGTTTTTTCTTCATTTAAGCAAAGAATTCCAGCCTTTGTTCGGCATGTCGCTTGGGAAGGCCAGGACAGCCTAATTAGAAAAAGAGGGGCGGGTTAATCAATTTGCTCTTTGCAATGTTACCTGCTACATGGTACACCGTGGGCAAGATCACGCTGAGTTATTCAAAAGGTATGCAAGGACACAAGGAGCAACTGTACAAACCCGATAGCATTTGCAATACATTTTTTAAAGTTATAATTAACTCTCACGGTGTACTGGCTAGTCACCAACAACTCACATCTTTCTTCATGTATATGCACAAAACATAACTGCATTGCCCTCCCCCTACATCATCCTTCCAATTCATCATGATAAAGGAACAGCAGTCAAGATGCAGTTAAATAGCGCGTGTAAACCAGCCCTTGATCCTAAAACTCATTCATCAACCTTACACCAAACACATTCTGATATAAGAACCACAATTTCTGCAAAGTCTTCCTTTGGTAGAGCAATCTGACTAATGGTATGCATGCTAGATACCCCTGTGAAAGACAAATCACAAATGAGATCCCTTCGATATTAACAAGAATAGAGAGAAGTAAGTGAACCCAAATGTAGTATTTAATGAAGACGACGACTATACCAATTAGGGTTGTCCCTTCTGAAGTTTTAAAATAAGGGACACTTAAATGGAGATGTCTTCACCTGTACTTTCTTCATGACTCAGTGATCATATTGAACATTTATATAGAAAAACATTCTTTAACACCATTTGTGAAAAATTCGGACGGTCCTTTACCCACCATAGGCACATTTTCCAACTTATATCAATGTTAAATTAGCAATCTGGAACAATTTCACTGTGACGCCATCTGACCAGCTTAAATATGGGACAAATCGAGTCCCGTATTGGCTCGATGCAGGACGCATAATTTTATATTTAAATACAGGACGATCCCGTATTTTACGGGACGGGTGGCAACCCTCATACCAATACAAATAACACAAGGCTTGATGAACAATGGAGCTACTTAGCTCAATGCTACAATGGACGAGACTACACAATGAGTGAGGAAACATGAGGGAATATCTACAGGCATGGGAATTAACAACACGAGGAACAGCTGTGAACACTGATGGAAAACAGGTTAAACTAATGATGAGGATGCTTGCTGGGAATTGTAGTGTGGGGAACAACTACAACATGAAGGTCCATGAAGGGGTTAAACTAAAAGTCTGTGAACATGAGGAAAGTTGAGATGAAGGGATGTGACAATCTCAATAATTTCTCCTACACAGCAGTTAGATGAAATGGAGAGCAAACTGGCTTTTTGCTGAAGTGTCCTGCTTCTCGGATTGTTCTCCTGAGAAAAAGACCTCAGTTATCTCATATGTGTCTCTAGAATTTTAGAAAATCTCAAACTGTCCTTGATTTAAGGGTGTGTTCATACTTGTAGTTCAGTTCTCTTGGTCCAGACCAAAAAAGAAAATGATACATTTAGTCCTGGTTCTTTTAGCGTTCACACTGGTATTTTTAACACTGAAACTAACGATAAAAACCTAAGAGCATCAGGGCAAAAAGTCACAACCTGCTTGGACAGCTTTTATGACGTATATTTTTTGACGGAAATTACCGAACATCCAAAACAATGCTGGCGAAATGCGCTTGTTTGATGTACTGTATATATGGTGGTTTTTTTACCAGCTGAGAACAAACAAAAAGTTAATCAAATGTGTAAAGGAGTCAAAACAGCACCAGGAATTCCTCCGTTGAACACACAAACGAAGATATGCTACAAGGACAGTTGATGAGAAGAACCAGGTATGCTTGAGGTCAGTTTTAGGCAAATTACTTCCTGTTTTTGGTCCATTTAGACATCTTTGGTCCATGTTGCGTTCATATATCAATCGAACCGTACCAGAGTTTGTTTGGAAGCGGACTGAGACCCACTTTTCAGGCGGTCTCGGTTTGCTTGTTTGGTGCGCACCAAGGTTCGGGTGACAACGTTCATACTTGTTCAAATGAACCGCTCTATCACAGCAATCGCACCAGAGTTCGTTTTAAGCTAACCAAACCTGCCAAGTGTGAACACACCCGTAATGTCTAGAACCAGCCCTGCATGTAAACAAGGTTTTCTTGCATTGTCAGATTTTTAAGATGATTTTTGGTGGTTATTCCAAAACCTGCTGACAGCCTTGTAAATGGATCATTTAAATTTTCTGATTTCAAATATTTAGAAATATTTTGAGTGCAGATGTTGAGTGGAGTAAATATTACTTAATCACTACTTACTCTACTATTTTTCTACTTTAATTTTAAAATTTCAATATGAACTCAAAAATTTTTCATCATCATCTTTTGAGAAGAAATGATCTCAGCAATACTATCTACATTTTCATTACTTAGTTTTTTTATTCTTACAGTCAACAATTGTCTCATTAGTTTCTATTCTAATTTCCCAGCATAGTTTAGACAATATGGTTTTGTTAAAAATGTATATGAAATGTACATTTTCTTGCAATTGTCTCAATTTAAAGACCCCCTAAAATCAAAATAAATGTTTAAGTTTTAAGAGTTCGCCAATGTGAGTTAGCATTAAAGTCATTTATATGCTAGTGTTCTCCTAAACAGAGACAATTTTCACTATTAGCTGATATACACATTTAAAATACTTTCTCTTCAAGAAAAATGGACCAAATATTTTGGTCTCTCATCTTGCGCTACATAGATTTTTGTCCAATCAAATACTCTCTAGAATGAAAATGCCACACCCCTTTTCAACTGACTAGCAGGTAGTAAATTACAGTTCATGGGTGTGAAGCAAACAAAAGCATATTTACCATTTAAATAATGTGATGAGGCCTTCAATATGTCCCACCTAAACTTCCTGTTTCAGTAGAAAATACATCAACACAGGAAATACATTTTCGACCGTAAAGCAATTTCTTAGGTAGGGCTGATTTGGAATCAACTCTGATTCCGATTCCAGGTTTTCAGAATTGATAGAATCGAATCCAAGAGGCGATTCCAGACGAATTTTCTAAATTCTTGAGAAAAAAATAAAAAGCGAAATCTTACAGTAAACACTGCAATATAAAATATACTTAAAGGTGCTGTATGCGATTATAGTGTTCTGAAGCTTTCATGTGACAGCACCATTGAATTAGCCACGCCCCCTCATTCCAAAACCGAGCAAAAGAGCAGGATTGTTTGTTCCTGTGGATGTCAAATTCAACAGTGGCACAATAGCGCCCTCAACTGACAAACATTATGAATCATAGCCTCGATCATCTGCTTTAAAAACAACACTAGGAGAACGAGCAAAATGATTGACAGGTGAAAAGCATCAATGTCACATTTTTGCTTGCTGTTTACAAAGTCTACAGCTGTCACAGAACGGTGTGATATCTCAGGACACTTATTTCATTAATATCTTTAAGGGAGTAGGAACATTGTTTGCATAATTTTCCTTGAAAAATGATTACTGCACCTTTAATATCACTTATGATTGAGAGTATAAATTATAAAAGATAGAGTCAAATTGCGATTCCCAATGATTTTTTAATCGACTTCCAGTCCTATTCTTACTCTAGGGTCTGTAACACAACTAAACTAAAAGCATAAATTCTGAACAGCATCACCACAAGCCTAAGAAAATTTCACAACAATGGTTAGCCAACTTTTCAATGATAATCCCATCTGTGATTTGTTTCTGTGTGAGCAGGAAAAGCATAATCTAAAACCAGCAGTGCTAATCTCAATCAAAGATAATCTGTCACAAAATTGAAGAGCTCTACAGCAGTCCCATAACATTCAAATCAGAGCCCAAATCCAAAAGTTACAAAAGAGATTTCACATCTAAACTTTTTCTTTATTCCTCCTTTCAAGCTTAATGATATTTCCATTACCCACTTTTTAATTTCCCCTGACAGCATGGGTCATATCAATAGAATCCGTTTGCACAGTTTAGCCAATCAAAATTGAGAATCACATACGGCTACTGTGTCCATTTCTTATTGTGTGATATGTTTTCAGTCTCTTCCTCTCCAGTTATCTGTTTTGACACCCTATTCACTCTATTACATGAGAAAGCTCTTAGGCATTTAATTTGGGACAATCAAGTGTCCAGATGCCTATTCATATGCTGTGTTCTTCGAGACAGGTAGATAGAGCACGAGACGGGAGAGGGTTTTGGAAATTAGCTTAGAGTCTTATCTGTTCTATAGCATTATAATATTGCAGTATGGTACTTAATGGGAATATGAGAGTAAGTACTTGTTCTTCATGCTGTGGTATTATAATCTTGGATTTCTGTACAGTCTTGTTTAAGCATGACAGCATGGGACAATAGTATCAAAATAAATGAGTGACAGGTAATGCAACATAACATGTTGTCGACATGATAGTTAAATTCTGGTAAATATTATGACAGAAATTTCCATTCCGCAGTTACATACTATATTAACACTGCAGACTTAAAGAAACACATTTATGTTGTAAACAGGTGACTTTAATTCAAACACTAAACCGAAATGTCTAGGCCATATTTCACCCAAAATCAAGTATTAAGAAAATGAAGTCTATGTTAGGGACCATTAATATTTATATGGTCATACATAATATTTAACATTATTTTCATGGATTATTTTCATTAATGTATTACAGTATGCTATATATATATATATATATATATATATATATATATATATTGCATTACAAAGAAAATATGCTGATTTTAATTGTATTTTTTTGTGTTGTATTACAGTAATATTTTTGTAGCTAAAATACAGAGATTTATTTATTTATTTATTTTCTCATAAAAAAATTGTTTTTGCATTACAGTAATCAATGTATGCAATTAATGTCAAAATGGTATGTCCAAGCTGCTCTTTTCCCTTAAATCCCTTCATTGTATGGAAAAAAAGTGGACATTCGGTTAGATATCGCCTTCTTAGATATCTGAGTTCAATGCAAGACAGAAAGTCATACAGGTTTGGAACCCCATGAGGCTGAGTAAATAATGATACAATTGTAATTAATTTGGGAGCAAACTATTCATTTGAGTCATACTTCTTTCATATGAATGATTGTTTTCTATACAGTATGCAGGGTGGTCACTGAGAAATGGGAGAGGCAGAATATTATTTATGATCTGATTATGATTATTTATGATGGGGGCTAAAGCACCATCTGTGCTCTCAAGAATTTCAGGATGATTTCAGAGGTATCCCGTGGGATGAAATTCTCAGTTTTCTTACATTTACTAGGGAAACAAGGGACAGGCAAGAGTTAAAACAGAATCAAGACCTCTGTGCTACAATGCAAAACAAATGACTGCATAAACCCAATGTATTCAAAGAGTAAATCATAGCTTTGCATTATTGCAAGATTATTTGTCCTAAATGCATCAATCAAAATTCTTTTTTTTTTTTTTTTTTGCAAGTATGCAATATATACATATCAGTTATATATATATATATATATATATATATATATATATATATATATATATATATATATATATAATTATTTATATGTATATATAAATATATACCATATATATCTCTATATATATGGTATATATTTATATATATACCAGTGCACATGTCCATCATACAATGCATGTGGTTAGTTATTCGTGTTTCACATAGTGGATATTGAATGCAGTATAACAAACATTGCTTTAAAAGTCTGATCTTTTATGAAGAAGTACAAATGAGGCATTGCACAATATAGATGCGAGTTATGATCACAAGAATTTACAAGCATCATCGACTCCAATCAGGGCAGCAAAGCATCACACAGAGGCAGCCTGTTGATCTTACAATGCATGCACAACACCCATGCAATACAACATTTTCACGTGAATTCAGTGTCTATATGATGTCTGTACAGGTATGCGTGATGAAAGTTCAAGGACGTTTTCAGAGAGACATGTACGTACCTTAAACACATGCATCACTTCATAAAAATGCAATTAATGAGTGCAATGCTACAGTGTTTTAAAGAATTATCGTATGTGTGAGGGTTTTCTAATCTCTGATATGCAGTATATATCTTCACAGAACTGTTAAATGTTGCCAAAGAGCAAACAGACCACAGGGAGTTAAAGCGGGGTATAGAGCCACAGCAAAATAATTAGAAACCTACCCATTTCTACGTAATTGTCGGATTCCAGCAGGTTTTTACAGCCTTTTGGTGTTTGATTCCCGATCCCGCATGGCACCGTCTTTAAACGCGCAAAAAGGAGCACCTGCCCAAAGCTGCGCCGCGCGAGATGCTGACGAGCTTGAGAAAACTCCGGCAACAGGAGCGTTATTTCAATTCCGCAGCTGCGCTATTAAGCAACATGTCCAAGGGAACGCCAATCCTACGAGCTCTTCCCAGCAGAAAAAAGCGACCATTTAGATTTTCTGAATGGGAATGACCCTACACAAAGAACATTTCCAGACCATATATAGTTGTGTGCGTGTATATCCTAGACATCAAAACAGCCGTAAAGTTTGGAGAGGTTTGCGCAAAAGCGCGGCATGCGGTATTCGCCAAGGTGCGCAGTTATAAAGAAAGCCAATTAAAAGATGTCAAAAAAGCTCTCTTTTTATGTCCTGTACAGATGGAACGCTGTGCGCAGAGGATGAGTGATGTATTCCAGATATCAGATGATCTTAAAGGAGCTCAGAAGAGATTGTGCTGTCTGACGCAATGTATAAAAACACATTTATGTTGCTATTCTTTCTTCGAATATCTGTCACGAAAAGAAGGCTTTTTAAGAGGAGTGTGCGTGTGTGATTGCACTCAGAACTGGTGCAGTCACACCATTGCTTAACCCTCTTCTGCAAGTGCGATGCATCGGATTGCCCTCTTCTGGTGGGAGCTAAGCCACATGCATCCCTCCTCCTCCATTCAGAGCATTTGCCCGTAAGTGAAGCTAAGCATTCTTGAATGGTTCTTTTAAATGATGACATCAAATATTAATATGCGGTAATTGCAGTTATACAGGGCTACACATGATTAATTATGTCTTCTTATACTTAGAGGCGCAAATGTGTAGGCTTAACGTTCCTTATAGTCTGTAAGTGTGAAGCATTTATTTTGTCATGCTTCTTTTAAATGTTTTAATTAACCGAATATAGTATATGGCTCATGAGACAATTACTTGTAAGGAAAGTAAAAAATAAAATGTATATTTTAATTAAGCTTGGTTACAGTGTGTTGTATGCACTAGATAAGCTACTTCAATTGCACAGCTACAGTATACCTGTGATCTGGTGGGGGGGTCGGGGGGGGGGGGGGGGGGGGGGGTGGGGGTGGGGTGGGTGCAAGCCCCTGCCCCTTTTGTTCACAAATCTAAAGGTGCCCTTATGACCATGGATGAAAGTTTAACAATTCAATTAAAATTGTTAAAACAAAATAAAAACTGAGTAATAATCTCACAATAATATTAATAATACGTTATTAGGAGATTTCTTCACGGGCGTGTTAATGAAAATTAAGCGGAGGTACCTTTATGAATGCACACAATAGCAGATTGGGGGCAGACACCATCGCAAGTGATCCTCCCTATGCTATATACTCACTACAAAGTGCAGATCCTTTGAAGTGGGTACTCTGAACGAAACATGGTACTGTACGAATGTACCCTTCACTAACAGTCTTGTGGAAGGGCCCCTCAAGGAAAGATTCATTTTATCACTTTTGTTTTGAACGAGCTTTCGAGCGGCATCCCCTCCCACAGCTGTGCCCTTCAAGGGAGCAAAAAATGCAGTTTTTAATTCCCCCGGAGCATTAAAGTGCTGTTACCTCAGACAGGTAACAGGTCAGATAAAAAGTGCATTCCATGTTTTGTGTTGTAAGTTCATCAAAAGAATAATACCCGATTGATTCTGCATTTCCAACATCACGCACCTGCAGTGTAGACAGATGTATTAATTATAATGGGATTATAAATGGTCGTGTTGCTTTCAGTGATATAAATTCAATTAGTCTTTTGTAGAATACTCCCATTAACTGAAGGAGCTGTCTGGTTCAGCAAAAGCCAGTTTGTTTTTTTGTTGAAACTAATAAGCCATTCGACTAATCACTTTCAGAAAATACTATGGGATTAACATTTTTAGACATGTTGTCTACTATGATAACCAATCAAAGCCATGGTACCATCTTGGCACCGTCACTGTACCATGGATCTGCCATATTATTGCTGTAAGGTCCTGTATTTTTATACATAGTAATGACAGAATACAATAAAATTACATTAAATGAACATTAATAGAAATAAAGAGATAGTAATACAAGAAGTGTCAGTTACAATGACTGGATGAAGTGAGGGAGAAGAGATGAAAGTGAAAAGAAAAGGCTTATAACAAAAAAGACGCTGTGTCATTACCAGAGTAATATCATGGTACTGAATGATTGTTATATTAATTGATGATACTGTAATGGTACTCCAAGGTACTTTAAAAAATACCATGGTTTTACTATGACACATGTCATAAACGTGGGGTATCACAGAGCTTGATTATAAATATTATAAATATAAACTGCTGTATATAGTTGCTTTAAGAACTGGTCTGACTTTTTTTCTTTTCTCATACAGTGGCCCTTTAAAAAGTATCTGGATAGCTGAGGATCACTTCAAAATGTCTGAATGCCATTGAATTTGATATCAAAACATCAAAGTCACATTCATTTTGAAGAACAATAGCACAGGTACACATTTCAAACTAAGCATTACACATAAAGATGTGTTTTAAGTGATTAACAATAAATATCCTGTTCAAAATTACAAACTGTTCAAACTCCTGAAGCATCAGATTCTGCCGATTGTGCAATAGCCCACAAGCTCCCAGATTTTATGTTTGAATCAGCCAAGTTTACACAATGGTAATGATTCATCAGCAACCTGTATTATTTTACAGTGGTTAATGTTAAATCCATTATATTTATATAGACAATCTGCTCTGCTGAAGTGATCTGTCCAGTTACGGGTGTATTCCATGTATTCCGATCTCTTTGTGTGAAAAACAGACCCAAATGTACGTTTTTATTTTGCGGTCCCCTGGCGTCAGCCGTGCACATTCAGCTCTCGACCTGTTCTAGTAACGATGGGGGGGTAGGTATCTCCCCACAATAATCAAAACAAGCAAGTACACCAATTTATACCATGATCAATGGAAACATATCTTGTGACCAATTACGGTGAGCTCAAGTTCGAATGTATCTTTTGAATGAGATGTGAATCTGGTATTGGATAGCGCTCCATTCATGGAGGGGGAACATTTTCAATGACTAAAATCTTCAGTTTCACTCTGTTCCTCACACAATGCTATCAAATGGTCTGTACTTAAAAACACATTTTAAATCATGTACCACATCACATATTAAAGCCTTCTATAGGTAAGCTCAATGCATGCTATGTGGTTTATTAGACAACATCACAATTCATTACTGGTAATAGCAATACGATGGTGGGCTATGTAAGCAACACTTGGTGCAGAAAACATGATAACGGTAACAATCAATAGATCATTTTGAATAGAAAATTAACTTCAGACTTCACAAAACGAGACGTTACCAAACGAAACAACAAAATCAGCAATAAATATGGTGTAAATAAACTTGCAAACAGTAAAATCATGCAAGCTCATTAATTATTCAAACCTGTTGCATGCAACATCAGCGACAAAAAGTTGTACTTATTTTATTCACCTCTGAAATATACTTAAATTAGCTATTAAATATGACAAGGTTTTCTACCTTAGGATTGATACAGTACATGCTGATACATTGTAAAGTTAACAAACAATCATAAATAGTATTTACTGTGCTTGTAATCTATCATAGATTACATGTTTTAATTGAGTACAAATGTAGAATTTACTTAATACTTTCAAGTTCAAGCTTAAACTAACTTTTAGCAGAGAAGACTAAACACTTTCTTCATTGAATATTTACTTCACCAAAATGTTTGTTTTTGCTTGAGGTTGTAGGGAGACCGACTCGATTGAGTCATTCACAGTGCGCCTTGGGAGTGGGCGGTTGCTGTAGAGCTATTTTTGTGCACTTTGTTTTGCGATACTCTCTAACTGGTGGGTCGATTCTCTTCAGGATTGTGAATAGTGTAGTTCTTAACCAGGAATTCTGCTTTAAAATTCGAATTAAGTTGAAATATCATGGACTGATGGCTTCAACGAAAGCATTAACCATCGATTATCAACCTCAGAGATCACGTTAGGTCTGACTTTAAAGGGTTATAAGTTATCGGTTATAATCAATTCCCCTATGAAAAAAATGAATAGGATTTTTACCAACTGATGCGGTCCACGACCTGTTGCCAAATATTCAGTACAAGAACTCTCTTTGAGTGATATTTCTTAATTGGAGTGTTCATTGGTTTACATAAGCAATTCATTTTAACAGCATCCCACTCGATTTATGTGACACTTAATGAATAAACAAAAGTTTGAAGAGCATGTGACCTCCTAATATCACTCTGCACCAGGGTCAACACCATTATTTCCAAAGTGGCTGTCCGTGTCTGCCCTGTACAGCCTGCCTAATTAGAGATAATGGACACTTGAGCTCAGCTCTAATGTGCTGCTGTTGGTCTTGACAATACAGCATGGCAGCACCAATCACACAGATTCTGCCATTCTGCAACATACAAGAGGGAGGCTGTCCATCGCAACTGAGGATACAGATGATCAAGGACAATAAGGCGACAGCAGGTTCATGCCTCTGAGGAATAGATTGTTTGTATTGTGCGTCTGTTGTCTGTGCATTAAGGCACGTGGTAGGCTGGTCGCTCTTGTGCCTATATGCTCTGGACACACTGCAGTGATGCATGGAAAACAAATGCAAATGAGTACCAAAGCCACATTTGCATGGGTGGTTGGCAACAGTAAGATACATTAAATAAAATAAACATGTTGGAGGAAAACAGGAGATGTAAACTAGACTAAATATTTTCAGAAACCAATCTTTAAAAGTACAAATTATACTATACACACTTCAAAATAAAAGTTCTTCAATCATTCTTGGCAGAAACTTAGGTTCACCAAAGAAACCCATTCTTATCAAGAACTTTATTTGGCTGTATAGAGATGTTGAGTTGCTATATGGTTATTTGGAGAATTAAAAAAGATCTTATGACACTTTACTTTAAGTTGACATTTGTTAACATTTGTTAACAATGTAAATAAACACGAACTAACAATGCTTTTACAGCATTTACTAATGTTGGATAATGTTACTGTAGTTACAAAATACATTGGCAAGAAAAAAATATGTGAACCCTTTGGAACTAGCTGGTTTTCTGCATTAATTGGTCATAAAATGTGATATCATCTTCAAGTATACACAAACACAATGTCCTAACAAATTACAAACAATTATAATCTTTCAATTTGTTACTGAACACATCCCATTAAACATTCACAGTGCTGTGGAAAATGTAAGTGGACCTTAGGATTACATAATTAGTCTATCAACCTATGGCAGCAATAACCTCAACCAAGTCTTTCCGGTAGCTGCGGATTAGACCTGCACAATGTTCAGAAGGAATTTTGGACCACAATTCCTCAGCCATATTCTTAGGTTGTCTGGTGTGAACGGCTCTCTTAACGTCACTCCACAGCATCTCTATTGGGTTAAGGTCTCGGTTCTGACTGGGACACACCAAAAGGTGGATTTTCTTTTTTTTTGAAGCCATTCTGTAGTGGATTTACTTCAATGTTTAGGGTCTTTGTCCTGCTGCATCACTCAACTTCTATTAAGCTTCAGCTGGCGCACAGCCACCCTGACATTATCCTGTAGATTATCATGATAAACTTGGAAATGAATATTTCCCTAGATGATGGCAAGCGGTCCAGGCCCCAAAGCAGCAAAGCATTCCCAAAACATGATGCTCCCTCCACCGTACTTCACCGTCAGGATGTTTTCATTTTGGTATTCTGTGCCCTTTTTGCGTACTGTAGGCAACTTGTACAGTAAGTGAGCATCTATGAAGGATTGTTTGTTTTGAAGGATTGTACCAGCCAACTAAATAAATACACTCTCAATAGGTCAAACACTATGTAAACAAACTGATACATCTGAACATAAGGAATTTACTGTATGCTCTTCAAACATATGTTTTGAAGTTACGAGGCAATATTAATATGACACTGGTTGAAATGATTTACAGCAAACTTAGCTAAACTTTCAAGGATGACGAAGCTGGCTTAATCAAAAGAAAACAATAAAATCTGACTTTGTTTTTATTAAAATACAATATTTCAATAGATCTGCCAATGACCACAACTGCATACAGCATATCTCGTCTTTTCATTGCGTTTGCCTTTATTCATCAGAACAAAAGAATCTACATTGGAAAAAAAGTCAGGTGCAAATTAGGATTGTAATTTATTGAATATTTTTCTATTGTGCAGACTGTTTGGCAAGAAATCGTTTGTATGTGGCATATGAAGATGCCTTTTTATATAACACTCTGCAAAACAAAAATGGAAAAATTAAAAGATGCCTACCAATGCTCACTTAATTTGTAATTATGGACATTTCTAGAAATTCTGAATCAGATTTATGCTTATACCTTTGCTCTGACCAAGTCAGCTTAGTTTTTGGCCGTCAACGTGACATGGTGAACTGTATGAAAAACTCTCTTAAGTTACTCCAGAAAATTGAATTTTCTCAATAGCATAGCACACTAATTAACCTTATTATACTAAAAAGAATGCTAGTTGGTTTACCCTTAAAGATGATGCAGGAAAGCTATCACTCATTAAAAAAAGGTGAAGATGAGGCCAGTGCCCTTAAAAGTCATCATGGGCTAGAAATTAGCCACTGGAAGTTACCGGAATTATAAATTAACGCATTTTTCTTGGTTTCTCGCAGAAGGGTTTTTCACTTAATTACATACTACTGCCACTTTAATAGCTAAACCATTTGGCTCCATCTGATAAAAGACATGTCACAAAGGCTGTCAATTTATTTTTTCATTTTCAATTATTTCATTGTTCATGGACGAGAAGTTTGAGAAGCACAAAAGATTAAATGTGATACGTTAGATGAGAATGGTTATACTGAATTGTAAATCCCAACTTGTTTATCCTTGCAATATACTGCATAGTCAAAAGATACTGCAATGAAAAACCTTGTTTGTAAAGAAAGACTTCTGGGAATTTTTGACAGGATGAGACGTTTTGTGTGTGTTCGATTTTCACTTTAGGCATCTGTTGCCAAATTAGCTGACTGTTCCATGAGTTTGGGTCTCAAGGTTCTACAGAATGAATAAAAGATTGATTATAAAGATGTTCGTTTTTGAAAGGTCCGTAATGTCGTTTAGAGAAACAAGCTTTTAGCAAACTCTCCATAAAAAATACATTCCGGACAAACAAACCCTCGCCATTTGTGTCCAGGTGTGTTATCTGTGTTTGTATATGCCTGACAAGTAAATGCCAAAATACGGTTCAACGCAGCAGGCTCTGGATCAGCCATGGCAGCTATTTAACGTGCACTCCTCCCCTCTGAATCGGCTGTCAAAAAGCAAAAAGAGCCACAAATGCTGAGACTCCCTCAGACGTGAAGACACATTCAGAAGAAGCAAAGTGTATTCGCTAGGTTAAAATGAGCACGCTCAGCTGTCAGATTGCACAGCTCTGTGAGGGAGTTCTTGGCGAAATGGTTTATTATACCTTCCTGATTGTATTCCTCTCTAGTGGGCCCCAAAACAGCTCTTCCTCCTGTTGCTGAGTCCGACAGGCCCTCCAGAGGGGCAGATGTGTCACGTACAGGACACAAACAAGTGAAGGATGACACGCTGAAGAGGAAGAATATAACCACTGCAAAAAAAAAAAAAAAATGGTATCTACAAATGCTTCAAGCTACGCAATTTCAATTTCACATGTGGTCGTGTTCCAAAGAATACAACTGTCAAAAAACTTTTTGGCCACAAATATATTCTACGCAAGTACCCCTTCTGGAGTAAATGCTTCTAGCTAAGCAAGTTTAAATTCACCCGTTGTTTCATTTAAAAAAATCTGAGACAACAACTCTAAGGCCAGAAACATTCTACATGCAGCAAGTATGTGAATGTAATCACTTCTAGCGATGCTAGCTCGATGTCACACGTTGATGCATTTAGAAAAAAAGAACCACTGCAAAACATCTAAGACCAAAAACGTATTCCACATAAGTACGTGAACGCAAATGCTTTGAGTTTCACAAACTCAATTTCATCCGTTGTTGCGATCTAAAGGATACGACCGCATCAAAAACTTCAAGGCCAGAAACACATTCTACAAAAGTGTGTTAACGCATAAACTTTCACTAGCTTGATGTCACAAAAAGTGTGACAAAAAAGCTAATGCCTGTAACATATTCAACATAATGTGAACGCAAATGTTTTGAGTTACATATGCTTAATTTCTCCTGTTGTTGCATTCTCAAGAATACAACTGATGCAAACCCTTAGGCCATAAACATTTTCCATGTATGTGAGCGCAAACACTTTGCTCAATATCATGCATCATTGCATTATGAAATGTGTTTGAATGCATTTTATAATCCAATGCAAGTTGCATTCTTAGCGTTGCCACAAAGGGCATAATAACGCACATTAGTATAACACTTGTTAAAAGAAAATAGTTGGATTAATAAATTAAGCAGTCTACACTGGACACGTCCGTTGCAATGTGTCCAATGCGGCAAGTCGTATTTTGAACGTTTGCTTTGATGCGTCCAGTGTAGACAGCTTCAAGCCCCATCCAATCTTGTGGAAGAGCCCTTTGTAAAAAGATAACATTCTTACTTTTGTTTGAAATGACCATTCGATTGGCTAAAGAAGGCTGCCATTGTTTTTTTTGTTTTTTTTTGTTCTTTTATATCAATTTCAATAAATTTTTGTTTGCATAAAGAACAGCCACTGGTTCCACTCCCCCTACAGTATCTACAATTTACAAATTTTTATGTACTCCTGGGCTTCCTGATCCGGTTGCTGCCGGCACGCTGCATGAGTCTGTGTTTGTTTGTAGCTTGCTAGCATGCTTAGCATTGCTTAATACTCTACGTTCATCATTTTATCCTTTGCCATTTTACCATGTGCTTCATTTTTTTTCTGCTTTTCTACTGTTTCCACTGTCAGTAAACATTACAAATTTTGTGAGGGATTCACATCGATCTCAAACCCATGCCGCTCAAGAAAAACCATAACAACAACAACAAACAATTGCGGTAAGTCATGGTTTACGTTCATGTTATTGCTTCCCGCATTGCATGCCACATGTTTACTATTGCTTCTTCCATCAGCAGTGAGGTATTTACATGTGATTACAAATAGAATTAGTCAGGCTGACGGAGAAGGTTAATGAATTGGAGACACGCATCCAAACACTAGTGGATGTCAGTGAGAAAGAGGGTAAAACAGTGAGCAACACATGCACTTTTATTCAGCTGTAGAGCCTCCGCAGCAGTGCATTTGAGGGACATCTCGACGACATACTCGCTCAGCAAAGCGACACCACTCTCCCGTTCCTGTTCGATTCTCCCCACTCATTGATGCACCCACTAAGAATCAAGTTCAAAGTGCCCTTTTTATAGGAGATTATATTGTAATGAACGTGGAAATAGAGACTCCAGCCACTATTGTTAAATGCATTTTGGGGGCTCGGGCATCTGCCATCAGATCAAATTTATAAGTGCTGGTTAAAGCTAAATGTTGCAAAAATTGTTATTCATGTCAGCACTAACGATGTCCGGCTTCGCCAGTTGGAGATCACTAGAGATAAAGTTAAAGAGGCGAATGAACTTACAAAAACTTTGTCAGACACTGTAATATGGTCTGGCCCCCCTCCCTGCTCATCATGGCGGTAGATTAGTCTCACTGAATAGCTGGATGCCTGAGTGATGACGGAGAATAGCATAGGATTTATAGACAATTAGAAGAGATTTTGGGGTAGACCTGACCTGCTAAAGAGAGACAGACTCCATCCCTCCAGGGAATGCATATAGTTGTCTCTACATCTTACACTTGGATAGGAGAGTATTTTAAAAAAGTTTTATATTGAAGAAATGACACACTTATCCCCTTTTCTCCCTAATTTGGAATGTCCAATTCCCACTACTTAGTAGGTTTCTCATGGTTGTGCAGTTACTCACCTCAATCCGGGTGGCTGAGGACAAGTCTTCAATATGCGCATCTTATCATGTGGCTCGTTGTGGATGACACCGCGGAGATTCCCAGCATGTGGAGATTCATGCTGCTCTCTGCGATCAACGCACAACTTACCACGTGCCCCATTCAGAGCGAGAACCACTAATCTCGACCACGAGGTACCATAACCTCCTTGACTCTAACCTCCCTAGCAACCAGGCAAATTTGGTTGCTTAAGAGACCTGGCTGGAGTCATTCAGCACACCCTGGATTTGAACTCACGACTCCAGGAGTGTAAGTCACCATCAATACTTGCTGAGCTACCCATGCCCCAACATATTTCACCTTCAATGCACTTGCAATGCCTTTGAGCAAGCATTCACATCTGAGATTATGTACTTGTGTGTAGATATTTCTGGCCTTATGTTCAACACAGAAGTCTGTCACAAGTCTGTATAAGCCAAGGCTTATAGTGTGTGCATGTAGATTGAAATTGCTCCATATTAATTCTCCAACACACATATGGGGCAGTGTGTATGCTTTCATACTGTGCAGCAATAAAGATACCAAGAAAGAGCATAAACGAGCAAAAAACAGTGCAGCGTGGTCATGTACAAATGTGGAGGTAATTGTGGACCATGATTGGTGTGAGTAAATACTATGAAGTTTAGAGGAGCAGTTTTCTTTAAATGGGAAAAGTGTGCAGTGTGTAATTCAATGCATCCATTACATGTACACAGACTCCAGCCCAGAATAAATGAAACATTACACACTGCTGACAAATATACACATAGTGGAAAAACACCACATCTGCTGGCAAACTGACCAGTTTTTGGTGACAACAAACTAAAAAAGCAGATTATGATTTACAACTGCTTCATGCTGGATTCAGCAAGTGAACTATGTGTGTTTTTTTACCCATAGGAAGAAAAAAATAGCAAATAAGACCAAAATTGTTTAGGAATGAGTTTTAACAGAGAGCAAAGACAAACTTTTCCTAAAGGGAATGTTCCAGGTTCAATACAAGTTGAGCTCAATCAACATAATTTTTGGCAAAATGTTGATTATCACAAAAATGTATTTGGATTCGTCCCTCCTTTTCTTTAAAATAAATCAAGAATCGATGTTACAGTAAGGCACTTACAATGGAAGTGAATTATTGGACTTTGGTCATTTTAAAGGTTTATTGATATGCTGTAACTTTACAAAGACAAGGTTAGTAAGCAATTTTATCACACTAAAATAATGTTAAAACGCATACTGTTTACGTCTTTTGGCTATAAAATTGAAACAGTGAGTATTTGAACTTTTACGGATTGGCCCCATTCACTTCCAGTGTAAGTGCCACAGTGGAACACAGATTTAGCTTTATTAAAGAAAAGGAGGGACTTGCCAAAATTAATTTTTATGGTAATCAACATTATGCCAAAAATGCTGTCAACTGAGCTTAACTTGTGTTAATCCCAAAATATCCCTTTAAGGGAACCTACTATACCCACTTGTGTTGGGTGTGCAAGAAAATGCAAGCATGAAAAAGTGATGCTTAGTTATTCGACCAAAAGTTCCGAAATCTTTCTG
Organism: Moxostoma hubbsi; assembly: GCA_032164185.1. Lineage (NCBI taxonomy): Eukaryota > Metazoa > Chordata > Actinopteri > Cypriniformes > Catostomidae > Moxostoma > Moxostoma hubbsi. The sequence continues at coordinate 5,949,348 of JAVLUX010000018.1, forward strand.
CTGCAATGCAAATTATTTCTAAATGAGCTCAGATATTTCTCATCAAGTTCTTCCAAGAGCAAATGATTTTATCCACAGTCATTTGCAGCTCTATACTCATACTTTGTCAACAATTATCTAATTTGTGTCTAGTTGTTATTTCTCCTAAGAGATTTTTAGCAAGAAAAAAATGTAAACAAAGTTGATAACAAAACGTAACATTAAATCTCCAGAAATCTGAAAGAACTTCCTCTGAGTGATAAAATGTGAGTAGCTCTGCTCTGCACATCCCAGCTAGATATGGCCTTTCCTTGTTCTGTCATCCTTCAAACAGTCTATATTTGTTGTTCATGCCATAAAATCAATAAATGTGACTGTTACATTAAAATATATACAGTATTAGTGTGCCATTCAGATCAAGATTAATGTTACCCATGCAAGGAACATATGCCCTCATGGTCTTATCGGCTTTGTTGATTTTCCACGTGGCCTTTAAACATTGTGGGCTATTTAGTGATTTGTGCACCATGTATCTAATCAAAGTACCCATCAAGTCCATTGACCTCTGGAGGGCTGCCATCTGCTCAAGGGTAATGAGACCCCTCCAATCCATTGCATCCTCTCAGACTCTTCACTCATTTATCAACTGATCTTGTGACATAACAAATAATTGCACACGAGCTATTATCCAATAAGGGGAATCGTAAAGTTTTGGCACATGTGGCCTGGAAGTGGAGTTGGAAATATTGTAATTGGGCGTATCTTCAACATTGTACACTTTTAGCACTGTGGACATCTAGAAAGAAAAGTCTCAATATAAATGTTTTCACACTCTTACAAAATTATTAAAAAAAAAGGTTCTACTAACAATGTCCAAAAGTGTTCATGCATCACAGGTAAATTTCCAGCACAGTATAATTTCCATCACATTTCAAATTCTGTATTATGTTTAATTGATTAATAATTCTGCGGTGGACATGATGTTGATGGAAATGTCTGAGTCTTTTGATTTGCTAAGGCTAATTTCATTGCTAACATGTTATGTATCCTAAATACATACAATTAAATAATATTTTCACACATTTTGCATAATTTTTTAAAATTAAATTTTGATTGGAAATGACGGCCGATACAAATTGATGTTTTCCATGAATTACATTTTTTTTTCTTCAGACATCTCTTGTCTCATATTATCTCTGTTATGCTCTACACTGACACTTTTGTCCAACAAGTACACTAACTTAAAAAAAAATAAATAAATAAAAAAAAATAAGAAAAATAATCTATAAGGGACAAAATATTTTGGTGTGGAAGAAATAATGCCACAACTGAGGGACAAACATAATTTTAGAAAAAAAAAGAAAATTATGAAAAAATGTATGAAATTATTTTCACACAATAAATACTATATTTAAATGGTTTATGTTGATTTCACATTAAGTTTAGATCATATTTAGTTAATTAAACTTTGTATTTTTAGAATGGATTTTCATAGTTTAAGACATAGTTTAACCACAAAAATGTATTTAGACTTTTCCCACCTTTTAATAATACATAATAATAAATAATAAACCCACGAAATCTCATATGTGTCTCAAGAGTTTCATAGGAGATCTCAACAATGTCTCAAACTGTGCTCAGATCTGCCGAGACACCAAAATCTGCAATCAAATGTTAGAGATTTCAATGTGAACTCAAACATTTCTCATCAAATGCATCAACATCAAATTCCTCTTATGGCAAATGATCTGAGCCATGCTATACATATGCATTTGATATTCTCATTTGTGTATATTTTTCCTAGGGGAGAAGCATTTAAGTTGAAAAACAAATGAGAACTCCATTACATCTCCTAAACTGTTCAAACAGTATTTATTTTGTTGTAAATCTCTTTAATCATATTATACATATCCTACTAACCAAAACTAATTTTATTGGTAGAATTCATAATTATTTTATGATCTTAATTTAGATGTTTATATGCCTGCTTATTTTTTTTCTTCTATTCTGCCTATGTAGAGCACTTTGATCACTGCAGCAGCACAATGCTGTGTTTCTGTGCCCTGTGTGATTTCAGTGTTGTTCTAGCATGTGGGAACATAACATCCTTGATAACTGCCAACTACGTTTCTACAGGGACTATCAATCTCCCTGGCAACAGCGCTAATGTGAGTATGTTTCTGTGTTGCTCCTTCAACATTGCTTTAGCCGCACAAACCTCCTACAGTGACAACACTCCCCTGTCATCTGTGACTTTCCTGTGCAATATGTAACACCCAAGAAAAACAATGCATTACAGATAAAGAGAAAAGAGGCTATGTAAATAATTCATTGTAAAATAATGTTGTTTTGATTGCTTGAGGAGGTTTTCTAAAGCGATGGTTCTTAATGCTTCACAACCTAGATTATACATTACCAAAATTGTTTTGAAATGTCAAAAAAATGTCCTCGGACTTACAAATGTGTTATTATTATAGTAGCACTTTACAACAAGGCTCCATTTGTTAACATAAGTAAACAACATTAGTTAACATTAACTATCAATGAACAATACTTAATGTTAATGGTAATTTCAACATATACTAATACATTTTCAAAATCAAAAGTTGTATATGTTAACATTAGTTAATGCACTGAACTGACACTAACTAAAAATGAACAATTTCATTTTTATTAACTAACATTAACAAAAAATTATAAACGCTGTATAATATGCAATAATGCATTTACTAATGTAAATGAATGGAACCTTATTGTAAAGTGTCACCATTATTATAAATTGCATGGGCACAACAATATTCAAAATGATTAAAGGGACAGCTCGCTCAAATATTGTCATGTGGAGATGTGTAGGCTGTCATTCTGCCTAACATCTCCTTTTGTGTTTCATGGAAGAAAGAAAGTCATACATGTTACAAAAACCTAAGTGGAGTAAATGATGACAGTTTTTTTTTCTTCATTTTTGGGTCAACTGTCACTTTAATATGGCATAGACTGAATAGAAAAGCAATGGCTCTTAACTGATGGCTCGCAACCCAAAAATGGTTGTGGAAAGCTGGGAAAAACTATAATAAATGCAAATAATTAAATGGAACTAACCATACAGCACCTTTGGCAGCAATTACTGCCTCATGTCTTTTTGGGTATGATGTGACAAGTTTTGCACACCTGTATTTGGAGATATTCTGCTATTCTACTCAGCAGATCCCCTCAAGTTCTGTCAGGTTGGATGAGTCTGAGGTCCTGAGTGCTCTGGACCAGGTTTTCATTAAGGATATATCTGTATTTTCCTGTGTTCAGCTTTCCTTCAACCCTGACCTGTCCCCCAGTCAGTGCCACTGAAAAACACCCCCACAGCATGATGCTACCACAACCATGCTTCACCGTTGGGATGTTATTGTGCAGGTGATGAGCGGTGTTTCCACAAGACATGACGCTTTGAACTGAGGCCAAAAAGTTCAATCGTCATTTCATCAGACCAGAGGATCTTGTTTGAGAGTCCTTTAGTTGCTTTTTTTATGTGTCTTGCACTGAGGAGAGGCTTCTGTCTGGCCACTCTGCCATAAAGCCAGGGACGGATTACCGACCGGGCCAATGGGGTCAGTGCCTAGGGGCCCTTGACTACCAGGGGGCCCTTGACTGCCTGGGGCAGTCAATCTAGTTTGGTGATCCCCCCTGCTTGAAAACCCTTTTGGGTATGAACAACGACCCTTGAGTAACCCTAAGAAAACTTGATATTTGTGAGTCAAAAATTCATGATTATGCATTTATTTTTTTAAATATATTTTACCTTGTTTGAAACCTTTTTTTTGTATTTTTTTCAATCAATAATTCATTTATATTCACTAACATGTATTAAAGGAGTAAGGAAAGTTTTGTAATACCTTTTATTTGATGGCTGCACAATTTGACATTTTTAAAGTCATTTAAATAGTTTTTTGTGCTAAATGTTATACATTTCTTGGAAAAAATCTATGAAACCAACAGTGACACAAAGATTACATATCTTCAAACTTTTTTTTTCTACAAGCATCTAACTTTAAGACAACGTGGTTGCAAAAAAAACCCCTCCAATCAAGAAACATGAAAGATGTTTCTGCATTCACTTTTAAATGAGTGTCTTTTGTAGTCATTAGAGATTGTAACTATGGCACGTTTCCATGGCCAGACAGCGGGTTCTTCATAACCCTGCTGAGGAGTGAAGAGGGACAGTCAGCAAAAGCAAAGAGGTAGCTAACACATGTAGATTTGGCGGTAGAGGCACCATAGTGTTTCAGATGGAGCACACCTGCTTGCATCAACCTAAATTATCTTCTTTGCTCTATGGACTCATGCTAATTACACCCCGGTGATACATCAGTGTGGATTGATTCAGCTTTGCTCCATCGAGCACAAAAAGCCCTTTTAATCATTTTCCTATCTACCCCAATAGAAGGGGCAGAGTCTTCAACAAGGCCACAGGAATGAGATACAGCAGTCCCAGAGTAATTACGTGTAGGTCCAGGACTGATTAGAAATGTCCCATCTGTGATCACAGTGTGTATTGTCTCTAGCATTAAGATAAGGGTTTGTAATGAAATGCATTCATGGTCACAGACTTTAAAGTGACCTTTAAGTGATTTAAGTGAGACTGTAATTTTGTGGATTATAGTTAGGATGGATGGATGGATGAATGGGAGTATTACTAGTGTTATAATGTATTTATTATTTTGTTCTTCATAAAAGTGTGTGTGTGTGTGTGTGTATATATATATATATATATATATATATATACCGATGAACTGATGAGCCAAAACATTATGACAACTCACAGGTGAAGCAAATTACGTTGATAATCAGGCCACATGTCAAGGTCTGGGTAGATTAGATGCCAAGTGAACAATCAGTTCTCATAGTCAATATGTTGAATTAAGGAGAAATGGCCAGGAGTAAAGACCTGAACGACTTTGACAAGGGGCAAGTTGTTATGGCCAGATGACTGGGTCAGGGCATCTTTGAAGCAAGGATTGTGAGCCTACAGTGGGCACAAGAGCATCGGAATGTACCATGGAGCAATGGAAGAAGGTCGCCTGGTCTGATGAGTCACATTTTCTTTTACATCACGTGGATGGCTATGTATGTGTGCACCATTTACCTGGGAAAGTGATGTCACCATGTTGCACTGTGGGAAGACGACAAACCGGTGGAGGGAGAGTGATGCACTGGGAAATGTTATGCTGGGAAACCTTTGGTCCAGCCATTTATGTAGATGTCAATTTTACATGCGCGACCTACCTAAACATCATTGCAGACCAAGTACACCCTTTGATGGCAATTGTATTTCCTGATGGCAGTGGCCTCTTTCAGCAGGATAATGCGCCCTGCCACACTGCACACATTGTTCGGGAATGGTTGAAGGAACATGATGAAGAGTTCAAGGTGTTGCCCTGGCCTCCAAATTCCCCAGATCTCAATCAGATTGAGCATCTGTGGAATGTGCTGGACCAACAAGTCCAATCCACGGCGGCTCCAACACGCAACTTGAAGGATCTGCTGCTAATGTCTTTGTGCCAGATACCACAGAACACCTTCAGAGTCCATGCCTCCACAGGTCGGCACTGTGAAGGAGGAACACGGAGGACCAACAGCATATTAGGCAAGGTGGTTTATGATTTGGTCATAACGTTTTGGCTCTTTTGTGTATATATCCACCTTTTTCACTGGCAGCAAAATTACCAATTATGCTTAGAACGTTCTTCCAATGCGTATGCAACATACTTCCGCTTCGCAGCTTATTCCCATTAACAAGCACTATAATATCACTAACAACATTCGAAAACGGAAGCACAGACTGTGTTTACTTAATGTAAATCACTTTCTCACTAATGTCTGCGTATGGACATTAGTTTTCGATGGCAATCCCGAATAGATGCAAACACAATCACGCAAAATTTGCATAGTAAAGTTACTGGACTCTAGCTCTCGATGCATGCACCCTGTATGTGTGTGTGAAAGAGAGAGACACAAACATACAGCACGCAGAGAGAGAGAGAGAGAAAGAGAGAGAGAGAGAGAGAGAATCCACGAATATGATGCGATAGGTTTCATTGCATTTATTGTTGTGCACTTCAGTGCCTAACCTAACCTAACCCTATCTAACCCTAACCCAAATCTCGGACATTTAGGGAATCTAGAAATCCGACCGGATGCTTTAATAAGGTTAAAAAAAGAGGACATGTCCATGAAAAGAGGGTGTATGGTCATCTTAGGTTCCATTTATTTTGGATATCGGATTACCCAAAGTATTCAACTAATCCAGTAACCAGCACTAACCAGCTAACCATTAACTAACCAGCACTTTGAGCAAAAGTCTGGAGATGTACTGGCAAGTCATTGCGTTTTCTTGCTATGGCTTGGTTCTTTGGCTCTTTGTAGAAAGTTTGTTCTGTCGATGTCTTGGACCTCTTTTAGATCGGTATATCTGTTTTGGCGATGGATTATGAGGTGGGCTTTGAAGCGAGGCCTTCCGCAAAGAGTACTCGCAACTTATGTATGTGTGAACCGTAGAGCAGAGGATTGCTGAGAAGCATCCTCGGGACTTTGGGTTATACATACATACATTGTAGATGGAGAAAATTCTGATGCATTATTTTTAAATTTACAATATAATATGTTAATTAATCTCATTAACTTGATTATTATAATTAAGGAACCTGCCTAATAAATTGCACAGTTTTCTGCATTCACAGTTTCCTCAGCTACATTTACATCTACAACTATTTGTAATACCAACTCTGATTTCCGTCAGACAGCTTTGAAAGAGCGTTGTGTAAATACAGTTAAAAATTCTTTATAAATGTTCCATAAGTTACCAAATTTTTTAACACCAATTGTTTGATTGGTTGATAATACAATTCAAGGTCTCTCTTGATCAGCTTTGAAAAGAACAAATGTGCATTGAGTGTACACTTTGATTCAAATAATCTCATCAAGAAACATACTACATCATCATCAATGACATTTCATAAAATGTCATTTAAATGTTTTGTATTTAATAAAATATGTCATCATATCCTCTGATATGTGAAATATACAACATCATAATTCCGCATTTTGACCACCAAATTTGTGACCGATATGATGCAAACTGTGCTAAGTTCTGCTCAGTGAGCTACACAAATACAGTACACTTCACTTCATCCTCACAAGTATCATTAGTTTTGAAGGGTGTTCTCTTCACAAATAAATTTATAAATAAATCCTAGAAGTTCTCTTGTGGCATTTCACTGAAGCCATTATCATTGTTTTCATGATTTACCTTTCCTTAATAATTACAGTGTTAGAGGCAGTCAGAGCAGCCTCATAACTTCATGTTCTGCATCATAAAACAAAGTTAATCTAGCCACACAGGCTCATTATTGAGCATCAAAGCTCGCGGCAAGGCATTGCTCTGCTGATAATTGCATGGAGTCTGTAAAGGCCAGCGTGCTGTAAGGTGCAAAAAACAGAAAGCCACTCCAGTGTGCTGCGATGCAGCCGAATTAGTTTTCTCCCCTCTGGCCGTGATTTGTCAGCTTTTGTGTGCTTTTTAAATAAAATGTGTGAAAGTGAGGCATCTTAGTATGGCAAGTTTGTGATCATTAGAACATGTTGGCAAAAATATGAGGCTCCAACTCTACAGGGACATGTATGTTTTTTTAGGGGTTCCCATGCATTGAGCAGGTAAATATGGTGTATCCTTGGCTTGAATATTAAAGGAATAAACCAGGTTAAATACAAGTTGAACATCCATGGCATGCAGTTATTAACACAGAAAAATTATTTAAACTCATCCGACAGTCTGCAAACTAGTCCAGCTATAAATATGGGACTGTGGCGATATTTTAGCAACGTTTTAATACATGGTTCCTAACAGTTATGAGGTGAAATGTCCACTGTGTGGGAATAAAAGAGAGTTAAACATTCTCCCAAGTAGATGAGGTTTTTAAGGATAATGCTCTTTTGAGTTTTAAATCATCATTACCGACCTCCATGCCCTAAACCTTGAACCTAAACTAATGGATAGTGTCATAAAAAGAAAATGTGAGATGAAAAACACAATTGCTTAAGCAACCATGTAATTTCATGATGTTTATAAGACACTTTCGTCTCACGTGTCGGCCCGTGTGCTCTTCAGGACTCGTACTTTGGTCGTATACATCACAAGTGCAATGCTCTAGAGTTGAGCTACTGTGCAATTTGATCACACTTGAACAAGCTTGTAAATTTAGTTGGTTATGTAATTCATATGTTAATTGTTATCATATTACAAGTTAAGTGCTATATAATATTGTTTGAGGAACAGAGTGAAAAGTAAGTGTTTGTGAAGTAATAATCAAAAATTTTACTTGTGATTTGAATGAAAGGAAATAAAAGTCATTGTCGCCGCACCTCTACTAGTGTTCATTTCACCAGGAAACAGCCGCAATACGTACAACAAGACCAGATTGGACAAAATTGTTGTCCGTGGTATTCAACATCTGTAAAGGGAGTTTAAAGCAGCGGTGTAGGTAGACCCTGGCTGATAGGGCTGAAGCCCAGGATCTTTTGTTAATGGACAAAAAATGTTCTTCTCATTTAAATAAATAAATAAATAGCACAGGTGCATCCCATTTCTCTGGATCAACTTTGAGATTTTTCTACACTTTGATCGGAGTCCACCTGTGACAAATTCAATTGACGACATGATTTGAAAAGGCACACACCTGTCTATATAAGGTCTCACAGCTGAAAATGCATATCAGTGCAAAAAACAAGCCATGAGGTCAAAGGTCATGGATAGTTCCCAAGAGCAAAGTGGCCTCCGTAATTCTTAAATGGAAGTCTGAAACAACCAGAACTCTTCCTAGAGCTGGCTGATGGGGAGAAGGGCCTTGATAAGAGAGGTGACCAAGAACCCGATGGTCACTCCAGTTAAGCTCCAAAGATCTTGTGTGGAGATGGGAGAAACTTGCAGTAGGACAACCATCACTGCATCACTCCGCTGATCTGGGCTTTATGCAGGGACAGATTATGACTTGCAAAGGCCCTGTGGCCAATTATCTCCAAGGGCCCCCCTCCACCCAAAAGTCATGTCAGGAGGAAGAATGTAATACTCAATGTTAATTGCATCAGGGTACAAAAGCAAAAAGGCAGGCCACAATTCTGGCTTCAAATGTATCAGTGAGCCCAACGAACATTAATTGACAGTTCACACTTTGACTTTTACCTACTGTTCGTGCCCGAGTTCATCAGACACGTTATGAATGGATCATGTCGGAGGATGAGTCTCAGTTGCCTCCGTGTCTGAGACCATCAATCCATGCATCTTATCATGTGACTTGAGTGCATTACCACAGAGACATAGTATGTGTGGAGGAGGTTAACCCAATGTGACTCTACCCACCCTAGCAACCAGGCAAATTGATTGCTTAGGAAGCCTGTCTGGAGTCACTCAGCACACCCTGGATTCAAACTTGCGACTCCAGGTGTGATAGTCAGCGTCTTTACTTGCTGAGCTACCCTGGCCCCCTCTAAGATGGACTCTTAAAATCAGCTAGAGCGTTTAAGAATTACCATCCATAATCTAATTAGTAGCAAGTTCACTGAATGGCGAACCAACAATTCTTAATTTAGCATTAGTCGATCAGAATAAAGAAGGTTTGTCAGTAACAATACTGTAAATACAACACAACTTTAACAAGGATAAGATTTGTATGATTGTAGGCCTACGATTGTTTTGCCACTAGGTAGCCACGTTAGTGACTAGTTGCTAACTGGTTAAGTTACACGTGAGTTGACCAAATATCTGGATTTATAATTATCCGTTGATCATTTGTATTAGGGATGTGCACAGTTACCGTTTTTACCATTAGGTAAATGCAAGGTTTCATGAATGGTCATGAACTCCTTTCACCGGGAATCTATTCGTGGAAATAAAGAATGTAAATTGCAATGGAATTTCCTCAAATGGTACTCAAAGGAGCAGCACAGTGAGCATTGAGCCTAAATAGCACAATCCATAGGTCTTAAAATGATAAAATCTCACATTAAAGTCAAATTTAACACATTAAACTAAAATGATCAAACTGTTGTATATGCGCTCTGCCAGGGCATGTTCACATTTCCATGTCATGCGCGTGGAGTTAAATAGCCTTTTTGGGGTGTCTTGATTTTTAAAATGGTTTAAAATGAAATGGCATTGAACTTGTCAAATTATTGTATAAACTCGTAATATTTTGAGAATAAAGTACAAATTACAAGGATAAAGTTGTAGCATTGTGAGAATCAAGTAGTATATTTTGTGAATAACCCTTTTGCATCAATAATAAATGTTACTCAGAGGTCCTTCTAGAACAAATATGTCCACTTCAAAATTATACCATAATAATATTATATATTAATATTATTTTGCACTTTCATTTCAGTTTCAGGATTTAAACCCTTTAAATGCCAGTTTGTTTATATAATGCCACTGTTGTTTTTACACACACACACACACACACACACACACACACACACCAGACAGGAGAAAGAACCAGACTGACATTTATGCAGTCCCATTCGGCATAGGTGATGCTTGATTTGGGTTTTTCTCTCCAAACAATACTGTAACTGAGAGGGTGTTACCATATACAATGTCTTAAAATGGATTTATATAATTCAAAGTTGCAAAACAATTATTTCTGCTTCACCTGAGTGCGAGCCTATATCTCTCACCTTCTTTGAAAGGCACATACAGGTTGAAAACCTGTGAAGTTTACTCATATAAAGTTCTGAACCGGTGACAGTGTTGAGCTTAATATAATTATTATTCGACAGGTAGGGTGGTCATTTTTTGAGCCATGGATGCAAGGATTCTTCTTATTTTTATATTATAATATGGCCTGTGGGCAAAGCCCCGGATGTCCCCGAAGTCTAGCGACACACCTGACTTAAAGGAATATTCCACGTTCAATAAAAGTTAAGCTCAATCTACAGCATTTGTGGCATAATGTTGATTACCAAAAAAAGTTGGCCCTTACAATGGAAGTGAACGTGGTCAGTTTTTGCTTTTTTTTAAAAAAAGGAGGAACACATATAAATACATTTTTGTGGTAATCAACATTATGCCACAAATGCTGGTCATTCTGGTCATTTTTACCCAAAGAGGATTTTCTTCTGCCTGAAAATGCTAGTTAATGTTATCCTATTGGACTAACATTTTTTGACTTTGTACACACTGGGTATCAAACCAGGAAGTTTGTTTTAAAATGCTTTTATTTTGTACAAAATGGCACAAAGTCACACTTGTGGTGTTACCGGTCAAAAATGACCAGCCACTGAAAATGAATGGGGAAAATCAAATCAAAAATAAGAGACAAATTGAGTGTTCAAGAGCATGTTCATCCATTAGATGAGCAAATATGTGCATATGTGCTTTCAAACAAAAAGACGTTGGACCTGTGCAAATGCACAATCACACACACACGTGCACATGTACATGCACAAACTCTTTTGTATTACATGCTTTCTTTTCCAAAGTGATGAACTTCATACTACTCTGAACTGCATCCAACATTCATACAACATTATCACACACACACACACACACACACACACACACACACACACACACCCCCCACCACCACCAATTTCACAAGCAAAAGGGGAGCTCAAACTGAGCTATCATGCTATCTAGTTATCTAGAACATCAAATGCAAACATTAGCTAGCTGGCAAGATAAATTAGCGATAACCAGGGATCGAGGTTGCGGCCCAACCGAGGCATATTGTTTGATTGGTTACAGCTATAGCCAATCATGTGCTTGCCAACATCAGCGCGTGCACAGTGAGAAGCGGCATTTGTGAAATGTCTCATTCATAAACAAACAGAATGACCTGGTACATGTACCGACTGATTGAGAGGGGCATGTTGTTTGCTTACTTCAGCATCGGCATTTGAGTCTACCTTTTTCATCATGGAGAGAAAAGGCTGGAAGAGCAATTAATGCGTAAAAGTGACTGATGTTTATACTCGTTGAGTCACTTCAGCTCTGTAGATGACGTGACAGGTCAGCGCAACCTCGGCTCCAACTTTACGTGTGTTTTTCAAACACGTTTTTGCCTCACAAATAATGTCTTTGAGAGTACAAAGCTACAATAAATATTATAAAACTGTCCAAATTTATAAAGAGATATTGAATGTCTTATAGTTTATTTTAATTAAGTATCTTATAAATATCTTATAAATGCTGTAGATTGAGCTTAACTTGTATTGAACTAGGAACATTCCTTTGAGAATATGATTAATTTATTTTTTGAACAGATGTGTAGGCTACAGCATGACACATTTACTAGTTCTGTAAAAAGCCTTATTGATTCCTCCCATCTGCTGCATATCATGTACAAGCATCAGTTCTTATCTCTTCTTCTGTCCTTGAACTGATCTATGCATTATTGCTGAAAAGAGCTTGTATTCGGTGGAAGAAGTGACCTCCGCCGATAGTGGCAAAACCCAGATCCTCCTCTCCTAACTGCATCTGAACGTTAAGCTTGTCATTAATTCTTTTTAACTGGCAGCTGAAAGGCCCATTAAACGCACAAGGCATTATCATATCCCTGCTGTGTTTGCCTGTTAATCTCCAAAATCAAGGAAATACGAGAAACATGGATAAGTAAACACATTTGCAGTGTTCTGCATGCCAGCACATTCAATGTGCTAAAGCGTGTGTTGAATACATTTATTCTTGGGTTTTAGAGGGCCATTCTTGCAATGGACAAACATATGATTCATAAGACCTTTGAAATTTTGTGCTTCTTTAAAGTATTTTAAAGCAGAGCACTGGATGACAGGAACAAAGCTTCTTCATTCAAAGTTACATTGAGATAATAGCCATTGAAAGCAATTACAGATGTCATGAGTCTTCATTAAAAGGTCATTTGGGTGAATTGCACCATTAACTGGAACAAAGTGCTGTTTCTGGACGCAGCAAACCATACAAACATGCTTTCCGGCATATATACTTTATTTATCTCTTATTTAAAAATAGTATCCCTTTAAATTCCTATGTTCGAACAGGGTGTCAATGTTTGGCTGGTTTAGTCATATAGTCCCTGCTGGTAGATGCTGTAACTACACAATTTTGGGGACAAAAAGCCTGTCTCTCCATTGATATCCATTCATAAGTAGCTATCTATTAAACAAAATGCATTTTTATACAGTAGTGTTGGGCCCTGCTCGCCCCCGCTCCGAATGGGACTCTCCGGTGTGGGAGGCGGGTGCACTAAAAAGTCCCTTTAAGGCTGCACATGGGCTCAATTGATTTAGTGAATCATTTATGTGAACTAGTTCATCTCCGAACGAACTGATTCACTAAAATGGATTGAAGTTTGCAACGCTCAAGATAAGTGAATCCTTTATTTTATCCGGTTCATTTACATGAACTATGAAAAAGAACCAGTTCACTTAAATTACTTGGATTACTTTTACCTTTAGTTACTTCCCAACACAGATTAAAGCAATATATAAATTGCATCTATTTCATTATCATCATCATTGATCAATCATTAACCAGTGCCTGATTAAAAGCTACTATAGTTGGAATCTGAAAAACAGGAAGAGAAATTTACTGAATTACAATAATAATAATGAAAATAATTTTTATTTATAAATGTATTTATTGATTTATTTTTTCCAACAAAGCATAATTATAGTCAATTTAGACTATGTTTTTTTTATTCACCAATATTAAGAATGCATTATTTTCTCAAATGATTTGATGTATTTCTCTAAAAAAAGAACTGTTGTATAAATTGTGTTACATTTTAATTAATATTTATTTAACAAAATTTAAAAAGAATTTTCAACTGAATTCTAAACAGTGCATGGCCCTGAAATTCCTCACGATGACCTCACTGTGACGTTTACACATGCAAAATCAAATATGTGCAATCTCTTAATTCCTTCACTGGAAAATACAGGCTTTTGTGCTTTTATTTACTATTCATACTCATTTATCATTGTACATTTCATGTAAGCACTACAGTATTTATCAAAATGAGAAATACAGATTATGATGCATCAGAATAAATATTTTGGATTAACTGTGCTGTTTCCTTGCCTTCCCACACATAAATATATTGATGGGTGCCGGATTAGGATTTATGGGTCAAAAGTGAATCAATGAGTGACTTAAAGATATCCCACTGACCACTGAAGTGGCATTAGCAGCCACTGATGCAGCACAAATCCAAAGTGATTGCAATGCATATAATCTTTATTTTATTAAGAGAAAAACATCCATAACGCAAGCTATTCCCATTCTGTTCTAAAAACCTAGTGAGCTGCCAAGATAGAAAGGATTTTAAAGATTCATAAATGCAATCCTGATGTGATGGCTGTTCCAGCAGGTAGACCGCAATATTAAGCTAATGACATTAAACTTAATTAATAAATGAAATACACAAAATAAGATGGTTACTCCTAATAAGTTATTCTGTCTACATACATTCTGTGCTAGGAGTTTAGTCTAAAAACTTGAAGATTTTTTCTAAGCTTCTTTTAAAAAGACATCAAGCCAAACAGCATATTATTTATATACTGTACATATAATATATAGTATGTGTATTATTTCATGCACTGATGCAAAGACATTGAACCTCAGTCAAATGGTCAAAAGCTGAGAAACACACCACTGGGGAATTCTAGCTTCCCTCACTTCTGTTAAAAGATTGCCATAAACATTCAGGGACACTTGATTCAATTTAAAAATACTGCAATATTGAAAATATTGAAGAGGTCACTATGTGCCAATAGAAGGATATGCTTTTTGTAAAAGATAAACAGCCACTTTTCGGCTGGGCAGTTTTAGGGCAGTTATTAGCATTCTGCTCTGAAAGGGACGTAATTTCTCATTCTACAGAGGGAATGAGAACTGCTCAGAGAGAGATGTTAATAAACTTCTGTGAGAACAAACAGAGTTCATTGAGGGGCCAAATCATGCGCCCTCACTGCACATTACACAAAACCATTATTCCACATAACATTCATAACATTCTTGATTCCAGGCATCACATGTTTATTATGGAAGTGGTGCAGTTCTGCCATTTCCTAACATAAGATTGACAGTGATAAATTTGATTGACGTTTGATTTGCATAACTCTATTCAAGCATGTCTTTAAATGGTATTCTCTTCCCATTTCATTATGTATTTATAGGGACAGCTCACCCCAAAAATGAAAATTCTGTCATTATTTACTCACACTACCAAACCTGTATGAAATGATTTAAGAAGAATCTGAAAACCAAATTATATTATTGTTTTGCTAAGGCAAGCATCACTTTTACTTTTACTATGGTTAGGGATATAAACAAAACCTTTTAACGGTAGTTCCACTTTGTGAAATTTTAGCAGTTCAAAAATTACGAATTGTATTTCTGCTGTCATTGTCACCCAATTCAAAATAATCCCAAACACATCACGAGTTGAAGGCTAATTGTAACTAACTGGCCCTGATCTTTGGCAGTTTTTAAACAACAGGCAAATGTCCCATAATAGTCCAGATAGTTGCTTTATTCGGCCAATACCGATGTTTGGCCGATATATTGGTGCATCACTCTAATTGATATTTAACAGCAAATGTCTCATTTGGGTCTATTTTTATTTCACCCCTCCACAGAAGTTTTAGTAGAATTATTTTAGTAGATTCTTAAATGAAACATAACTAAGATCTCCATTAAATCTCAGTGGTTTATGAGCAACCTCTGTTCAGTTATATTTTTTTACAGTTCTTGAGAAGTGAATCAGACTGTCAGACTGCAAACATTTCAATTCTATTTACTGTAGTACTGTAGGTATTGCTACTGTGTGCATTTCTTATTTATTGACAAAAGAGAACAGCTTTTCCCATTTTATTAGGTCATAATATGTATCTAATTCTTTATTTGTGTCTGTTCGTAAGTATGTGTAATGGAAATAAAATTAGAATCCCTGTATGTTTGATGACAAAGAGGGAAGTGCATTCGATGTGAGTGGGTGTTCTCTGTTCAGGCAAACACTCTTAGTCGGCCCTCAGAAAGATGCCTGTGAATCTTTTCCATTCTGAATACTAGAATAACACCAGCATGGAGAGCATAATTGTGTAGCGCTTGTGGTGTCCTTGAATGAAGGGGAATCTTCTGTCTGGAGATCACAAGGCCTAGATCAACAAGAACTGGCTAACCAATACAACAAACTGAAATAAATGCATTCCTCAACAACACAGGAATTATAAAAGGATATTCACCTTGTTTTCTATTTGGACCTTGAATTAACAAAAGGCCACCAGCTGCAGCCGTTTCTCTCTTTTTTTTCTCCCCATAGAGTGAATTATTTTTCGACTGGGGCCCATATGTACTAACATCGGGGAAGGTGTTCTTTCCCCAGGAGGAAAAGACAACGCAAAGACCATATCCTGCTCGAAGTGGAGGTTAACATATGGCAAATACATCGCATGGGCTACCAGCCAAATGTGGAAGAAGCCCCAGGGTAGGTCCTACCCGGAGGGGAGTAACTTTACAGCATGGCGACCGGAGGCAGGGGAGGTTCCTGCCGAAGGGAGATTTGTCCTCAGGGCAACCGTACTGTGGAAAATATATCACAAGGGGAAAATACATCACAAGGGGTTACCACAGGTAACCAGCACATGTGGCGCACCTACCCCAGTACAGGGCATATTAGCAAACGTACTGGGCGAATTCTACGAATTCCTCCACCAAATTCACCAACCATAGGGCTAAGGAGGAAGAACATCCAGAGTTCACCATCTCGTGAACTAGCATGGGTGAAAAAAGCACACTTCTTCCCCTCAGAGATGGGAAAGGCAAAATGAGCAATTGGTACACCTGGCCAGCTTCCCGCACACTTAACTGCTCATACCTGTCAACACAAGGGATGACCCAGCTCAACCTGGAGATTATACAATCTCGCAAAGTTGGCAAGTGCCCAGGAGGACACCACACTCCTTGTGGAGTGTTCTCGTAATCCCAAAGGGGAGGGCACGCCCTGGGCCTGGTATGCAAAAATGATGGCATCCACTATCCAGTGGGCAAGCCTGTGTTTGGAGACAGCATTCCCTTTCCGCTGTCCGCGAAAGCAGACTAAGAGCAGCTCAGAGCGTCTAAAGCTCAGCGTATTGTCCAAGTAGATGCACAAAGCATGCACTGGACCAGCAGGACCATGGAGAGAGCCCATGAGGGAATGAGGTGTGGTCTAGGAGGATTCAACCTCCTTGTGCCCCTAAGGAACCTGATGATCAGGTCGTGCTTCCCCAGGGAATTACCGTTCACCGCGTCATGGTGCGGCGCTATAGCCACATACACCTTCAAGGTGGAGGGGGACAGCTGCCTGCCACCAACCTGACTGTGCATTTCTGGGGGTCTTTGCCTTGGGAACATCACCAATTTGTGAAAAAATGCCACTTCAAGGCATACAGGTGCCTCGTAGAGGCAACCCTGGCCTGAGAGATCATGTCTACCACCACCAGTGTAGGTGACTTAGGTCTTCCAGGGGCCAGACATGGAGATTCCATATGTCTTGTTGCGGGTGACAGATGGTGCCCTGACCCTGAGACAGGAGGTCCTCCCTCAGGGTAACTAGCCAGGGAGGGGCTGTTGCGAGGAGCGTGAGTTCCGAGAACCAAGTCTGGGTGGGCAGTACGGCGCCACCAGGATGACCTGTTCCTCGTCCTCCCTGACCTTGCACAAGGTCTGTGCAAGCAGGTTCACTGGGGGGGAATGCATACTTGTGCGGCACCCAGGGCCAGCTGTGTGCCAGCACGTCTGTGCTGAGGGGAGCCTCGGTAAGAGAGTAACAGAGCAGACAGTGGGATGCAAATAGGTCTACCTGTGCTATGACAAATCGACTCCAAATCAGCTGGACCACCTGTGGGTGGAGTCTCCACTCTCCCCTGAGCGTCACCTGCCGTGACAGCGTGTCCGCTGTATGGTTGAGGTCGCCCGGAATGTGAGTGGAATGCAACGACTTCAGTCACTGCTGACTCCAGAGTAGGAGATGACAGGTAAGTTTTGACATGCAACATGAGCATAAACCACTTTGGCAGTTTATATACACTACCATCGCTATGTTGTCTGTCTGGACTAACACATGCTTCCCCTGGATCAATGGCCGAAGCCTCCGCAGGGCCAGCAATACTGCCAGCAACTCCAGGCAGTTAATATGCCAATGCAGTCGCAGCCCTGTACAGGAGCCTGCGGCTGTGTGCCCGTTGCACACAGACTAAATTGAAGGTGTCTGTTGTAACAATGACATGCCTGGACACTTGCTGTAAGGGGACCCCTTCCCACAGAAATGCAAGGTCTGTCCAAGGGCTTAACATGTTGTGGCAGAACGGTGTGATAGCACGCTATGTGTGCCGCGGTGCCATGCCCGTCTCGGGACTTGAGACTGAAGCCTGTGCTGGAGCGGTCTCATATACATCAACCCCAGCTGCGTGACAACTGCCGAGGACGCCATATGCCCCAGGAGCCTCTGAAACTGTTTCAGTAGGACCGCTGTTGCCTGTGAATAACTTCAGGCAGTTCATCACCGACTGCGCACGCTCGTCCGAGAGGCGTGCTATCATAGAGACTGAGTCTAACTCCATCCTGAGAAAAGAGATGCTCTGAACTGGGGAGAGCTTGTTCTTTTCCCAATTGTTCCGAATCCCCAACTGGCTGAGGTACCTGAGCACCAGGTCCCTGTGCGCACACAACAGGTCTCGAGAGTGAGCTAGAATCAGCCAGTCGTCGAGAAAAATTAGGATGCGAATGCCTACATCCCTTAGCATGGCAAGGGCTGCCTCTGTGACTTTCATAAAGACGCGAGGTGACAGGGACAGACCAAAGGGGAGCACCTTGTACTAATACTCCCAGCCCTTGAAAGCGAACCACAGAAAGGTTCTGTGCCGAAGTAAAACTGAGACATGGAAGTACACATCCTTCAGGTCTACCGCCATCTTGATGACAAACGCATGACAGAATGCACTTCTGAGTCAGCATATTTAATGGGAGTCTGTGCAGGGCCCAGTTCAACACTCACAGGTTGAAGATTTCCTGCAACCCACGCCTTTCTTTGGCATGTTGAAGTAGGGGCTGTAGAACCCCTCCATCTCGGATGGAGGGAGAGGCTCTATCATTTCGTTCTGCAGAAGGGTTGCAAACTCTGCGCGCAGGGCAGCAGCATTCTCGCCCCTCACTGAGGTTAAATGGACACCACTGAACATGGGCAGGTGGCGGGTGAACTGAATCGCATAGCTGAGTAAGATCATCCTGGCCAACCAGCGCGACAGGTTGGAGCGCGCTAGTGTTTGACGTACCTGTGGGTGGGGAGGAGCAGGAGCCACCACATCGAGGAGCCTCTTATCCTGAGCTTGTGGAAACATCAAAGCTCTTACCTCCCTCCACATACCCACCATAGGACCAGTCAACAACAAGGGAGGAGGCTGAGAGCCCTCGCAGCTCATCACGACCGCCTGGCCATGGGTGCTTATATGCCTCAGCCGGGTGCGCAAAGGCGGTGACCTGTGGTCTGTAGCGCCCTGGTCACAAGTGTTCGGTGTATGGCCATTGTGACAACAACAACACGCAACTCGACCGGGGCAAACGAGTGTACTGGAGAATGGGAGGTCCGTTAGGGATTACATGGCAGAATCACTCCTCAAATTGGCCCCAGTACTAACTGACCCGGCCTCGTACCCATAGGTAGTAGGACCGGGGCGGGGAGTGGCTGAAGTGGCTTTCCCTCGGAAGAAGGAAAGTGGTGACAGAAACGTTGCCATGGTTATGTTTTCACAGTGAGAATGTGAAGCATCCACAAACACTACCTCAACATGACTATGGCTCAGACACGTGAGACAGCGATTGTGGCCGTCAGAGGTGGAGAGATAGCGACCGCATCTAGGAACTATACATAGGATGCAAATTCCACTCGTCACTTCACATTGGCCTTTCCTCAAAGATCAGAGGTGTTTGGGGCTCCCAAGAGCGAACCCTAGTGTCACTACATAGACACAACTTTGAGTGAATGACAAATAGGGAACTACAAAAATCCATTTCAAAAATACAAATTAAAATACAAATTATTTTGCTATGATTATCCAAACAGAGAAAAAAAACCCAATATTAAATATAATTGTCCACAGTTGTGGTGTAATTTCCACTGAACCAAAGAATTTAGCACCTATTGTTTTTTTTTTTCTTGTTTACAGATTTATTAAATGTGTCAAAACAAAGAATATTTAAGGTCAAGTCAAGGCAAGTGGTTTTTATTGTCCTTTCAACCATATACAGTTAGTACAGTACACAGCAAAACGAGACAACATTCCTCCAGGACCATGGTGCCACATAAAACAACATAGGACAAACCCAGAACCACATGAGACTACACAGACTAAACAAAATACCTATATAAAGTGCACGTGCAAACGTGTGCAAAAAAACAATAAATTACTAACAATGAACAGGACAATAGGCACAGTGAGAGACTAGCCGACCAGTACACAGTATTGCAAAAGATGACAGTTTCTAAAAATGCTCAATGTAAACATAACATACTATGAGATAGTGTTCTATGGACATAGCAGTTATTGAGGTAGCAGCCAGTAATAAAGTGACAATAATTAAAGTGCAACTCAGGACACGTGTGTGTGTGTGTGTGTGTGTGTGTGTGTGTGTGTGTGTGTGTGTGTGTGTGTGTGTGTGTGTGTGTGTGTGTTTCAAACCAGTGTCTGAGTATTGAGGAGTCTGATGGCTTGGGGGAAGAAGCTGTTACACAGTCTGGCCGTTAGGGCCCAAATGCTTTGGTACCTCTTGCCAGACGGCAGGAGGGTGAAGAGTTTTGTATATGGGGTCATCCACAATGTTGGTGGCTTTGCAGATGCAGTTTTTTTTGTAAATGTCTTTGATGGAGGGAAGAGAGACCCCGATGATCTTCTCAGCTGTCCTCACTATCCTCTGCAGGGTTTTGTGGTCCGAAACGGTCCCAAACCAGGCAGTGATGCAGCTGCTCAGGATGCTCTCAATAGTCCCTCTATAGAATGTAGTGAGGATGGGGGGTGGGAGATGTGCTAGACTTTCTTGGTAACAGAGCTGGTGTTGAGGGACCAGGTGAGGTTCTCCGCCAGGTGAACACCAAGGAATGTGGTGCTCTTGACGATCTCCTCAGAAGAGCCGTCGATGTTCAGTGGAGAGTGGTCACTCTGTGCTCTCCTAAAGTCAACAACCATCTCTTTTGTTTTGACGACATTCAGAGACAGGTTTTTGGCACTACACCAGTCCGTTAACCGCTGCACCTCCTCTCTGCATGCTGACTCGTCGTTCTTGCTGATGAGACCCACCACGGTCGTGTCATCTGCGAACTTGATGATGTGATTCAGGCTGTGCATTGCTGCACAGTCGTGAGTCAGCAGAGTGAACAGCAGTGGACTGAGCACAAAGCCCTGGGGGGCCCCAGTGCTCAGTGTGGTAGTAGTGGAGATGCTGTTCCCGATCCAGGCTGACTGAGGTCTCCCAGTCAGGAAGTACAGGATCCAGTTGCAGTGGGAGGTGTCCAAGCCCAGCAGGTTCAGCTTTCCAATCAGGTGCTGGGGAATGATTGTGTTGAATGCTGATCTGAAGTCTATGAACAGCATTCAAACGTATGAGTCCTTTTTATCTATGTGGGTGAGGGCCAGATTGAGGGTGGTGGCGATAGCATCGTCTGTTGAACGGTTTGGAAGATACGCAAACTGCAGTGGGTCTAGTGAGGGGGACAGCTGGGTCTTAATGTGCCTCATGACGAGCCTCTCGAAGCACTTCATGATGATGGGTGTGAGTGCGACGGAATGGTAGTCATTGAGGCAGGACACTGAAGACTTTTTTGGCATGGGGACGATGGTGGTGGACTTGAAGCACATTGGAACAACGGCACTGCTCAGAGAGATTTTGAAGATGTCGGTAAGAACATCTGCCAGCTGGTCTGCACATCCTATGTGCACTCTGCCAGGAATGTTGTCTGGTCCAGCAGCCTTCCGTGGGTTGACTCTACGTAGAGTTTTCCTCACATCAGCCGTGGTAAGATGTCGGTAAGTCATTGGGATGAGGGGTGGTATTCCTCGCCACCACGTCGTTCTGCACTTCAAACCTAGCGTAAAAGTTTTCAGCGCATCTGGAAGGGAGGCATCTTTGTCACAGGCAAATGATGTTGTCCTGTAGTTGGTGATGCCTGGATGCCCTGCCACATGCGCCACGTGTCACCGCTGTCCTGGAAGTGACTGTGGATTCTCTGGGCGTGTGCGCACTTTGCCTCTCTGACAGATTGGCCCTTGCTGTTCTTAGGGCTACCTTGTCACCTGCTCTGAAGGCGGAGTCTCGGGTCCTCAGCACCTCTGCAGTCATCCACGGCTTCTGGTTGGAGCATGTGGTGATGGTCTTGGAGAAAATGACATCATCAATGCACTTGTTGATGTAGCTGGTCACTGATGCTGTGTATTCCTCCAAGTTGTTAGAGTCGCCATATGTTGCAGCCTCCCTGAACATGTGCCAGTCAGTACACTCAAAACTATCCTGAAGAGCAGAGATGGCTCCTGCTGGTCAGGTTTTCACCTGCTTCTGAAGTGGTTGTGTGCGTCTGACGAGCAGTCTGTATGCTGGAATTAGCATAACAGAGATGTGGTCTCAGTAACCGAGGTGGGGGCGGGGCTCCGCCCGGTATGCGCCTTGGATGTTTGTGTAAACAAGATCAAGTGTGTTCGCCCCTCTCGTTGCAAAGTCCACATACTGATGGAATTTAGGGAGCTCTTTATCTCCAGCGACAATAAACAGTCCGTCAGGGTGCTCATAGCCCCATACAGTTCACAGAGCGCTTGCTTAGTGTTAGCGCTGGGGGGAATGTAAACTCCGGTTATGATAACAGTGGTGAATTCCCGTGGTAAATAAAAAGGTCTGCATCTAACAATCACAAGCTCCACCAGAGATGAGAGTTCTTGCACCATTCCGTGTTGATGTAAACACACAAGCCACCACCGCGAGTCTTTCCGCACAGAGCTGCATTTCTGTCGGCATGAAACGAGGCGAGCCCGTCTAGCTGAATTGCGGCATCCGGAACTCTGTCGCTGAGCCACGTCTCTGTGAAAACAAAGACGCAGCAGTCTCTAAACTCACGTTGCGTATCCTGCTGGAGTCGGATGTGGTCCAGTTTATTGTCCAGGGAGCAAATATTTGAGAGCAGGATAGATGGGAGAGCCGTCCGTCTAGGGTTTGTTTTTAGCCTAGCATTGACCCCCGCCCTCTTGCCTCGCTTCCGCTTCCTCGCACACCGCTTACGATGTCCTCTGCCCCGGCCACTGCATCAAGCGACGCCGAGGACTGGAGGCCTGGTCTCCGCAGCAAGCCGAGTTCGCGTAGTGCCTCCTGCAGGTCATCATGCAGCTTGGTTGTTGCATGAATCCTATATTTGAGCAGTGTCTGGTGATGGTAGACATGAACACCGGTTGCTCCGATGTCCATGTGCCGCACAAATCGGGTTATTTAACAAAAATAGCACCATTTTGGATCCAGAGCGGCTGTTGCGTACTGCGTCGCCATCTTGGATCTATTTTTTCAAAGGTAAATTTCACCTTTTATAAAAATAGATTTATTGGGCAAAATTTCTAATCAGAAAGTGTGCAAATGTTTTATTTTAATTGTGTGTTAATTTAGGATACATGAAATGTAGCTATTACTTTATCATTAGCAAGACAAAGGAGTCAGAAATGGTATATATATATATATATTCATATAATTCCACCCGCTCAACATTCAACATTCTACCCGCTCAACATTCATGTACAACAGTAAAGAGAAGGCTCAGGGGTGCAGGCCTTATGGGAAGAATTGCAAAGAAAAAGACACTTTAGGAACACAGACATTGGACAACAGATAACTGGAAAAGAGTATTATGGATCTTAACCCCACTGAGATTTTGTGGGATCACTGTAAGGTGCGTGAGAAGACAGCCACATCTATGACAAGTGCTACAGGAAATGAGGGGTGAAATGTCACCTGAGCATCTGGACAAACTGACAGCTAGAATGCAAAGGATCTGCAAAGCTGTCATTGCTGCACGTGGAGGATTTTTTGATGAGAACTCTTTGAAGTTGTTTTTTTTTTTTTTTTAATTGTAATAGTAATTTTTCACGTTATTAATGTCCTGACTATACTTTGTGATCAGTTGAATGCCACTTTGGTGAATAAAAGTACATTCATGTAAAAGTAAATTTCTTTCCATAAGAGCAAATGGACATTATTCCAATCTTTTGGCTGCCAGTGTGTGTGTGTGTGTGTATGTATATATATATATATATATATATATATATATATATATAGAGAGAGAGAGAGAGAGAGAGAGAGAGAGAGAGAGAGAGAGAGAGAGAGAAAACACTTTTCTACTGAATTCTATTAAACACACAAAAAAAATGGAAATGTGATACAAATTTTCATCAATTTGAAGGAAAAATATACAAATATTACAAATATCCTGTAATGCATGTACAGTGTCAAGAAAAAGTATGTGAACCATTTGGAATTAGCTTGTTTTCTGAATTAATTGGTTATTGAATGTGATTTCATCTCCATTAAAATCACACGTATTTACAAACACAGTGTGCTGAAGCTGACAACACACAAACAATTATAATCTTTCATGTCTTTATTGAACACATCCCATTAAAAATTCACATGGCTGCGGAAAAAATTAGTGAACCCCAATGCTAAATATGACAAAAGAAGCTAATTTGAGTCAGGAGTTGGCAAACCTGGCATCCAATTAATGAAACGCATTTGGAGAGCTACTTTGACTAATAAAAAGCACTCAAACATTCGTGTTTGCTATTCACAAGAAGCATCTGCTTACATGAAAAATGCCTTGTAAAAAAGAGATCTCTGAAGACCAATGCCCAAGTATTGTTGCTTTGCATGAAGCTGGAAAGGGTAACAAATATATCTTGAAAAACTTAATAATAATAATAATAATAATAATAACTTTATTTATATAGCACATTTCAGCAATTTATCACAATGTGCAGCATAAAATATAAAATCAAAACACTTTTAGTAAAACAAGCACAAAGTGCTAAACAAAACATCAAATCAAAACACATTCAGTGAAACAAAGTTAAAAACAAAAATGTATAAAGCAGTAAAAGCAATTTTATACAAATGAGTTTTTAAATAAGACTTAAAAACAAACACAGATTCAGCCGATCTAATGTTCCAGGGCAGGCTGATCCATAATCGTGGGGTCTTCACTACAAATGCTCTATCACCTTTTGTTTTCTACATGGATCATTTCCTAATGTTTTAAAAGTTTATATGGAATTAAAAAAATCTTACAATCAACCCTAAAATTAATTGGTAATCAATGTAAAGAAGCTAAAACTGGAGTAATATGATTTAAAGACCTATTTTGTGTCAAAAGTCTAGCTGTTCTATAAATGGAGATGATTTTGTACTGTGGCTACTCTCCCTAAAAGTGGCCCTACAGCCAAGATGATTCAAAGGGCACACCACAGAATGCTCAATGATGTGAAAAGAACCCTAGAGTTACAGCTAAAGACTTGAAGAAATCATTTGAACTTATTAACATCCCTGTTCATGAGTCTGCTATATGGAAACCATTAAACAGTATGGTATCAATGGCAGGACATCATGAAGGAAGCCGCTTCTTTCCAACAAAAACATTGCTGCGGACCTAAAGTTTGCCAAAGACCACATTAAATAGTAAGTGAACAATCAGTTCTCGTAGTCAATGTGATGAATGCAGGAGAAATGGGTGGAGTAAAGACCTGAGCGACTTTGACAAGGGCTAAATTAATTTCAACTGGTCTGAACTGACAGAAGGTCTACTGTTGCAGAAGTCACAGAAAATGTTAATGATGGTTATGGGAGTAATGTGTCAAAACACATTGCTGAAGACCAGTCAGAGTGCCCATGATGACCCCTGTCCACCGTCAAAAGTAATTACAATGTGCACGTGAGGGTCAGAGCTGGACCTTGGAGCCATGTACGTGTGCACCGTTGAACCGGGGAAGTAATGGCACCATGATGCACTGTGGGAAAATGGCAAGCAGGTGGAGGGAATGTGATGCTCTGGGCAATGTCCTGATTAGAAACCCTGGGTCCGGTCATTCATGTGGATGCCAATTTGACATGTGCCACCTACATAAACATTGTTGCTGATCAGGCGCACCGCTTCATGGCAATATTCCCTGATGGAAGTGCCTTATTTCAGCAGGATAATGAACACATTGTTCGGGAATGGTTTAAGGAAGATGATGAAGAGTTCAAGTTGCTGCCCTGGCCTAAAAATTCCCCAGTTCTCAATCTGATTGAGTATCTGTGGGATGTACTGGACCAACAAATCCAGTCCATGGCGGCTTCAACTTGCAACTTACAGGACTTGAAGGATCTGCTGCTAATGTCTTTGTGTCAGATACCACAGGAAAACTTCAGAGGTCTTATAGAGTCCAAGCCTCGGCAGATCAGCACTGTTTTGGTAGCACGCGGAATATTGTTAATAGACAAATACAAAAAATTGAGAGTGTGAACACATATAAATGAGAATTTATTTTCTAGAAGTTCACAGTGCTAAAAGTGCCTGAAGTTAAAAAACAAAAACAAACAAACAAAAAAAAAAACATATCCTTCTTTTAACTATGTGGATACAGCCCAAATTAGAGCCCTAATTTGAAAGAAAATCAAAGAATGTAGTATACATTTTTGCTCAAAGTGGAATGATTATTGGTTTATCGGCTTATGGAACACAAAAGAAAAAATAAACAAGGAATAATATCCACCCACACAGTGAAGATGAGCTGTTTCCAGATGAGAAGCACATCTGACTCACAAGCATGAGAAACATTCTCAGTCAAGCAATCTCTCATCTTCAGCAGGGATGTGATGTCAGCACTATGTTTTTATTTATTTTTTATAGATTTTCATTATAATTTATTTAATTTTTGTTTTATTTTCAGGACCTGCAGAGGTGGGTGGACCAAATTAGCTGTAAAAGCTCACCGTGCTTCACAATTTTGGCTTCAGTATCGAGGCCAACATCATTGCCTTCGCTCATTGCCACAGGCGTGTGAGTGCAGAGAACACTTGTCAAGGCTGTGAGTGTTATCTCTTGTCCTCAACATGCCAGAACGGTTTCTCACACCATCAGACAAGGTCCTGGCAGAGATTTGGCACATCGGTGGTGCATCTGCACACATACCTCACTGCAGGCCTGACTCTACCTGTGAATTTCCACCTATAGTATGAAAGTTTAATGGTTGTCTGTGACTACATTGTGAATAATTGAACAAGGGGGTGGGGGGCACTATGTATTCAGTTTGACAAGAAGTAGGAATGCCAAGTTTACAGCCTCAGTCCCCCTAGTAAAAATTACAAATTTCTTAATATTTTGATTATTTTCCAAGAAAGCAATACCATTAAATGGAGAGCAATTGGATACTTTTGCTTAAGATCCCAATATTCTTATCTACAGTTTTAGAAAATATCTTAACAATATCTCAAACTATGCACAAATTTGCCAATATTTAATTCACAGATCTCAATATAAAACCAAATCAATCTGTTCTGTGTTATCTGGACTCAATTTATACTGCAGCTCTATAATTCAACTGTATGTTAACGATTGTCCCATATGTGTCTATGTTTATATCTCCAAATGAGTTTCAAGGAGAAACATCTAAGACTAAGCTTATACTTCAATGAAATCAAACCGAGATCTCTATTAAAGGATTATACCAAGTTCAATACAAGTCAAGCTCAATTGACAGCATTTGTTGCATAGTTTTGATTACCACAAAAAAAAAATTTTTTTTTGATTTGCCTCTCCTTTTCTTTAAAAAAAGCAAACATCTGGGTTACAGTGAGACACTTCCAATGTCAGTTAGTGGGGCCAACTGTAAACATTAAAATACTGTTTCAAAAGTATGACCACAAGACATAAGCAATATGCGTGTTAACATGATTTTATTGTGATAAAACAACTTACTAAACTTTTCTGTGTAAAGTCAGCCAATTTGACAACTTTATTGCCATCGCTTCATATTTCTGCCTTTAAAGCCTCCAATTATTTGCCCCATTCACTTCCATTGCCTCACTGTAACCTCGATTTTTGCTTTTTATTTAAAAAAAAGTGCAAAGCTTTTTTTTTTTGTCTCATGGTAATCAACATTATGCCACAAATACTGTCCACTAAGCTTAACTTGTATTGAACCCGGAATATCCCTTTAAGTATATTGCTACAAAAGAGCAACCTCCGAGCAATACAATTCAGACTGAAGACACTGCTACCGCTGGGTTTAATATCTTCTCGTCATGCCGGTAACTATCGGAGGTATTTAGGTTTAATTACAGCTTACTGTCTTAATGTCCCATGGGTTTGGCTGGGAGAGCTTAAGGGTTTGATGATAAACTCTAGACAGTGTGTCCTATACACAGACAATACCTTTAAACTATTGTAACCAGCTTAGACACCCCATTAAGAATGAAAATCTGTGAAGGAAAAAAAGATGGTTTGGTGCATTTTCTTTGTTTAATTGTTTCATCAGCCATACGTTCACCTCTATTTTAATGACCAGGGAAAAAAGTGACAAAGCAATAATATGAGGTTCTTGGCCTCATTATGGCTGACATGATTTGCATTCTAACTTTGACGCCTGTATTTTTGGCCTTTTGTGGCTAAATGGTAAAATATGCACAATAATTTAAATACTTTTATTTATACTTTGTGTTGTCTTATTACTCATTTCATATACTGTATACAGTATATATATATGCACTCACTGAGCACTTTATTAAAAACACTATGGTCCTCATAATGTGCCCGACGTGGTCTTCTGTTGTTGTAGCTCATCCACCTCAAGGTTTGACGCGTTATACATTCTGAGATGCTATTCTGCTCACTAAGGTAACTCAGAGGGGTTATCTGAGTTACCGCAGCCTTTCTGTTAACTCAAACCAATCTTGCCATTCTCCAATGACCACTTTCATCTACATAATTTTAGTTTTTGGCACCATTCTGAGTACACTCTAGAGCCTGTTGTGCATAAAAATCCCAGTAGATTAGCAGTTGCAGAAATACTCCAACCCACCCATCTGGCACCAACAATCATGCCACGGTCTAAATCACTGAGTTCATTTTTTTCCCCCATTCTGATGGTTGACGTGAACATTAACTGAAGGTCCTGACCCGTATATGCATGATTGTATGCATTGCACTGCTTCAACACGATTGGCTGATTAGATAATCGCATGATTAAGTAGGTGTACAGGTGCTCCTAATACAGTGCTCAGTGAGTGTAGTATATATACAGTATATGTAAATATATTTTCAATATATTTATTTTTTGGACCCTTTGGACAGTATGGAATGACAAGTAAACAATCTCATTCCATTTACCAATTGTCTTTTTTTTCTTTTTTTTTTTTTTTTTTTACAAATATTGTAACATTAAAATACAGTGTTTGGTCCCAAACTACTTGATAACTGAAAAATAACTTAAAAAAATAAATACATAAAAAAAATCAACCCTGCTACTTTTTTCCCTTTTAAATCAGGGTTATACTGGTAACAATTAATGGCACTTACCAATAAGGTTATAATTGTTAGCTTTAATAAATGCATTAGGTATCATGAACTAACAGTAAACAATATATTGTTTAGTATTTATTAATCTTGGTTAATGTTACTTCAATGGAATTGAATGTTTCATTGTTAGTTGTTATGTTACGTCATAATGCATACAATTAACTAACGTTAACACACAGAACTTTTAATAAAATAAAATAAAAAAATGTGTTATTATATATTGAAGGGCTAAGGCTGTAAATTATTGTTCATTGTTAGTTAATGTTAACCAATGTGGTTAATTTTATTGTAAAGTTTTACCTGAACATTTTAAATGTCTTCTTAACTTTTTACAAAATAACCATATTAAAAATATTGCAACCTACTGAGGTTGATGATAATGAGTCTCATGAAGGTTAAGCACATCCTTTCATGAGTAATTTGTTGAAAATGAAGAAAAACTTCACTTTTAAATAAAAATGTATGCACTATATATACTTAAATAAATATAAAAATCCATTTTTTGGAAAGTTTTAGGCCCTATTTTGTACCCTGTTCAAAGAAAGTACAGTGTGCATACTGTATCTGTGTCTTCTTTTTAACTTTGTCCATATAGATAATGTGTGGGTCCTCCTTGTCAGTCCGAGCGATGTCCTGGCTTTGATCTGTTTTTGTGATTGAGGCAGCGGGGGCGTGGTCAAGCGCCCATCTGAGGGAGAAAGCGGTAAGGGCGCTTGCACCTGAGCTAAATTATGTCTAACACCTGCCTAATTTCAGTGAGCATAGGGAGAGCGGCATAAAGACGGCCACAGAACCTCGAGAGAGTGAAGAGAGATATGTCAGTCTAGTGTTGCCGTGGTCCAGAGAACTATTTAGTTACCTGAGTTGTGTTTATGAGAAGTTTGTGTTACGGAAAGTTGTGAGCACTACTGAGTGACCATTAAAGAACCTTACCTGAGTGGAACGGCTTGTCTTCGTGTCCTCCTTGAACCTTTACAGTGATCATGAACATTTCTCTTTGATTTTCTAGAATGCTTTCTTTTTTTCTCACCTGAAACTTCCTTCACCTTTTCTATTTGTTTTTTTCTTAAAGACGAGATAATAACCATCAGTGAAAGATGCCCTTTGGACCGGCCGCACGAAGGCAGAGGCAAACAAACGAGTCTCCTGATAATCTGAAATTTCATCCATATTTCAGGATGACATTCATGTTGACATTTTTGTGTTATAGTGGATTAATAACTGAGTCTGTGGATCCACTGTCCCTTCTCATAGAAAGGTTGAAAGATGTTCTTTTCTGCAAATAGTTTTATCACATCTCACAGTATAACAGCACAATGACTCTGTTACTATGGTATCACCACCATCCAATCTGGCATCACACTTAAACCAATTAAAAACGTATACTGTATGAATAAAAAAAAAATAATTCTGTCCTTGGTGAATCAACTGCTACAGGTTGCTTCTGACATCCATAAGCAAGACAAAAAAACAAAGTGATCTTCTCAAAATCTCAATTGGTTCTCCAAGATTATATTAAATGGAGAGTAAATTACTGAAGGTTTCTCCTGAGAACATTTTTGAGTTTCAAATTGTCCTCAGATTTTCCAATCAAAAGTCATAGATTTCAATATGAAAATGTCTCATCACTTTCAGGAGACACATCTGAGACAAAGGTAATGCTTAATTAAAACATATATTACGAGATATGAAAGAGCAACCTTTGAGTAAAAGAGTATTTCTCTGGGATGTCCTGCAATTCTGAAACTATAAACAGTTACAAAAGTAATTTTGCTTAATGCCGGAACAGCTAAATATATTGTTGTTGATCCGCTGTCATAGCAGCTTTCTTTAATGTCATAAGAACACTCTAGTTCAATAATGCAATCTGATCTGTATATCACTGTGGATAATGCATCAAAACTCTTTTTGTAAGAGCTGGTACAGTTTGTATAAAAGTCTGAGATTTGTTTTCATATAAACCTGGATATAAAAAACACATTTAAAAATAAATAAAAATTAGAAAAAAAGAAAAGTTTTGATGTAAAATAAAAAATAAGCAAATTTGTGACATTGAGAGTGCAAACTCCTTACATTTTGAAATCATGCTTGATCACAGCATCATCAGTTGTTGTTTGTTACATGCCAGTTCAATGGCACACTGACATTAAAGAAAAAGTGTGCCACACCAAATACGAAGATATTCTGAAATTCAAATACAATTTTCAATTCAATTGTTTACTCAAATTGTTTTGCTGATGATGCTTACTACCAGTCAAACGTTTGGACACACCCACTAATTCATTATTCATACAATTTACAACATTTTTGAATAATATTAAAGAGTAAAGTCATAAAAACTATGAACTAACACAAATGGAAATTGTACAGTGATAAAAAAAAAAACAATAAAATAAACAGTGGAAAGAAAAAGTATGTGAACCCTTTGGAATTAGCTGGTTTTCTGCATTAATTGGTCATAAAATGTGATCTCAAGTCAAGAATAGACAAACACAATATGCTTAAGCTAAAAACATGTATAAGATTTCATGTCTTTATTTCCGGTAGCTGCAGATTAGACCAGCACAATGTTCAGAACGAGTTTTGGATCATTCTTCCTTCTTCAGCTCAGCCATATTCTATGTCTGGTGTGAACGGCTCTCAAGGTCACTCTACAACATCTCTATTGGGTTAAGGTCTGGGCTCTGACTGGGCCACTCCAAATGGTGGATTTTATATTTATTAATGCCATTCTGTGGTGGATTTACTTCGATATTTTGGGTCATTGTCCTGCTGCATCACACAACTTCTACTGAGCTTCAGCTGGTGGACAGCCACCCTGATTTTATCCTCTATGATATACTTTTCACTAGTACCATCGATAGTTTCCAGCATTACCCGTGACCCTACATAGGACAAGTGGCTATAAAAGATGTATGTATTTATGTATAGTATCATTGAAAAATACGTTCTAAGATAAAACCGCCTTTGTTGGATTGGCTATTTCATAGTAGAAACTATTTAAAAACTATCGTCAATAAAAGAAAGATATATGGATTGCAAACCCACGCGTATCTGCACTACTGCCTTCTTCAGGGTATAACCCATGCAAATACAGACTATCGTATCCAGCTCCTTACTCTAACCCTAACCCTAACCCCATTCAAACCATAACCTTATAACATTTCACTAGTAGCCTTACGCTTTTGGACCCCACTGTACATACATTTTCTTCAATTTACCTCTCACAGATTGCTTGCTTGCTTGCTTGAATTGTAACTGATATTTCACATAACATGCCCTTTATCAGGGTGCAAAGCTACCTATTAATCTTCTCTCATTCATGCCAATGGACTTGCTAATGAGGTTGCTTTATTGTTAGCCAGCTCACATACCTCGACATTGTTTACCAAAGTTTTTCTTATTCATCTGGATCCATACCAGCTCTCCACATACAGCCATAAAACAAAGAGAGGACTACAGGGCTGCCTTCCCATTCCGATGATTTAATTTAGCTCTGGTCACTGTAGAGCAATTCCACTATTCCAGATTGTCATATGCACATGAGGTGCTTTGTGTAAAAACTTGATGCTGCATGTTAATAAGATGAGAGACCCGAATATCTCCATGGTAGATGAAGTGTAAAGAATGAAGGCTCCACTCAATTAACTGCGGCAGGGTGCGACACTTGCATGCACTTTTAATTTTCTGCGTTGCTCTCATTCCACTCGGCCCCTTATTCAAAAGGCCCCTGATGAGTGTCAATTGGCTTTGTTGGTGAATAAATCTAGTAGAGGAAGCCATTTCGATACTCTACTCGTGTCGCAGATAACCGTTTGTCATTGGCGTCAACCCGACTGTCTCAAACAAATTCGATAAGACTGTGAAGACAATGATGTTTTTGCATTGATGTAACAAATGTGACATTTAAAAACAAACACTGCATAAACAGATCTCTGATACTGGGTAATGGATGGTAGAAGAAGGTTATGGGCCAGCGAATAATCTGCAGATCAACTGGAGTGTCTTTAGCAGGGGTCAGAGGCGGTACACCAGAGCATCTTTGTAGGTGATGAGATTGCAAAATGTGTGATTTAAAAATACAGCAGCTTATCTGCTCAAAGCGGAGGATTTGTAGAACAGATTAGCTGGCAAATTAAGGTAAATTCCACTTGAGAGTCATTTCTAGTCAATCTTTTATTTTGCCAAATTATGAAAAAAGTGTAATTGTGTGTATTTAGGATACATAAAATGTTAGCAATAAAATTAGACTTAGCAAGACAAAGGGATTTGGATGTTTTGTTAAAAAAAAATTTTAATGATCATTCACATGCCATTTCCACCACAGCACTGGTTGGTGCCAGATGGGCTGGTTTGAATATATCTGTAAGTGCTGATCTCCTAGAATTTTCACACACAACAGTCTTAAGATTATATTCCAAATGGTGCCAAAAACAAAAAAACATCCAGTGAGTGACAGTTCTGTTGACGGAAACGCCTTGTTGATGAGAGAGGTCAACAGAGAATGGCCTGACTGGTAAGTCAGGTACGGTAACTCAGATAACCGCTCTGTTCCCTGTAATGGAAAGTCAAATAAAGATTAAAAAATAAATAAAAATACTCTCTAGTACTCCACATTACTGAACGTGCCCGAAGTTGAAGAAACACCAAATAAGCTAC
This sequence comes from Moxostoma hubbsi, assembly GCA_032164185.1. NCBI lineage: Eukaryota > Metazoa > Chordata > Actinopteri > Cypriniformes > Catostomidae > Moxostoma > Moxostoma hubbsi. The sequence goes on from JAVLUX010000018.1 coordinate 5,983,616, forward strand.
AGACATCCACATTATATATGTATCCCTCTTCTGGAAATACTGTAGATACTCTCTCTCTCACTACTAATAATTGTAATTAAGGGATTTTTTATATATTATAATTCTTTTCAATCAATACCATGTAAATTCAAGTAATTCAATGCTGTAAATTCAGAACCATGGACAGCACCACTGTATATTCAGGTTCATAGGCAGCACAGCTGCATATTCAGCACCATGGACAGCGCCACAATGCAACAAGTAGCACCGTGTCACAGTTGTACATTCAGCACCATGGACAGTTCCACTGCATAGCAAGTATCATTGTGTCACACCTGCGACATTCAGCACCATGGACAGCTCCACTGTATACCTGGTATCGGGGTGTCACATCTGTACATTCAGCACCATAGACAGCGCCACTGTAAACCCAGAAATGGAGTGTCGCATCTGTACATTCAGCACCATGGATAGCTCCACTGTATGGCCAGTATCGGAGTGTCACATCTGTACATTCAGCACCATGGACAACCCCACCGTATAACCAGTCTCATTTTGGCACTGCTGTACATTCAGAACCATCGACAGCACTGAAATTCCTGCTCAAATCCTATTTGCCTCACTCAAAGTCTCTTACTGATCTATGGTGTCTCTTTGTCCTTAAAGTGAAAATCTGAGGTCAGCTCCTTTAATTTCTCTCAAAAATTTGTAGAACATCATATATACTTTTAAATCAGTACAACAGGGCGAAGAGAGGTTAATAGGAGACAGAAGAGTCTTAATGCAACCATGTATGTGGCCATCCACAAATTCTTGTCTGAACAACTAAATATTTTAGAAATGTATAGATTAAGTATCTTCTAAGTAGGTCATACGTATTGCAGCAATATAATGTTTTTCTGGTAAAACTTTTCAATAGTTTGACACAATTGTTAGCATGGACTAACAATAAGCAATAAGTTTACAGACTACATTGATCTTGGTTAATGTCAATTAATCATCATATATTTTTTTTCTACTTTAATCTTACAAAAAACAACTTTATAAATAAAGTAATAACATAAGAACTGCACTTTGTTGTATCATATACTGTACATTTTCAACACAGCACAAATGGCACATATACACTAATTTGGTGACAAATGTTGTGATATTTTTAGCTTGACCCTAAATTCCCCACAGAAAGCATTAGGCGGTAGAGTGTTCGTACCTCGTTCTCATGCTGTGTGCTAGATTGACCTACTCTTGATTATTGGAGACATCTAAAGCCAGGAGTGAGACTATACTAAGGGGGAATTGTTTTATCACATATAATAAGATTCTGCAGGACTGATACTCTCATAATAAAAGCATAAATCAAATATAATGATTGTCCAGGATCTACAAGTAGATCATTTATTTATAGCAAGGCAATGTTGTTAAGGAGGAAGCATAATAACTCTCTTCAATGATTAACAACCCCCATTGCAGTGTATTCCAGGGATTTCAACACAATTCACTTTCATCATATGGAAAAAAAAATAATTGGAATGAATGGTGACTGAGCTAACATTCTGCCTAACATCTCCATTTGTGTTTCATGCAAGAAAGAAAGTTATGGAACAAAATGAGGTTGAGTAAATGATGACAGAATTTTCATTTTTAGTTGAAATATCCCTCTAATCTTTACAGTGGCCTACTAAACGTGATGTGAGTGTTGAAGGCCAAGTTTCACCTTCCAACTGGGATTTGAAGATGACAGTCTTTAGGAAATCAACGTTTTCCTTGAAGTGCACGAAAGGCTTTAATGGTTTATCAGGATATGGTAATCAATAGCGCTGGAGTTAAATGGTGGTCATATATTCATTCATGTGATCTCAGGTGATGAGATGGTCTATAATCTCATTTTGTGAGATATTCTCAGAGGAACCTATTAACATACCCTTTAACATTTTCAAAAGCTACTCTAATAGTAGCTGACACAGCGTTTCCATTAATGGAAACTGTGGCTTTCCCTGAAGCAAAGTCAAAGATGCCATCAATTTCCAACTGTTCCGTTTGCAGAAGTGACAAAGACTTTGACTTGGCACTAAAGCTGGAGATCTGAAAAACTCATATGTTTGCATACGATTACAATAAGCAATAACTCAAAGTGTGTGTTTCATTTAGCTCTGGGCGATATAACTAAAAGGATGTTTTTTTTATTGTTTTTTTTTTCAATTTTTGTAAGCCTTTTGACGATATTCAAAATATATCTTGAAATTTATGTATTTGCTCTGAAATGGCTAAAAGAGTTCTATTTTTCAATCAGAAGAATGCAAGAAATGAAAAAAAAAACAGTAATAAATAATTAACATAAAGCATATTCAACACTCTTTTTAAAAAAATGATAATTTTGTGAAAATCACTTTCGGACCCACTTTAAATTAGTTGTCTTTAATGTATTTATGCATTTGATACAATCTACATATGTGTTGCTGCATTGCACTTAAAAAATAAAGTATCTGCATTTAATTACATCTTTAGTTAAACTGTTAACTTTACCTTAACCTTTCACCATCTTTTATTAATAGTTGCGAGTTGTTATGAGACCATGTTGACATTTTTGCTACTGAAGTTAAAATATGTGCAAGCAAGTTGAAAGATGAGAAAGTATCGCAAAACTAACAACCTGATCTTTAGGAAACATAAACAACCCAATAAGAAGCACAATAAAATAATTGCAACATTGTCAATAATGCTTAATTTTATATCACCAGCAAAATCATTGCAAATACACTGTAAATATTCAATATATAATCCAGCCCTAGTTTAATTTAACACATAGTTATGTGAGCAATCAAGAAGTCCGACCTCCATTTCTGTTTCAAATCACAAAATGATCACTTTTGAAATCACACCCAGTGCAATTATGCTAGTCAAATGTCTCATTCATAATCAGATGATATATATATATACAGAGAGAGAGAGAGAGAGAGAGAGAGAGAGAGAGATAAGTTACAAAACAACAGCTTCTTGTGTTCTAAAACCATTATTTTATATGAACAAAACTAAATGTGGAAATATTTAAAAATGAGATAACCGAACCAATGATGACTTTGTAGCAATTTCATCACAAATATTTACAATATTATTCTATATGCAATATATGATTATTACATCCCCCCCAGAATCTACACCCCTGGAGAGATGATGAGGGTTTGTTTGAATCATACAAACAAGGTTTTTGCTGAGTGAATGATTTTTTTTTACTCAGATTCACTGATCAGACTAATTGCAGTAGCGCCTTAAATGCTAAAATCTAAACACGATGTTGAACACCTCCCTTGGCAGAATGAACTAGTGCAGCACCCGTGTTGAAATGAGGGCAGTGAGCTTTATACCATCCCACATCATTAGAGTCAGACTGACTCAAAAGCAGATGTTCTAAAAGCATGTTTCATTTTTAACATTTTAAGACCAATAGGCACAATGATGATAGAATTTGAACCCAATGCTCTGATCATTTCAGTGGCCATGTACAGTACACACTGCAAAGCACATACAGTACATACAAAATCAGTGGTGTCAGGAAATCAGGAAATTTGAGGCAGATATCTCTGATTTTTTAACACTAAGATCGGCTGATACAGATAAAACATTTAGGAAGATAATAGATAAGCACTCGAAGGGAAGAAAACGCTGGATTTCCGTGAGGTTTGTTAATGAGCATTCCACAGGATGCTGGATCTGTTGAGTTGTGTGAGGTTGGTTTATTATATCTGTTTAAATGAGATATGGGCATATTTGCAGATGGTATTTGATATTAGTTAATTGATATTTGCCTTTTTCTCATTAGACAGTTAAAGTTACAGGGAACTATTGAGTAGATAGAGCTCAAAGCTCTGATATGTGGACCGTTAAATGAGACTGTGTTGCACAGTTGTGTTATCTATTATTGTAGTAACATGATGGCAAGTAACAGCAAAACAAATCGTGACTGGTCGTTTACATGTCTCAGATGTTTCACATGCAAGCAGGCTTTTTTCTGTGCCCTCAAGAAAAAAAAATGGGCAAACGGGAAAATTTATCAGCCAATGCCGATAAGAAAAAAAGTCGGCCTTGGCGATATATCGGTCGACCATTAATTGTGACCAACATTAATCTGATTTAAATTGGGATCCTCACAGAATAGTGCAGAGATGAGTGACCGATGATGAGATTTTGAGAGCACCTGGAGAACGCGCATGTTTGACTGACACATGTTAAAGTGAGTAAAGCTAAAAGTGATCATAAAGGCTCAAAGAGTCTCTATCACTCCACAATATGTCTGATTGTCACGACTCGCATTACATCACTTACATTACAAGATCTGTATTTGCATGTTTATTTGTTATTTAATTATTTTTATACCCGTTAGCAGCCTCTTTAGCCTCTTCATACTCACTGTGTATCGAGTCAGAATTACTACCGTAACAACTGTAGAATAACTGTAGATGATACACACCCGGTCCCGTATCAGGCTAATCAAGCCTCCGAGAGGGATAAAGGCCGATGGCGGACTGTGGTATGACGAGAGAGAGATCATTTACGGACATGTCCGTCTTGTGTTTGCGTCCTTTGAAGTTTTTCATTCAAATATTATTTATATTGTCAAGCCGGTTCTCGCCTCCTCCTTTCCCTTGAGCTACGTTACAATGGGGAACTTAATATTCATTCACGTGTAATTCTTACACATATTTATGTGAAATACATCATGTCTGAAAGTTTAATTGCATGAATGCTTAGAACTGCCAACAACTTACCCTCCAAAGGCTACTCTGTCATGCTTCAAGGACTGAGAAAGCACTCATTTATTAGAGTAGAATTGTATGTGTGATTCCCTGCGTGCTGCAAAAAAGACCTGCCCTGATCACCTATTTAAGACGAATATCAGACAATTTTGATTGGTGGCTGATCGATCAGTGCAACCATCATCCTGCTCTGAGGCGCACATCGCTGGAAACATATCAAAATGGTCAAAGACCTCCATCTTAGTATGTTTACATAAACTGAAGAGCCAAAACATTTTGACCACTCACAGGTCAAGTGAATAACATTGATAATCTCCTAATGAGGCCACATAGAATTGACTTTCAGAGATGTAACTTGACACTGCATCTTTTAAAAGCACCAAGATATATGGCAGCGGTCAAAGAGTCTGTGTTGTTCAGTTTATATACATAATTATTCAAAATAGTCCGGAGGGGTCCCCTTACGTGTTATGTTAGGAATAGTTAGCCACATAAGGCGAACTGAGCACCAGGGGGCGGGGCCATGGGATGCATGTTGTGGGATGTGTAAATACAAATAAGCAATGTTTCATGTCATAAACAGACAGATTTCAAAACAAGATGTTTCAGCCAGGTAGCTATAAATGCTCTTTTTAGATTAGGGAGGAGATTTTGAGATTTTGTTTTTATAGTCAAGTCAAGATTTATTTCTAGAGCACATTTAAAAGCAACAAAGTTGCACCAAAGTGATGTACAGTAAAATATAAAACATATAAAAGAAAGAAAGTCCAGGAGCAAATACACAAGTGACAATATTAATAAATAAGAATGCTTTCCTCATGTAAATACGCTAAGGCTGTGTGTGCGCATGACTAAGCACTCGGAATCAGAGTGGAACCCATATTTAGCTGTATTATGTACATTACCTACTGTATATACCAGCTTTGGTTCAACTGCAATTCATTTCCTTTCTGTGCACCAGGTCTTTGCTTGTCCGGTCCCAACCTCCACAGAATGCTCGAATGTTAAAGATTTACATGCTTGGGTGGAGTTTTATAAATAAAACTTTAATAGAGTTCTCACTAAGTGCCTCTGTGGCAGTAAAATGCATCCGTCTTGCGAGCTCATAAGCCCTTTTGTTAACCCACTTACATTAAACATCTTTTTTTATCCCAACATTTTAGCGAGTTTGTACTTTCACCATCCCTGGAGGACAATGAATCACGGCACTTTAGGTCTTACTGGCCCAAGCTATACATCGAAATCAATTTTCATGGACGTGCAGAAGAGATTAGTAATGATGTGATGCGAGAGTCTGTCATGGAGATTTAATCTGTCACTCATAGACACGTAATATTCTAAACAATTTATAGGGCTTAACAAGCTTGGTGCATTTTGGCTGTGTCTCATGTTACAACCCCTTAAAGCATATGAGTTTATGAGGTTCACACTGGTTACAGGCCTCATACATAACACACTTTGCAGTTAATCACACAATTTGCAGTTATTATGAATGATATAGCAATGTTAAGACCAAACTATATTGAGTCAGGCTGCAGCTAATCATGTTTAGCCAGACTTAACTGGTATAAAGTCTGGGCCACTTTGAAGCTTACATAGACTGACTGCCCACATAAACAGAGAGACCATTTAACTGACATGTATAGCACACAACCACATTTGTTTTGTTTGCATATGAGCTGAAAATGTGGGTTTATCTGAAATAGCTCATACTACAACGAATATAATTGTACACCCACCCACCCACCCACACCCACACACACACACACACACAAATTTGACTCATCCATTCTTTTCTTAAAAAAAAAAAAGCAGGACTGGGTAGCTCAGCGAGTAAAGGCGCTTTTCATTTTATTGTTATTTTTTTCATTTAATATTTCGTCCTTTCAGATGGAAAACATTTATACATATAAATGATGTGATCCAAAGTGCATTTGAACAGCGGTGAAACACTTTCTAATGATGTGTTACATTCATACGAGCAGACAGAGAAGAACGTTTGAAGTAAATTTTGAGCAAAAGAAATAGAAATAAACCTCGTGTAAATTGTCGGCTTTACACTAAGCTAAAATGCTATTTTTAGCGATTTTACATGAACGTTACCAGACATGATCATATTTTTTTTAATCAAGAAAATTCACGTTAAATCATAAATTCTTTTTTTCTAGTAAAACCTTTGAAATTAGGGAAAAAAAATTGTATTCTTGATAATACTTTTTGCTTTCCTGTAAAAATATCTAAAAATCCTTAAAACAAGATCAATTTGATTGATCTTGTTTTAGAAACAACACTGCATAAGATATTTAGGTTTTTCAGAGAATGTATTTTAACATGTGTATTTTTTCCTTACTGTACTGACAGAGTTTTTATAGTCAAAACAAGTTAAACAATCTACCAGTGCTGAAGAAGTAACCCAAAGTATTTACAATAAGTTACTGGCCTTGAGTAATCTAACAGAATATGTTACAAATTATATTTTACAGCACATATTCTGTAATCTGTAGTTGATTACATTTCAAAAGTAACCCTCCCAACCCTGTCCACCATGAGGACTTAGAGCGCATTGGGAATTGGGCATTCCAAATTGGATAGAAAATAAAATTGAGAAAAGTCATTGTTACAGTGAGGCACTTACAATAGAAGTGAGCGGGGCACGTTTTTGGAGAGTTTAAAGACAGAAATGTGAAGTTTATTATTGTATAAAAGCACTTACATTAATTCTTCTGTTAAAACACATGTATTGTTTGAGCTGTGAAATTGATTAAAACCTGTTACCACTTTTCAGGGCGCAGATGCTCTGAAGCATTCTTTGTTTACATTTGTTCAAAGTTACTCTATAGTTTTAATGTAAAGAACATAATCTTGACAAAATATATCTCATTAAAAAGTTATAAGCCTCAGGCATTGATAGAAGACCACTCTTTTACAGTAGAAATGTTACTGCCAGAGTAATATCTTGATTTATATCAAAATGTCAAAATATCAAAGCGAGTGTAAACCTCCTCCGCTCCACAGCGAGCGTTATGGAAATTAAATCGTTATTATGAAACAAGTACCTATTGAATGATGTAAAAGTCCTGCTGTTCCCAAGCAGACTTCAGTGAACAACATCCAATAGAACACGTTGCCAAAAGTGTGCATATTTACATAAATATTGATGGATTCTCATATTTACTTCATGAAGAATTATTATTTATGTCCATTTTCCACTAAATTATGCGATGTGATATGCTGACATGCTGTAATATTCTCATATGGTGATTTACAATCCTCCAGGAAGCTAGAGGCGCATAAGTTCATTTCTCATTCCAAATATCATCAAGTGAAGAAGACTTGCTATAAGAATACTTGCTATGACATCATGCCTACAGTTAGTGCCCACATGACAAGGGAATTCCCCATAACATGCAATGTTAGGATAAATTGAAGCATGAAGCGTATGAAGCATAAAACTAATTTAAGAGTTAACTGTTGAGACTTGTTGTAAATATACAGGCAAATACAAAAACATATGGTTTGTCTATTATTTCCATGCAGTCTCTGATAGTGTATATAGCTGTGTCCCAAACTACACACTATACACTATGCACTTCTAAAATTTTCTATGCACTTAGCCCAGGGGCGTAGCAGCCACGGGCGATGCTGGGGACACGTGCTCAGCACTATTTGAAAAGGTGATTTTTGTCCCCTGCAATTTTCCAAACTAAACCCATACCAAATAGTGGATTTCTATACAGTATTCTTTGTGTTTTGTAACTTTCGGTTGATTGGGCAATCATCCAGCCAATCACAGGTGAGTTTCATAAACCGAAACAACCCTTACGAAATAGGCCGTTAGTCTGACAGTCTAATCAACACGGCTCCATTCATTTCTACAAAGTTGCTTTCAACAATGCTCATTTATCCATTTTTTATAGGCATTGATATTGATCTTCAGTAAATTAATCTAGAGATGAGGAACACACAAACAAGAGTTATTTATCGGAATATTGTTTTTGATTGGGATCATTACGTGAAATGCACTGCAATCCTTCTTTTAAGCACACATTGCAAGTGGAGTTTAAATCAGCACATGAGTCTTCATTAAGTTATGCTTTTTACATAATGTTTTTGAGGTAATAGTTTGATCGGTTTTTTTTTTTTCAATTTAAGAAAATTACTAGATCAGTGTTAAATATGTAAAAATGGTAAATGGTCTGCACTTATATAGCTCATTTTTCTAACCTCAGAGGTTACCAAAGCACTTTACACTGTGTCCCAATCACCCATTCACACACACTCATACACCAATGGCGGCAGAGCTGCCATGCAAGGCGCTAGCCTGCCATCAGGAGCAACTTGTGGTTCAGTGTCTTGCCCAAGGACACTTCGGCACGTATGGGCCGGGATTCGAACCCCCAACCCTGCGATTAGTGGCCGACCCGCTCTACCAACTGAGCCACAGCCGCCCCAGAGCCCCATAAAGCTATTTTTAATATCAGCTCCTGTTAAACTGTAGGAAAAAATATAGATCTGCTGTGTTCTTAGAACACATGTATTTTACTAAGGATAATAGATATGCAGACATGCTTTTTATACATAAAAATGTATGGATATTTTTTCAAACTCATAATTATTATAAGACTATTATTGTTGTCTTCTGATAAAAGTCATGCTCTGCAGCTCTGAGGGAAATGTAAGGAAATTATAGATTTACTGTGTTCTTGTAATGCATAAATCCTCTACTAAAGTCTCTTTTTAGGTCTGTAGACATACACATTTTAAAGGATTAACATTTATTTTGATTGTTGATGCAGCGACTAATTCAACACAAGACACTCATTAGTCTTATATTAATATAAGACTTTATACTGTAATATATTAATACTGCACTGTAAGTGTTGGGTCAGTGCAAGCCACCTACTGACAGCTGTGTTCCCCCACTTATAAAATGACTGCTACGCCCCTGACTCAGCCACGTAGTGTCTGAATTTTGAAAGTGTAGTATTGTTCCAAATGAAACACTTAATGTTTACCATTCTGCATTTAGGCGCTAATGCTAAAAGCTAATGCTATACATGCGGTCATAATCACAAGACATGGTCTTGGAATATGTTTCATATATCTCAGAGTTTTACAATTATCATCCTCAAATTTTAAATAGAACATTATCAGAATTGTGGCAATAAATTTGATCTATTATAACTATTCTCATGACTTTTATTAATTCTGAAATTTGGAGAATACATTTTTGTGTCTTTCAAAAGAGACTACAATTATGTTTGTAATACAAAGGAGTGATGAAATACAGCCCTTGAATTTTTAGTTAAATTTTTTGGCTTGTGGTCAAAACAAGGGGGCATGGGTTAACAGGTTAAATCGTCATCTTGACAGTCATTTTAGGGTTACAGTACAACAAATATGTACATTTTGGTATACATTTACACAGAAAGGGTTAGGAAGTGATTTTATCACTCTAATATCATGTTAAGATGCATATTGTTTACATATTGTGGCTATACTTTTGAAACAGTGAGTATTTTATCGTTTACATATTGCCCCCATTCACTTCCATTGTAAGTGCCTCACTGTAACCCAGATGTTTGCTTATATATATATATATATATATATATATATATATATATATATATATATATATGTATAAGTAGAGGCAAGTCAAAATTAATGTTGTGGTAATCAACATTGTGCTACAAATGCTGTCAAAGGAGCTTAACTTGTATTGAACCCGGAATATTCCTTTAAGCATTATGTAATGCAATACTGTTTGTTAATGCTAATAAAAGCTATTATAAGCAGATATCCATGGTTTATAGTGAAGAAATATGTGTAGTTTTATTTTATTATTATTATTTTTAAAAATAATAATGAAAAAAACATCATTAACTTGATTTAATAAGCCTGTATGATTATGCTGAACATGCAATAGTTTCAGTACTTCACACACACACACACTTCTTAAGCCAGGGAAATGAGGCACATAAATATTAAAACTACCTTTTAAGGGGGGCCTGGGTAGCTCAGTGAGTATTGACGGTGACTACCACCCCTGGAGTCATGAGTTCAAATATAGGGTGTGATGAGTGACTCCAGCTAAGTCTCCTAAGCAACCAAATTGGACTGGTTGTTAGGAGGGTAGAGTCACATGAAGTAACCTCCTCGTGGTTGCAATTAGTGGTTCGCGCTGTCAGTGTGGCACATGGTATGTTGTGCGTGGACCGCAGAGAGTAGCATGAGCCTCCACATGCAGGGAGTCTCTACAGTGTCATGCACAGTGAGCCACATAAGATGCACGAATTGACGGTCTTAGAAGCGAAGGCAACTGAAACTTGTCCTCCGCCACACAGATTGAAGTGAGTAACCGCGCCACCACGAGGACCTAGTAAGCAGTGGGGATTGGGCATTCCAGATTGGGGAGAAAAGGGGATAAAAATTAAAAGAATATATTATATATAAAAGAAAACTACTCTTTAAACACAGAAACTTTATCTATGCATGCCTCCTTTAACAATTGATGCAACTTATGGCGAAATCTGACATATACGCCCATTAGTTCTTTAAAAGTGTTCATTGTATCAACTCAACTTTGTTACCAGGTGGATTGAAATAAACATTTGCACAATGACTCCAGGAAAACAAGTCCGTTTATATGAATAAATGTTTCTTCCCCCCCCCCCATAATGCATATTAATTTAATTCAAAAACAGCCTCAATACCAGAACTACTTGTATGGCCTGGTTGCCATGAGATGCATACTTTCTTATGAATAAATAGTATAGGACTTCATTTTAACCAGACAGCCAGGTTTGCTGAACTAATGCACAGCGGTGGGTGGTCAGAGCTGTGATTACCAAACTAACACAGCAAGAATAGAAATGTGTGCCTCAGGCGTTGCGCTCCCATCAGTGGGGAATCCCTAAGAGGGTCCGTAGATTAAGAATACGCCGCCTCCTCACTTTGAATCATAGCAGAACATTGACTGATCTGAACAAATGCTGCCATGGGCTGGTTGAAGTGCTGCTTTCACTGGACTCAATATAATGGTGCTCTACAAAATGCCCATGAAAGGTTTGCTTATCTATTATGCATGCACATGATGAATCTGGGAGGAATGCATTGATGGGGAAGCAGTATATGACCATTTTCTGTGGATGTGGAGCGATGTCAAAACATGTTTTCACATAGTCAGTCGTTTGACTAAACAGCAAAAGATTTGGTCCACATTGCACTGATTATAGCCTGATTACACTGATTACAGGAAGAAACCATCTGATCAGGGTCCAAATTAAATTTTTTAGATGAAACATATATATATACTATACCAGCCAGTCATATTTCTTGTATATATATATATATATATATATATATATATATATATATATATATATATACCTGGCACACTTTGGAAAGTACAGTAATTATTTCATCCTCAAAAGCTCAGAATAAGCCAATATTCACTTCCTCTTACTCAGTCAGTGATCTCATAATTTGGTCAATCACATAAACATATCACATAAATTGCAAATAACTTGAGGCTCCTTCAAGACATCAGCATCACAAATAAGTCATCACAGGTGTGTTGGAAACATTGGCTGAATGCAGTTTCACACGGGACAAGGCAAAGGGAAAGTGGTAGCCATGGTGAGATTTCACCGATGCGGCATCCTGTGTCAAACTGTCTTCATCTTGGGCGGCGGGGATAGGTATCATAATAATAGCGTGGAAATTGTAATTGAATGAAATAGTGATATGAATAAATAACCATTAACACTGGTAAAAGATTAAATGGTATCAGCATCTGTATCGGCCGATCAGATGGTGATAAAATCGGTAATCGCATCAGCTGTAAGGATCCTGAATGGAGTATTACCATTCAAAAGCACTCAGTAGACTGTTAAAAAAAATGTGTTCCCTTAATCCCAGGGGTAGAGTAAATCAACCAATCAGAATAGAGCTTACAAGATACCACTAAAATGTTGCTTAAAGCAGAGTAGGCTCATTATCTCTGGCATTAGTATTATAATTAGACCACAAACTTGATGATACAGTACATTCAAGGCTTTGATAATAATGTTAATTGTTGTTTAATTTGTGAGCTATTTATTCATTGTACCAATATTAGTTTAGCTTTTATAATACATGGGGGTCAACTTTGCAACCAATGGAGTCAAATTTGAGGCAGGGTACCTGTGTCGTCCAAAAAGCCTTTAAATACATGCCTAATTCCAGATTTTGATTTAAAATCCAGACAACGCTGTAAACTCATTCACCATGTGAAAATCCTTGAACACTGACTTATGCCTTTCAAGGAATTAAAGTCCAAAATCCACTGGGAAATTATGACTTTGATTTATGAAGACATTGTTCTTTGGATTGAGCAGGGGGAAAAAAAAACAATTAATTTTTTTTTTTTTCATATATTCAGAAGAAAGTGGTGCTTGCCTGTGCAAAACTCGCTGTAATTGTTAGTTGGTTACTGGTCCCATTTAAAAAAGTCCACCTCCAGTCTCTATGATATTCTGGTCTTTAGATATGGTTCCCATTCCTCCTTCAACAAGAGACCACTTAGGTATCATTCATGCATATAGCACAAACAATGCATAAAGACTTACTCAAAGATACTAAATATTTAAAGTCAATCTATGAAAATACATTGCATATCATTTCGGCCAAGGATACAATTAATCAGAGTGTAGCCATTAATTTGATAATTGAATGCATTTATTATGTCCAGATGACCAGGAATATTTCTGAGAGCATAAATCCAAAAGTATTCATTCTCTTATACACTGGTGAGCCAAAACATTATGACCACCTGCCTAAAATACTGTTGGTCCGTCGCATGCCACCAAATCAGTGCCAACCCGCTGAGGCATGGGCTCTACAAGACACCTGGAGGTGTCCTGTAGTATCTGGAACCAAGACATTCAGATTGAGATCTGGGGAATTTGGAGGCAAGGGCAACTTCTGGAGCACTTCATTATGTTCCTCAAACAATTCCTGAACAATATTTGCAGTTTGGCAAGGTGCATTATGATCCATTCTGATTTTCAGTGTGGTCTCAGACTTTTGGGATTCACTGTATACATAAAGAATATTGAGCATATTGTAAAAGTATTCATTCTTAAGATTTAAGATTTATTTATTACAGTATTGGGTTTTAAGAAGGGCCAATATCACACTGTGAAAATCTTGGCAAATTAAACATTCAGACAGTCCATATTTTCATTACTTGGAAAATTCATAACATTGGTGTAATTTATCCTGCTGTGAATAATGCATTTGTTTGTGTGTGTGTATTGTTTGAAATGAATCACTAAATATCTGAATATATAGAATGAATAGATTTATATGTGGCCTAAGACATTAACCAAATGAAACACTGAATGTAATAATAATTTCTTCCAGTATACCTTTAGATATGGACAAAAAGGAACATTTTCGTTTACCCTTAAGTTCCTGCTATCAGAATACAAAGTTGAATTTAAATGCTTTGCAGAGTATGAATACAATAATCAATGTGACATTGTCAGCACACAATGTTTACTCAGATGCTCAACAAAGATCAAACATGTCAAGGATGTCAACCGACTTGAGAAAGTGCCTCTTATTGAGTGTAAAATTTCAGTTTTCTGTCTCTATCTACGTAAAGCTTTTAGCTCTTATTGAAGTCTAAAAGTGTGCACCGTGGAACAATGTTTGGAGCTTTTTGGCTTTGAGGAGTCGTAAACCGATGTTTCATAAGGAAAAGGTGCATGAGATTGCCAAACAAGGATAATTATCTTTTAAATGAAAGAGGTGATGAAAAACGTTATTGAAAATTACATTTATATAACTACAGAGGCATTTTTTGTGATAAAAAAAAATAAAAATGCAATGACATATGGACACTTTGTGCATTAAGTGTCCAAAATACTTTTTGGGGGCTTTTTAAAAAAGCCATTTTAACAGCGGATTTGATCAATACCCAGAGTGCCAAAAAAATTAATTCTGCATTTTCCTATATTATAATCACTCACACCAGCATGTTGGAACATGTTATTTGAAGACATTGGTCATTCACCACCATTCTAAACTGAGTGTTAATGGTTGTGACGTGTGGCACAGTCAGGATGTGGATGCTGCCTTTCGGCAAGATTTAATTCCACTTATGACGTCAGAGGTGTCCAAGTGACAAGACAAATCTCCGGATGTTCAACATCTTACAAATAGAAAAGGGCAGTAAGCGCCAAGTATCACAAAGACCCGGCGCAGTCTGGGGCATGAGATAAATTAGGACTCATCTTTTAATCTGTCGGTTTCCAAGCGAAAAGTACAGCATCTCTTAAAATACATGATGTTGAAAAAAGTTCAGTGTACATAAGCTACTAACTTAACAACTACCGAAATAATAGAATTCCCTTTTAATGAAATAAAAAGAGGTGGGAGAAATCATCGTTAGCATAGCTTTTGAACACAAATTCAAAGTCATTATCGTTTCTCATCAGTGGCGTTTACTAAGGCAAGCATCCCTTTAAGTTTTACGTTTAGAATTAGTCTGAATGAAGGACCCGTCATATCTGTTGACTTGAATATTAAAGAAACTTGGGTTAGGTTACTAAGCAACTACATAGAAACCAACCAGAACACCCTAGCAACCTACTATGTATACACTAAAACATTCAGAAAACCTTAGCAACCACATTGTAATGCCCTGGCAACCACTCACAACATCCTAGCAAGCCTCAAAGTTTGCACAGGTAACAAAAACTTTTGTAATGCAGTTTAAAACATATAATTCTAACATATAACATATAATTGTTTATTATATAATATAATAAACAATATAATAAATAGACTGTACACAATTAAATATTTTCACGCTGATGTAGTTAGAATAAACATGTATAAATTTATATATATATATATATATATATATATATAGAATTTATACATGTTTATTCTAACTACATCAGGGTACAGAGCAGAGATTATGCAAATATATTAGTTATCATGCAAGCATAGAATGTGGCATTACCTTCCACCTTCAGACACGCACATGCGCCGACTCCAGTGCCCGGACTCCTGCAGGGAGAAGGGGTATTAATCAAGGGGCATGAATATGTTTGAGAGTCATAAATTCAATAGGCTGGGAGCTCTCGAGTCCCACGGAGGCCGTAAATCTAATGATGGATGCAAAGAGAGAGTTTTCACTCCCATCAGCCCCTGAGTCAGCATTCGCTCAGCCTGACAAGGCAAACGGCAACGAGAGCGGGACATACATCAAACTAAGGTCACCCCGCATGACTGGAGCGCTCCATGTCATCTCAACCGTGACGGCCTTAGACTCTGGAAAAAATGGTGGGTTATTGAGAAACAGATAGTGTTAATGTGGTGAAAAGCAGGCAAATCAGTCTTTGAAAGACACCTTTGGGATTTTAGACGAAAAATTAGATGGGGAGGGAGAGGTAAGCTTGGTTTCAAAAGCTGCCAACCTATACAGTATTTAAAAGGAAAAATATGTAATTTTTGTGACAGTAGCAACACCAAATGAATAATGAAACCATATATATCTGTTTCTCACCCACATCTAACATATTGCTTCTGACGATATGGATTTAACAATTGGAGTCTTGTGGATTCCTTTTATGCTGCCTTTTTGACCTTTAAAGTTCTGGGCAAAATCTTGCGCAGGAGCACCATGTAAAGATAAAAACCACTTCAACCTTTAAAAACACGTCTCTACTTGAGTTCTTTTATATTTGTTGTGGTGCATTTAGCTATTTAAGAACAAGAAATGTAAGCACAGCGTAGTTCTAGCGGGGAGACTATCAGCTGTACATCATCGCACCATTAGTGGGGTAACTCCCAGCCAATCACATGTAAGCCATTGCTTTATAAGTCTGCTCACAATCTATCACATTGCCGTTTCAGTATGCTAACACGGCAACCTCCACCACCCCACCACCACCAGTTGAGTCCCATCCTGCACGGGGATAGGCTCCTCGCCTCTGCCTCCTATCTCCGGCAGGATATGACGGTTCCGAGTACAACTTCTTCGAACCACCAGATGGGGCCTACACCAAAGAGAGAAATTACCTTTCTGTTTTATATCCATCAAATAAATGTCATCTTAAATTTCACTCAAGTCTGCGAGTCTTCACGATAGAACACAAATTTCACATTTCAGCTGGACATGGCGCAAAGTTCAAACACATTCTTCTAGCACGTTTACTTTGAAAAAGAATGGAAACAGAGAACAGATAGAAGCACAACGTGTTCATTGTGAACAGTCCTTTATAATGCAGCTGCCTATATAGGCAGTATACAGCGAGGCAGCTCACTGGGGTTTGGAACAGAGTTCTAGTTTCAGAGGCTTGGTGTCAGAGAGAGTGTATAAAAGTGAGTGAGAAAGAGGGCTGACATTAACATTGTAATCAACACAGATGACCATGGGCTGTGCTCTGGAGAGCAGCGTGTTGTTTGTTGAAGCAGCCGACAAGCTTGGCTTGTGCCCGAGTGCTAAAAATATCCTCAGCAGCAGGGTTGAGGGGACATACAGTATGTCAGAGCGATGAAGCTGCATTCAGTCTTCTCTGCAGCCCCACATGTCGACTCATGCCTGCTCCACAGACGGAGATGTGTGGCATCAGTGATGGAGTGAATCAGAACAGAGCCAGGAAGAGACAATGAGTCAGCTGTTGAAGTCATCATCCATCACACAGATGGAAGACAAAGCACTCCCGAAATATCACACAGACAATTCAAAAGTTTGAATAAGAGTGGCATGGCAATATTTAAGGCCTCATTTTTTATATATATATATATATCAAAAAGGTAACTTTATTTTGATGGTCCCAAGTAGATATTTAACTGACTATACGTGACTATTTAACTGACTATAAGTAACTTATCGACTAACTTGCTATAGCTAGTAAACAGTGTTTCAACAAACATTTAGTAGACTTTCAGAAGCCTGTATATAGATCTTTATTAATGACCTTTTAATTAACTGATTATTCTCAACAATAATGTAAGTAGGTCATTAATATAGATCTATATACAGGCTACTAAATGTCTACTGAATGTTTGTTGAAACACTGTTTGCTAGCTATAGCTAGCCAGTTGATTAGTCTCTTTTAGTCAATTAAGTATCTACTTGGGACCAAAAATTATTGTTACCAAAAAAAATTAGAACATTACATTTGTTCCATTAGGTCTGAAATAAAGGTTTCTTGCACCAAATGCAGTCATCATTTAGTTTTGCAAGGCCATTTTCAACCTTTTCTTGACATTTAGAACTAGATGCGTTTATTTTTCTGCTATGCTTTCAAAGTCAACATGGAATCATATTGTGCATGATTCACCAATGCACATTATTACAAAAGGAAAAAAAAAATGTAACCATCTCAGCAACCATCCATTACAATGCCCTTAAAGGAATATTTTGGGTTAAAATACTCACTGTTTCAAGAGTAAAGCTACAATACAAAGTAAAAGCATTTAAAAATAATTATAGTGTGATAAACTAAGTCTAACTTTTTGCTACCTCTTACTGCACATGCGCTGACATTCTTGTAAATAAGAGGATTGTCTATAGAACTTATTCACAGTAGTGCCATATTTGATTTTTAATGGGAATGGAAACGAGGCTGTGAGGGATAGACTTACCATCTCTTCGATGGCATGCATGGTGTAAATCTGTAAAAAGCTCCAAAATCCCATCTGATTTTCCAGATGGGATATTAGTTTTTTTTTCTACTGAGTGTCCTTCAAAATATATTTTTGCAATGTTTTTTTTACACTGAACGATCCAGAAACAATTTAAACTGTAGTACATCTCATCGAAGAGACAGTGCGTCTATCCCTCACATCCTTGTTGTCGTTGTCATTAAAAATCAAATATGGTGCTGCTGTAAAAAAGGTCTAGCATGTGCTGAACAATATTTATATTTGTTTTCTTGGCAGATATCTTTAACAAATACTTTAACAGGGAGTTAAAGGGCAATTCATTTAAAAATTTAAAATCTTAAGTCTGAATTAATTTTTATCTGCTATGGAACCAAAAAGGAGCAAAATGTTTAGTCTCAGTCTCAATTCACTGTCACTGCATCTTGTTTTTCATTCAATGTTACTGAATGGTAACTGAAACTCCCTAATATCTCCTTTTGATATCCACTGAAATAAGAAAGTCATACAGGTTTGCAACAGTATGAAGGTAAGTACGTGAAGACAATTTTTGAGTGAAATATCTCAAATAAAACCTCATCAGTTACCTTAAAAATGGCAATTTAAAGTTGACAAATGCATTGAGGTATTGCCCCAAGTGAAGGAGTTCAAGTACCTCTGGGTCTTGTTCACGAGTGAGGGGACAATGGAGCGGGAGGTTGGCCGGAGAATCAGCGGGGGCGGTATGGCACTCGCTCTATTGCACCGTTGTCACGAAAAGAGAGCTGAGCCGGAAGGTGAAGCTCTCGATCTACCGGTCAATTTTCATTCCAACCCTCACCTATGGTCATGAAGGCTGGGTCATGACCGAAAGAACTAGGTCGCGAGTACAAGCAGCCAAAATGGGTTTCCTCTGAAGGGTGGCGGGCTTCTCCCTTATAGATAGGGTGAGGAGCTCAGTCATCCGTGAGGAGCTCGGGGTAGAGCCGCTGCTCCTTTGCGTCGAAAGGAGCAAGTTGAGGTGGTTTGGACATCTGGTAAGGATGTCACCAGGACACCTCCCTAGGGAGGTGTTTCAGGCACGTCCAGCTGGGAGGAGGCCTCGGGGAAGACCCAGGACTAGGTGGAGAGATTACATCTCCACACTGGCCTGGGAACACCTCGGGGTCCCCCAGTCAGAGCTGGTTAATGTTGCTCGGGATTGGGAAGTTTGGGGCCCCCTGCTGGAGCTGCTGACTTCGCGTCCCGACTTCGGATAAGCGGTTGAAGATGGATGGATGGAAGATGTATTGAAAATTTTAAAAGAATAAATTATGAAAGAGAAGGAGAGGGAGAGACGCTGTGCTGCTGCTTTCCCCCTAAATGGTCTGAATAACTCGCAGCATCATTCAGACTGCTCTGTCTTGTCTGTCCGTGCGCTGTCAGTGTGCTCCGTGAAGTTTTTACTACGTGAGAAAAGGGACGTCCATGTACATTTATGCATTTGGCAGATGCTTTTATCAAAAGCGACTTACAGTGCACTTATTACAGGGACAATCCCCCCGGAGCAACCTGGAGTTAAGTGCCTTGCTCAAGGACACAATGGTGGTGGCTGTGGGGATCGAAACGACAAACTTCTGCTTACCAGTTCAGTGCTTTAGCCCACTACGCCACTCACGTACGTATGGCATGAGAGCATGAGAACAGTGTCAACAATACAAAGAAATAACAGTGTCCTTAAATTTTAAAAAGTAAATTTAAGACTTTAAGACCTGCGGATATCCTGCAAAAGACAATTGTAGCAGTTACGTGACATAAATCCCCTCGCCCACGAGCCCTGAAGTGACTTGGTTCCCCAATGACGATTGAAATCAGGGAGAATTGAAAACCCCACGTAAATGAGCAACCCAATAAATTTGTAAAATTAATTGGGGGTCACCTCCATCCAAGCTTCTTGGTAGCTGGAAGATGATGGACAGTTTAGGACGAGCTCCCACCCCTAATGGTTTTTAAAATGGCATAGCTCAGCAACTACAGCCTGAGTAAAAACAGCATGTAAAAGTCAATTTCTCGCAACATCATATTGTAGGTTGGCCGCACAGCCTGAACCACGTTACCTAAGTCAATCATGAATGGATGGCTAGGCTTAAATAGGAGAGGTTTTGGTGCCTTTGAATCGATGTCAGAGTATGAGGGATAAGAAACAGAGTCAGGGGAGCATTTACGCATTATAGCTGACTTGGGACCTGTAAGAGAATGGATAGCCATACCCAAAATAATAAGAGTAACAGTGTTATATGAGAAAAAGAAACAAACAATATGTACACATTCATGCATATCCAGTTGATGGTCTTGGCTGGGGATCAGGTTCCATCTCATCCTCCATCTCCTCATGGTCCGGGTGATCCTGCAGTAGTTCCTGGTCCAGTAGATCTTCCTCCTGTGTGCTCATGCCCTCAAGAGCCATGTCCTCCTCTGCTATGAACCTAAGCTCATCAGCAGTCAGCTGCCTCCTCCTCTTGAGGGTGCTAAGCAGGGAGCCAAAGTCTTTATCCATCTCTACAACAGAAAAAAAAAGTAAAACAATTGGTAGCCAGCAAAGTGTTCTTCACAAATCCGTACAATGAATATTCTAACCAGAATGTCCAACTGCAGACAGCCCTCTCACACTTTCCTTGTGAACAGGAAGCTACACACAACCTAAAACCATGTCTGTGTGATGGATGGGTAAGGCTATCTGTGACATTATAGAAAGATATCTACCATATATTTTATTACATGGGAAAATCAACAAGCTAGATAACTTATCTAACTAGCAGGCCAGTTTCCAGGCAGGTTTGAACAGTGTCTGCTCTCTGCCTCACATTCCTTCAGGCAGATTTTTCACAAGCGACAAAATTGGCCAAAAATTTATTGATATTTAGCTAAAAATGTGCATAGTATTGCTAGCTAATTTCAGAAGTTTCACAGAAATTTGCTTAAAAATAGAGGCTAGCTTCCTGTCCGATGAACGCCGATGGTCATGTCATTTTTTCCAGAAATAACTAGCTTTACTCCTAAAAATAAATGCTTCGTAACTAAAATGTTTTGACTTTCAATTGACAATATTGACAACACATGTTAAATAACCTGTCTTACCTTGAAAGATCACCTTTCAATTTGAAGCAGTAAATCCAAAACTTGATGTAATCTCCCGGGGCATCCACTCTGGCTCCGCCCAGGCAAATGAAGGATGATGGTGATACATTTATTATTCACGCCCAGTAACCCCTTAACCAATCATATGTGCTTTTAGCTTATATTGTCATGAGTATCTAGCAGTTTTCAGAAATAAAATCGGTGATTGTACGGCAAAGAGAGGAACCATGGGAATAATTCTTCCTAAATTTGACTGCTCCGGCTGGTATGGGTTAAACTAGATTTGAAATTGTTTTCTAATTTTTATCAACTTTTTTTAGACAACCTTATTTCTTAATTTTTTTTCAGAGGAACAGATGCTACACACAAGGACAGACTTGACCACATTGTACTCTTATCATTAGTTCTTCTGGTATACTGGTATAATAAGTTCCTTTTTGAATACTGCACTTTCCTAATACTAAATGGCATCACTGACGTGTATGGGTGGACTTATATTAATATATTCTGTCTGACATCATGCAGCCAAGCCGTTTATGCAGATTTATGTGGATCAACTTTATGAATTCTGAAATATACAGTATGTTTACAAAGTACACTGATTTTCCATGAAATGACGCTTTTAATGTTTCGAACATTTGGAGGATATATTGAGGAAAATTGGGTCATTGCTTGTGTTGGTGTGCTCTAATATAACATATCTGTCTCCCTGCGGGCAGTGCAGGCAGCCCCCTTTTTCTTTCCTGATCATTAGATACATTTTCTTACACTGGGTCAGTAGTGCCTGAACAGTGCAAGACGTGGCTTAATGTAGCCAGCTGGTGCTACGGCAAGAGAAAAAATGATGTCAAGCTAAGATGCAAGAACTAGACAGCTGTTTAGACCACATACAAGTAATCAGAGAAAACAAATATGAGTCATATAAATGTCATTGATTTCTAGAATTGATTCTACTGTAATGAGGTCATGAATGTTTATCAGACATTTGTTTGGGTGGTAAGGGGGCGTTTGACAAATCGTACATCAAGTATCTACTCTTTGATGTGGCAGTAACACTTTACAATAAGGTTCCATTTTTTAACATTAGTTAAAATGAACGAACAATTAACAATATTTTTACAGTATTTATTGATCTTGGTTAATGTTAATTTCAACGTATAGTAATATATGTTTTCTATCAAAAGTTGGAATAGTTAACATTAGTTAATGCACTATGAACCAACATGAACTTACAATGAACTGTATTTTTATTAACTAGCATTAACAAAGATAAATAAATGTAAACAAATTATTGTTCATTGCTAGTTCATGATACCTAATGCATTAACTAATGTTAACGACTGGAACCTTATATTGTTTGGTTGTGGTTGAGAAAAAGACTGTCAGTCTGTCAGGCATAAACAGACAGACAGATAGGCACATTGGTAACACTACAATGATACTTCTACATTTAACATATCCTTAGTGTGTGCCTAGTAGACCTTTTGAAGACTGGCTAAAAATAATTTTCACAGCAATAATTCGAATTTCTGTACCAGACATCATAAAACAGCAGATTTGTACTGACAGTCCCAAATGAAAACATTGAAATTATTCAATATTCACATATGACAATTCAGAATGAGGCACGTTTGCCACTCAATTAGACCTGAAATTGTAAATGAAAGCAATTTGCAATGAGAGGCTGTGTATGACAGGGGCCCCACAATGATTTAGGGGTGTTGTTAGGCACAACGTGAAACAACAATGGAAAAATAAAAAAATTAATAAATAAAAATAATGTAAAAAATTATTTTATGAGTCATGTTATCAATAATAGTAATCTCAATGCACAATTCTTCCGCCAAGTAATATAGTTTATTATCTTAAAGGAATATTCTGGGTTTAATAAATTAAGCTCAATCGGCAGCATTTGTGGCATAGCATTGATTACCACAAAAAAATATATGTATATTTTGAGTCATCCCTCCTTTTCTTTAAAAAGATAGAGCTAAAATCGAAGTTACAGTGAGGCACTTACAATGGAAGTGAATGGGGCCCATTTTTAGAGGGTTTAAAACAGAAATGTAAAGCTTATATCATTACAAAATCAGTTTTCTGTTATAACTTGTGCATTATGATCTGTAAAGGTGTTTAAATGTAAGTTTTTATGGTCACTTAAGGGTTTTAAAGTTTAAGGTGTTAAGTCATCATGGCAACAAAGTTGTAAAATTGGATATAACGTTACATAGAAAATGTTTGTAAAACAGATCAAGGTCACAGGCAAGGAAGAGGTGAGAAACCGGCTTGACATATAACTTAAAGGTTTAATGAGGAACTCAAAATACAAACGCATAAGATAACGGACATGTCCGTGAACGATCTCTCTCTCTCGCGTCGCCGTCCGCGAGTGGCCTTTATCCCTCTTGATGGCTTAATTAGCCTAATACTGGACCGGGCGTGCGTAATCACGCCCCGGTCCCGCCCTCCACCGTGCCACAATGTTATTAAGTGATTTTATCACATTAAAATCATATTAACACACATTGTTTATGTCAGGTAGTTACACTTTTGAAACAGTGAGTTTTCAAATTATATTTTTGTGGTAATCAGCATTATGCCGCAAATGCTGTCGATTGACCTTAACTTGTATTGAACCCGGCATATTCCTTTAACTGTAGGCTGTTTACGTCTACCAAGCAATGTACTGTAGCAGCTGAGGTGTGGTCACCGGTGCTTCGAAAGCAGCTCATCAAATCAGAATTTAGAGCTGGATGTAACCATTTATAAATCTAGTCAAATAAATATGAATGAGCATGTGATTGTATAGCTGACTGTTGTCCCAGATAACAATATTAATAAGAAAGATGGCATGGAGTGATACGAGAGATGTGAAACTAGTTAGTTTTCTGTGGAGATGACGACCAAGTGCAGTCTGACTGTGAGACCTCCAATAATGTCATTGTTCTGCGCAAGCTATTTTAAAACAAGCATCTGATGTCACTAATAACCATTAAAAAGACCCAACTGAATGACAGGAATGAATATAATTGCTGTAACACTGTCAACTTTTAAATGCAGTTCCCTTTCTAATGTTTACACCATAATGAGGGGTTTATTTGCACTCAGATTTCTGTATGCATTCACACATTCTACAATTAGGGGGTTTCTCTGGTCAATAAAGTGGGTGATGCTTTACTAAAAAGAATAATAAGCCTCTTTTCTGCTCAATCATTTCATAATATGTCATCTAAAAGTGGCAGATATTTCCTAAAAGTAGATTTTGGGTGGAAGATCTTTTAGAAACAGCACATTTGGGCTCATTAATCATGAAGTATAAAAACAGCCACTTTGATCTATTAGGTGTTGATTTTTATATATATAATATTAGGTGTATATATACACTCACCTAAAGGATTATTAGGAACACCTGTTCAATTTGGCTGGTGGTGGTGGTGTAATGGTGTGGGGGATGTTTTCTTGGCACACTTTAGGCCCCTTAGTGCCAATTGGGCATCGTTTAAATGCCACGGCCTACCTGAGCATTGTTTCTGACCATGTCCATCCCTTTATGGCCACCATGTACCCATCCTCTGATGGCTACTTCCAGCAGGATAATGCACCATGTCACAAAGCTCGAATCATTTCAAATTGGTTTCTTGAACATGACAATGAGTTCACTGTACTAAAATGGCCCCCACAGTCACCAGATCTCAACCCAATAGAGCATCTTTGGGATGTGGTGGAACGGGAGTTTTGTGCCCTGGATGTGAAATCTCCATCAACTGCAAGATGCTATCCTATCAGTATGGGCCAACATTTCTAAAGAATGCTTTCAGCACCTTGTTGAATCAATGCCACGTAGAATTAAGGCAGTTCTGAAGGCGAAAGGGGGTCAAACACCGTATTAGTATGGTGTTCCTAATAATCCTTTAGGTGAGTGTATATATATATATATATATATATATAAATAAATAATGTTTTTTTTTTTTTTTTCACTATGATAACATCAAGGCCAGAGTTTTTTAAATTCTGTGTCGTTATCAGTGCATGGTTTGTTTTCTTTATTTGGAATAAA
Source organism: Moxostoma hubbsi (assembly GCA_032164185.1). Classification (NCBI taxonomy): domain Eukaryota; kingdom Metazoa; phylum Chordata; class Actinopteri; order Cypriniformes; family Catostomidae; genus Moxostoma; species Moxostoma hubbsi. Next base: position 6,009,164 of record JAVLUX010000018.1, read on the forward strand.
TGAAGCCAAACTGGGAATTGTTTTATGAGATTACTGTGTCTCCAAGCCCTTTCAAATATACGCTGTGCGGGAGATACCAATATCATCCAAATTAAATCCATGTCAACATTGCTCAATATAAAAAAAGTTATTAATCTTATTATCTGTGCTCATCATCAGCTGTTTCTTTATGTGTGTATCCTAATTTTAAACTTTATTTAACTGGGTCTAACCAGGGCCTTTAGCACAATTGCCTGGCTAGTTTGTTGCCAGATGTTTTCAAGTGCACTTTCCAACATTTATAAAGGATTTGTGTAATTTCAGTTATTAGTGGCGGAATTTATAAATCAGACACTCAACATTTCCATCACAAACAAACAACTTTGCCACCGTTAATGTTTTAAGAAAGTTAGTGTGCTTGTTAACCAAGTCGACAAAAGATAAAGAAATAATAATAAATAATTAAGGTAATTATTAAAAATATTTAATAGAGCGTCTATAACAGATAAAGGATGGGCAAGGAGGAGGCGGGAACAAGCTGAACAGTCAAAGTAACTTAATATCAAATTGAACATAAAACAAACATACACACATGCAGCATGGCCACGTGTGTCTCTCTCTCTCGAATTGTCGCCTCTGGCTCGTCTTTATGCTCTCCTGGCTGATTAGCCCAATTCAGGGCCGGCCTTTTGTCCTCATGGCCCGGCCCCACACTCCACCTCATCACACTCCTCCATCACACAACTCAGGTCAGGGTATCCACCGGCATGACCCACTTCCCTCTCTTCCTGGAGGGTGGGGGGACGTTGCCCGGCCATGCCTGCTGGCAGGACATCCCCACATTTCTGGGGCTCTGGGAGACACATGAGAGGGAAAGGTGAGAAGGAATCAGCGAAGTGGAGCGACAGCGAGGAGAGAGAGAGAAAAACTTCGCTGGCTCCCGGACGCATTGTCGCCAGGTCCTCAACCGCTCCTCCGCCCTCTGGTGGACGCCAGCTCGCTCCTCCCCCAGCAGACAACAGTGAGTCCTCAGGCCCATGGTGGACAGAAGCGCTCCTCCCCTTCTTCGGCGTTAGGCTGCGGCGAGGACACCGTGACAGTTCATCTCTCCTCCTTCCCGGGTTTCGGCACCACTGTAACAGACCCTCAGGTTTGAGTATGGAAGAGGAGACGGGGAGCATGTAAGGCTTTTATTCTCCTGTCTTCGTGTGCAGCAGATGCACTCATTTCCAGGTTATTCACTCAGTCCAATAGTCCAACTTCTTCACAAACACGCAATGGCTTCAACACGTGATGTAAACATTTGGCAACGCCTAACTTGTTCTTTATCTCTCTTCTGGCTTGTTCAGCTGTTTTAAGGAGTCTCTCCTATTAATGTAATGAGGAACAGCTGTTAGAAATCATGTCAGCCAGCTTGAAGAGCCACACCACTCCCTCTCTCCCGCAGACAGACAAACGACCACGCCCCCATCACCACAGCATCGTTTTCAATAAATCTGGAATTTAAAAAAATATGCAAAAAGTGTGAAAATATTATCTGTGTGTGTTTAGGATATAAACATTGTTATCTATGAAATTAGCCTTAACAAGTTACATGAGTCAGACTTTTTATTTCAAATATGCTAAAAATGTAATTTAATTTATTTCATTAAAGTTTTTTGAAGTGTAGCTACATCAGATTTGTAAGTAAAAGCTACTATATTAACTGAAATGTTTACATTAAATTTAATCACTCACTTTAATCAGTTTTATGTAATTCAAATAGTGGATTTCACTTAATTTTATGTCATTCAAATTTGGTTTAAAAAATGGTGAAAAACTTAAAATGAAATAAAGTGTACTTTCAGTGTGGGCCATGTTGAACAGCCTATCCATTCAGAGTAAATGAATCAAACTATGTTCATCTGTGTCAGAAGTCCCTATTTTCAGGCTGCGGACATAAACAAAGATCTCTTCTGGCTTGCATGACTAAAAGGGCTCAGTTTGGCAGATGTAAATACATTTCCTCCCTGATTAACTGCACCCTGTCCGCTTCCAACATCGCCACAGGCTACAGGCTAATGAGTGATCTAACATGGGATTGTTATGATGTAACAGGCAAATAAACCTGTTGATGAGGAGTCTTTGTGGCAGATGTGGTGGAAAAAAAGCTGAGAACGGCCGTCTTTGGAGAGCAAAAGTTGGCCAGAGAAGAAATGAGGGTAATGGGATGCAAATAAAAAATTGTAAACGTTGGCTTGTCACTCTGCACGCATTAATAATTCACCAGGGCACAGAGTTTAGTTATAAATTGCCTTAATTAATGGAAATGAGTCACTGTAGACATATTTCATGGTGTGTGGTGTTGGCCAACAAGGGTGTCTTCAAATGTAAAACTGATTAATAAATAAACCAACAAAATAATGTTTGTGTAAGCAGGTCTAGGGTTAGTTTAGGTCTAGGTTTAATTTACTTCTTTATAAAACAATAGACATATTTTGTTTTCCCTCATATATATATATATATATATATATATATATATATATATATATATATATATATATATATATATATATAAAATATACCAATCAGCCACAGCATTAAAACCACCTGCCTAATATTGTGTAGGTACCCCTCGTGCCGCCAAAACAGCACCAACCTGCATATCAGAATAGCATTCAGAGATGATATTCTTCTTACCACAAAACCGTAGAATTTGTCAAACCAGTTTGTCCATTCTCCATTGACTTCTCTCATCAACAAGGCATTTCTGTCCACATGATGCTTTTTGTTTGTTTTTGGTACCATCCTGAGAAAATTCTAGAGACTTATCTGGCACCAACAATCAACCATGTGATTATCTAATCAGCCAATCATGTGACAGCAATGCGATGCATAAAATCATGCAGATACGGGTCAGGAGCTTCAGTTAATGTTCACATCAACCATCAGAATGGGGAAAAATGTGATCTGTGATTTAGACAGTGGTGCCTGATGGGTTGGTTTGAGAATTGTTGTAACTGCTGATCTCCTGGGATTTTCACACACAACAGTATCTAGAGTGTATAGAGAATGGTGCAAAAAACAAAAAACATCCAGTGAGCGGTAGTTCTGTGGACGAAAATGCATTGTTGAAGAGAGAGGTCAACGGAGAATGGCCAGAGTGGTTCGAGCTGACAGAAAGGCGACAGTAACTCAGATAACCACTCCGTACAAATGTAGTGAGCAGAATAGCATCTCAGAATGCACAACACGTCGAACATTGAGGCTGATGGGCTACAACAGCAGAAGACCACTTTGGGTTCCATTTCTGTTAGCCGAAAACTGAAAACAAATCATTTGTGTGCCTCAGCAGAAATCCAGATTTGTCAGACCAGGTGATGTTTTTCCAATCATCTACTGTACAGTTTTGTTGAGCCTGTGCCCACTGCAGCCTCAGTTTCCTATTCTAAGCTGACAGTAATGGTACTCGGAGGGGTCTTCTGCTGCTGTAGCCTATCCATCTCAATGTTCGATGTGTTGTGTGTTCAGACATGCTTTTCTGTATAATACTGTTGTTATGCATGTTTATTTGGGTTTCTGTCACCTTCCTTTCAACTTGGACCAGTCTGGCCATTCTTCTCTGACCTTTGTCATTAACAAGCCATTTTCGACCACAGAACTGTTTTTTGTATTTCGCACCATTCTCATTACACTCTAGAGACTGTTGTGTCTGAAAATCCCAGGTGATCAGCAGTTACAGAAATACTCAAACCAGCCCGTCTGAAAAAAATTTAATTACATTTTTCCCCATTCTGATGGTTGGTGTGAACATTAACTAAAGCTCCTGACCTATATCTGCATGATTTTATACATTAAACTGCTGCCACATGATTGGCTGATTAGATACTCACATGAATAAGTAGATGTACAGGTGTACATGAGTGTGTATATATATATATATACACATACATATAATTTTTAAATATTTAAAGATAACTATGTATAGTTATATATTGATATAAATATGTATAATCATTATATATTGAATTATTGCTATTTAAGGGGCTTTCTCAGCAAATATTTGTATATGCGATTAATCGCGATTAATTAATCGGGACACCATGTAATTAATTTGATTAAAAATAATATATACTGAAATGGTTCTCATGATCTTAAAAACCTTTTGATCTGAAGTCGTATTCTTAAATGTTTCAAATTAGTTTTGTAGATAAAAATTTAATTGTGCCAACATATTAATTGATTTCATTACAAAACTAAAATTGTATTTAAAAAAAATTTGTTTTTTGAAATGGATGACTTTGATCGAATAATAAAGAAAGCAGCCAATAAGTGCCAGACATTGATGGGAACCTAAAATCATCCCAGGGTGATACCTCAAGTAGTTTTGATTACTTTAGATGACTTTACTATTATTCTAATATGTAAAAAAAAAAAAAAAAGAAAAAAAAAGAAAAAAGAAGTTACCCAAAATTTTTGACCAATAGTCTATATATATATATATATAAGGCTAACTCACAGACATGCTGGTAATCAGTCACCAAACGTGGCATGAATTTTAAATCATCTTCGATAGAATTGACTGAAGAGATGGATTTTTTTTATTATAATTTTTTTTTTTGATGAAAGACCAATAATATGGAACACTAATGCATCCCTGTGTTATATTTATTCAACACAGTCCCAACAAAATAAATACATCCTTATTTGTTGTTTTTGCTCACAGCATTAGATGATCTGTGCTGTACATCTGATACTCACAAACATCTAATATTATGTCATGTCTAAATGCAACCTAGTCTCATAGAATCACATTACTTTACCTACATCTTTGCAAAATGGCTTTTACATTGCTTGTTGCAGGCATTGCAATGGTAGCAAAGGACTGGGGTATGAATGAGTATACTGATGAGTGCGCGAGTCGACAGTTGAGCCGAAGTGTCATTGAAATGAAACAAAATAACAATTGACTAATTATGCTAATTACATTTTTAATCTCACATGTGTTTGTTTATTGGTTAGGTTAGGTTAGGTTTAAGGTTTAGGGTAGGTAGATCGGTATTATTGATTTAAAACTCAATAGAGCATTAACCTTAAAACCCTGACCTGCTTCTAATAGTACATATATCCTCAACAAGCCTAATTATTTCATTGCTTAGCACTAACGGTGCTTAATGTGTTGCAAACACAACTAAAAGACAAAGGGGCTGAGAGCAAAAATGCAGCAGAAATGTTTAAGTGTCTCAGCACAGCTGTTTGACATTACACCCCCGTCATTGTTTTATTTGTCCAGCAGTATTTTTGCATGGTCAGCAGTGTTCACGTCCCAGTGCAATGAGTGAGTCAGCACGACTCCATCATACGGAGGATGCATATCAATGTCTGCCATGGTTACACCCACACAACCACTAATAATCATACTGTCCTTCTACAGCCAGAATACACTTCACCTACTATTCTCTCACAAAAAAAATGATGATGGTAAGCATAGTTTCCAACACAATAGACTAACCATAGTTACTACACTATTGAAGGCCTTTTGCCATGCCACTTCACTTCATTCCACTGTTGCACACTCCATAATCTGAGAGATTCTCTTATTGTGCCTGTTGTCCGTTCCACAAGCAACATCTCATTAAAAAAATAATAACTGTTGCATTGCTGGTGTTTTTTTTTCTTCTATGCAGCTGTTTGTGCTTTTATTTCACCAACCCCTCTTTCTCCTGCTGTTTTCAATGCACAAACAAAGGATACACATTGGGAAGACAACAAGTCGGTGTAGGGAGTATGATGCTCTGGGCAATGTTCTGCTGGGAAACCCTAGGTCCAGCCATTCATGTGGACATCAATTTGACGCGTGCCACGTTCCCAAACATCGTTGCAGACCACGTACACCTGTTCATGGCAACAGTATTCCCTGAAGGCAGTGGCATCTTTCAGCAGGATAATGCATCCTGCCACACTGCACACATTGTTCGGTAATGGTATGAGGAACATGATGAAGTGTTTAAGGTACCCTGGTCTCCAAATTTCCCATAGCTCAATCCGATTGAGCATTTCAGGGATGTGCTAGACCAAGAAGTGTGATACACGGCAGCTCCTCCTTGCAAATTACAGGACTTGAAGGATGTGCTGCTAGTGCCTTGGTGCCAGATACCACAGGCCACCTTCAAGGTTCTTGAAGAGTTCATGCCACGGCAGGTCAGTGCTGTTTTGGTGGCACGCGTAGGACAAAAAACATATTAGGCAGGTGGTCATAATGTTATGACTCATCAGTGTATACAGTACACACACTTAATATAACAGTGTTACATGTAACGTGGGTATATAGTGACAAATGTGTGCACCGTCAGACATTCCAAATGCCCCCTTAGGTATTTCATCCTGGCGCCGACAGGTGTAAACACTGTGTCTGTGTCTCTGTGGATTCAGTAAAGCATTGCTCTTTGTTGAGTATTCTGGCCAGTCTGACTTAGAAATGCTGACTGAACCAGTGGTGTAAGTTTGGGACTATCTGTTTGACCGACCAATGGCCTTGTTTGACAAATGGTGAGTGTTTAGGATAAAAAAAAAAACAAAACCATTATTTTTGCAATTCTGTTTGGTTGTGCTGAAAAAACAAACAAAATAAAAAACTAAACAAAATAATTGTTTCCACAATACTGGTCAGATGCGCAATCACCTTCAAATGGGTATATATGAGATATAATTGGCAGTAGTCGCAGTTGCATGATGGACACTCCATACTCATTCTACTTCAGATCACATCACCTGTGTCTTTTTCAATTCCCACGTTTTGATGCAGGTTTCTGGAATGGGCATCTTATTGAAATGTCATGTTCTCTCTGGTTCTCTCGGGACCTGATCTGTGAGGTTTCTCCAAGTTCTAACACACACAGGATGCTCAGTAGAGACCAGTAGCACTGATGCACAGACTGACTTGTTAGCCTTTGTAAAAATCTCCAGTAAAAAATACATAGGCTACTGTGTTAGAGAAGAATATATAGGCAGGTCTCCAGACTGTGACTAAAACGGTCGCAAATGCAACCCAAAATAAATGATTGCGACAATAATGTTAAATAGTTGCCACGACAGTCGGGATGTGTGCTTTCATTTGCGGTTTCATCAGATATCATCTTATGAGTTATTGATACATCTTTAGAGCACCAGTGTGTCTTGTAGCACTTTTCACCCTTTCTGTTGATGATATGAGCTCACTGGCTGCATGCAACAACAGACAGCGTGAGCCATGATGTCCAATTCGTGAACAAATGTATATATATATATATATATATATATATATATATATATATATATATTATTTCTTTGTGATGTGAGATCCAGCTTTTGATACTTAGGACCACCGAGGGACTCATATACAACTTGTAACAATGTGCTGGTGCTGACAGTGACAAAGACGATGACGTAGAGAGAACCCAAGTTCTGTATATTGACCAAAGTGATTTCCAAACAACCATAAATCCACACGTGAAACAAACATGAACAAGAACTAGACTTGGCAAACATTATTAAAGGCTTAAAAATACACAGACGTATGGTAAAACAATAACAAGAAAACCAATAAACAAGACTAATAAACTTATACCAATGACAAACTAGAACTGATAAGACAATAAACCAATGAAAACAAGACACATGAACATGGAGGGAAACATGAAATCACATGACAAGGGAACCACATGACATGAAACAAGAACTAGAATTTCAAAATAAAAGACATGAAAACAAAACATTAACAAAAACACATCTAGACGTGACACAACTATTACATAAGGTGCAAACATTCACTGATCCACTGATGCTCCCGTTAGGGGTCGCCACAGTGGACCATCCATGAGCCGCATATTTAAGAAGGCAGTACACTACTATATGCATTTTATACTTTATGTAAATACCTATTTTGTCGATTCTGAAGGGTAGTACTAAATAAAAAATAAAAGATCTTTTAACTCTTATATTTGCATACATTTTGAAAGGGGTGTGAAAACTTATGAGACAAAAGAGGAATGCAAATTTGTGCACACAACTATACAGTATATATATATATATATATATATATTAAACACCTGATTAATGAGCTATCCACTGTCTTTTTTTTTTCTTTGGCTTTCTATCTTGTTTTTGAACAACAATCTATATAGAGCAAAACTTGGCTCCTGAATGCTTCAGTTTAGGAGCCAATGCCTCCTTATTATTTTTTTTTTAGTCTGGAGCCCTGAAAAGACATTTCCATTACCAGAAATGTGCCCCAACCACAGCTTTACCCAAAACTCTTATCAAAACTGATGATGAACAGCATCAACCCAAACAATTAGAGATGATAAAAATCTGCATAAGCAGAAATTAAGTTATAATTGTCCCAGATTCTCAGTCTTATTTTATGTTTGACTGTAGAGAAAATTATCATAGAAAGTTTTCTAAAATATGTCATCATGCTAAAACATTTATAACTTAAAGCAATGGTGCTCAACCCAGTAATCATATCTAAATACAAGTTTTAATAATATCCTTAAAAACAAGAAACATTTACGTGAGAAGCAAAATTACATTAGATGTTCAGAAGTCAAGTTTTGTTTTCAGAGAAATCTAACACAAAAAAGTCTATTTTTCTCACCCCATTGGCAAAAATGGCAATTTTTGGATGCCATTCTACTACTCAAGTAAATGTATCTTGTTTTAAGGATGTTAATACTGGAAATCAAGACAAAAGAAAATGCTATTTACAGCATAAACATTTCTAATGTTTAGACTTAAAACAAAATGATCGCTGTATCAGAGACACTGTGAGCCCACAATCTATTCCTGAGAGGAGAAACTGTGCTAATCCTGTGATTTCCGGCATTAGGACTGATTCTAAGGCTCCAGATTTACAATATTGACCATTTCTGTCTCCCACTCATAAATCCCTCTCAGTGACGGCCACATTAGAATTAAGATTTCATTAGGTCTTCAGACAGAGCATCTCTCACAGAAATCTTCCCCATCTGGCACAGCGACAAGACCACAGCACACACTTTCACTGTTGGTCTCTCCCATTCTTGCATTGCCCAGCCCCCCAATGTTAGTAATGGAGTGAATTGTTGGCCTTTATATGCATACATGTTCCTAATTTTGTAAATCACTTTGAAAAAAAGCATCTGCTAAATGACTAAAAGTAAATATATATGACTATGGGTGTATTGTGTGTGCAAGATATTGGTAACAATCAGTTACTACCTGTAAATGCAGCAGCAATGCCACATTTATAGGACTTTTCTTTGTACGCAAATTCTCCAGTCTGCTGAATTGTTTTAAATTTGACAAATACAACTTTTGATAACACTACCAAGTGCGATGCAAGTGTATAAAAGTGTATGGGCAGATGGAACAAATCAACATGATCACACAGGAAGTCAGCATGTTGTTTCCGAGCGTTCCAGTCCTCTAGGATTGGCCACATAATGCCGAATCACTGACAACCACCATTTTCTATCTGACATTTCTGCATCAGCCCCAGTGTGTTTACCTAACCTTGTGGCATGGCCAGAAGAGCTTTTGGATCCCACGTTGAAACAAGGTAATTGCATTTGCATAAGTGACAAGCGCTATTCAGAGGTTGCATTTTTTTCCCTCTATAATCACATTTTTACTCCACTGATGGTTAGGTTTAGGTTTGGGATTTGGGTGTTAAATTTATAAAATATGCATTCCCCTTCACTGTATTACACTCTGTACAGCTGATAACAACCCATTCAGTTTTGGCGCCTTGCGGTGGACATTTCACCTGGAAAATGGAGCACACATGTATCCATACGGCCAACAACATTTATCGCTTTGGCCACTGGGGGCAGTGATTCAAATTTCAGTAAGCATAGACCGATTTTAGCTACAAAATAAAAGTCAAACTATTGTTTCCAATCAGTCTGGAACAAATTGTGGTGATGTAGGGCTGCAAGGATCACCGTGACAACTGCACCACCACATACATTTTTGTCAGTAATTTTGTTGATGAGATTAACACCGATTCTGATTGTGGATTCAATGTGGCTGGAAACATTGCATGAAAAATTAAAAGCATCTGACAATTTATACGACTTCAATATTTGGTTGTGTTGCATATTTGCGTTTAGTTATATTAACAGATTTTAAAATTCTGGAATATTTTTAGCCTTTGACATTTAGATGTTACTGACATAAAAGGTAGGATATTGTACAATAACGGACAGAAAATTTAAAACCAATACAAACTTTTTTTTTTTTTTTATATCTTATATTTATGTTATTTTGTGGTATTTTAAAATTTGTATATTGTACATTGGGTTCATTTCTGTTATGTGTTCAATATCACACTTTTTTAGGTTAGATCTACAGTACAATTCCACATTTATATGGGACTTGAAAACATTGGGTTATTCTCCAGTTTTGTTGTCAAAACGTAAATAGTCATGCACACAACACTTGCACATATTGGATAAGCCGATGAAGGTGTTTACACGCAGAGCAAAATCAAGTAAAGGGTAAAAATCTACATTTTCACTTAATTCTTTTAAGACCTTGCCCAAATAATAATAAAAAAATAAATGAATAAATAAACGTTTAAGATGTTTACCTGACCCCCACACATTGTTGTCTTATTACTAAAAAAATATATACTAAAAACCAAAAACAAATTAATTTGTACATTAAACAACCAAATACAAAACTAAAGTGAAAACACACATTCACATGGAATAACACTGTGCCCAAGTGCCAAGTCGTATGTAGATTACAAACACGTGCAGAGCGAAATGGCCAAGGTCATTGTCAAGTCCTGTAAGTTGTAGCACACAGAGGGATCCTTCAGTCTAATAATAGGAAATATGACTACCATTATTAGTGTTATGAACCATCACATAGGTCTGGAAAGGAGTCTTGCCTCTTCTTTATTAACCTGTGGACAGTGAGCAGAAATGAGGCAGAACAGTATGGAAAGGTGAGAGTAAGTGTGCTGTCTCTCTGGTAATTGCAGATGGCCCATGATAAATTATATAGCATGGAAGCAACTTAGAATTAGAGCTGGCAAAAGAAGTCTGTTAAATTAGCTGAACTGGCTCTCGGGCTCATTATTATCCATCCAACTATAGAAATGTTCTTTGCAGGGAAAATAAGTGGCATAATGATTTTTGTTGGAGAAAAGTTGCCATCATTAGCTCAGCGCAAGACAGCTCGCAGCAGGGGGGCATCTCTGCTCGACTTTAAAATGGTGACCAAAAAAGCAGATATGTCCTATATACACTGTGGCGACAACATTGGCTCACCTTCCTCTGGGATTTTTGCAGTGACTGAGCCAGGAATTTTAATCAGGGGTGGCCGGGCGGGGGCTAGCAATCACTCTGGGGTGGCCCTGGAATCATTATATAAAAATACAAAATGTGTTTGACCTTAAATAACTGGTCTATTTTAGGTGCTAACAACACAAATAAAATATATCTGAACCCTTTGGAATTAGCTGCATTTATGTATACAAAATCTAATTAACAAACACAATCTGTTTTAACTGATGATACACAAATTATTGTATTATTCTTGTACATATTGAATACATCATTCAAACATTCACAGTGTAGGTTGAAAAAGTATGAACCCCGAGGCTAATGATGTCAACACATGCTTATAAGAGTCAATGAAACGAGATTGGAAGTGTGGGTTTGAGCTACTTTGACTTATAAAAAGCACTAAAATATTTTGAGTTTGCAATCACAAGAAGAATATGCTGATATGGACCATGCCTTGCTAAAAAGAGATCTCAGAAGACCTACAATAAAGCTGTTAAGGGTTACAAAGTTATTTCGAAATACTTAGATGTTCATCTGTCCACAGATAGACAAATTGTGTACAAATGAACATGATTTAGTACTGTTGCTACTCTCCCTAGAAGTGGCCATCCTGCCAAAATGACTGAAATGGCACACTGCAGAATACTCAGTGAGGTAAAATAAGAACCATAGAATGACAGCTAAAGGCTTGAAGGAATCATTGGAACTGGTTAACATCTCTGTTCATGAGTCTACTATATGGTAAATATTAAATAGGCATGGTGTCCATGGCAGGACACCACGAAGGAAGCTGCTGCTTTCCAATAAAAACATTAATGCTCGCCTTAGGTTTGTCAAAGATCTCTTTGACACTCCACAATGCTACTGGGAAAACGTGTTGTGGCTTGATGAAACTAAGGATGAATTGTTTGGGAAGAACATGCATGAAAATACCAACATGAAAACATCATCGGTGAAACACAACGGTGAAGTATGGTGGAGGTAGCATCATGCTTCGGGGCATGGACCACTTGCCATCATCAAGGGAAAAATCAATTCCCAAGTTTATCAAAATATCCTACAGGATAATATCAGGGTGGATGTGCGCCAGCTGGAGCTCGGTAGAAGTTGGGTGATGCAGCAGGACAATGACCCTAAACAACGAAGTTAATCAACAACAGAATGCCTTCAAAAACTAAATCCATCTTTTGGAGTGGCCCAGTCAGAGCCCAGACCTTAAACCAATAGAGATGCTGTGGAGTGACCTCAAGAGACCCATTTACACCAGATATGGCTGAGGTGCAGCAGTTCTGGTCTAAAATTCCTTCTGAATGTTGTGCAGATCTAATCCACAATTTCCGGAAAAGCTTGGTTGAGGTTATTGCTGCCAAAGGAGGATCGACCATGTATTAAATACAAGGGTTAACTTACATTTTCCACAGCATTGTGAATGTTTAATGGGATGTGTTCAAAAAAGACATTAAACATTATAATTGTTTGTCTGTTCTTGTGACTTTGATGAAAATGAGATTACATTTTGTGACCAATTACCAAGTCTTTCCAAAGGTTTCACATACTTTTCTTGCTGTATAATAAATTGTTGGAAAAATATGCAATACAATGTGTTCATTGATGAGGCACTGGGTTTAACTATTTTTCCATTTGCTACATATAACTTTTGACCCTGGTAAATCAATAAGCTTCATCTTACTTTAACTTTGATAAAAGGGTTTTAATAAGGACCCCCATGCATTAGTCCTATTACCTTATTATGAAGCTCCATGTAAACGCCTCCACATATAATAGTAAGTGCACTCAGATATAAGCAGGGTTGGGGAGTAACAGAATACATGTAACAGCATTACGTATTTAAAATACAAAATATAAGTAACTGTATTCCACTACAGTTACAATTTATATCATTGTAATTAGAATACAGTTACATTCAAAAAGTATTTTGATTACTGAAGAGATTACTTTGCATTTTATTGTCATTTGTTTCATATAATATTTAGTTATTTCAGATGGAATTTAGTCCTTTCTTACTGAAATACCTTCACCTGTGCAGAGGCATCATTTATCAGACTTGAGCCCAATAGGTTACTAAAATAGTGAGTTTGTTTGTTTTTGTTTTTTGCTTAAAGACTCCACTCTTTTGTGGATTTCGTGGTAGGAAAAAAAGACCTTCAATATGTCCCATAAATACATTATATTTTAAAGACATTATTTGGGATGTGCTTTATTCTCCATATCTTATATTTTCTTGCCTATGTCTTCTGAAACTATAGAGGCTTATCTGAAAGACACCTTGGGGTGTAGTCAAGCAACATCCAAATTACCAACAGTGGAAACAAGATAAATATAAAGTTATTAATCATCTAATGAGACCATGAAATCAATTTGTTTTGTTTTTACTCCTGAGAGAATGAACAAACAAATAACTTGCAGTCTATGGCTCTCATGTGCAGATAAAGCCTGTCTGATGTCCAAAACCTTGCATTTTGTGGCTCAAACATTTACCATCAGCTCCTTATAATGGTTATTTCTCTACTCATTTCAAATTGGGGGGATTTTAAAGGTTCGGTTGAGATTCAAGGCCTGCTTTTTGTTTTTTCCCAAGGGTTTGAAGGGGATTTCTTGAAAGGGCTCAAAAGCACCATAATGTATGTAAATAATAATAATAGTAATAATAATAGACATTCCCTCAAATAGAAAAAGGAGAAATTTCCATAACAGAAATTGCAAACTTTATTGCATTGTTAAAGGTGCACTTAGTAATTATTTTCCTGATTCATTTTGTTATAACTCCTTAAGACATGAATTGTAATTTTGCAATATACTGAATATTAGAATAGATATGCATAAAAAAGTCACATGACTTTGCTCAGCAAGTCATGTAAATAATTAACTCTGAGAATAGCATCAGTATCATCATGTATCATCTCAAAACTGTTATATATATATATATATATATATATATATATATATATATATATATATATATATATATATATATATATATATATATATATGCCTTAGCATGTCATTAAAATGATTGGCAACTCTTATTTTCTCCCAAGCTTGTCTGACAAGCTTTCAGTCCCAGACATCTGTCTGCTGAACGCTAGGATACACAAAGTTTTTTTTTTTTTTTTATTGTTTCATCTGTGCACTCTAAACGGTATGTAATTTATTACATATTATAAAAGAGCCACAGTGGCTTCAACTTCCATTTTCATTTCTAATTTGCACCAATTTCCCCAGATGTGCCCATGTTGTCCTCTTAAACACATGGAATGAAAGCGCTGCTTTATTTGCAAATTGTTTTTTTTTTAAATTATAAAACTAACTTCCACACAGACCTCACACAGATATACAAAATATATACAAATAAATAAATAATTAAAAAAGTGTTTATTTGTTTTGGTCTCCCATTACACCCACATTTCATATTTGAAGGCATTTGGAGGCATCATAATTGTGTAAATTAACATTCCCTCCTAAAAAAGAAAAAAAAGAAGAAAAAAACAACAACTATAGAAACAATATAAATTCCACTAAACAAAATTCCACGTAATAATTTACACTACAAATACCATTATAAGTGTACATGTTGTGTTTTTGTGCCAAATCTTATCAGATTTAAAAGTTTGTACTGGTTTCCATGAAAAAGGTGTATTGTTCCTTAATGGTACCACTACACAAAACATGACACCAACAGAAGCCAACACATTACCAGTAGTGACTATTACTTTATTTACATGATTATATTAACCCTATAAAGCCATGTGTATCAAATATGATACACAATGTTTGACTACTTCTTCTTCACTCTCTGTTCAAGCTGACAAGTCAAACAATCTATGGAATGTAAGGTTCACATGTTTATGGCACCATCTAGTGGTTATTTGTGAAAATAGTGGTTTCAATGTTTATATCGATCTATTTAAAATGGTGGTGGACTTGTGCAAAAAGTGACTGTTATATTGGGATAAATGACACCTTATTTAAAAAAAAATAGTGACAGTAATGTTATGTTAGTGATATTTTATAATGAGAATTTGCTGAATATAAGCAACTTCGTTTGGTTAAAATTTTGAATATTATTTTAGTGAAACCGACCCTTTGAAAGCCATGTATCAAATTGTTAGTGTTATTTTATTGTTAGTGATATTTTCAAATGAGAATTTGCTGAATATAAGTAACTTTGGTTGGTTAAAATTTTGAATATTATTTTATTGAAACCCGCCCTTTGAAAGCCATGTATCAAATATGATACAACAGATTTTGAGGTATATCTCTCAATCATCATTACATTACATTCATGCCCACCACAAAAACAAAAAACAAAACCAAACAAAAATAAAACACAGAATATCTAAATATGTATAAATAAATAAATCACAGAGCTTTGAAAATTCTCACATATACATCCTATAAGATATATTTAGTGTAAACTAATATATCTGTGTATTTTCATATATGCTCTGTCATTATAAATATCTTATTAATTTTATTAAGCTATTTAGATCTTATTAAGCTATAATTATGTCATATAATGAAGTTCCTGAGACCCAGTGAAAAA
>JAVLUX010000018.1:6027500-6085000 GCA_032164185.1 Moxostoma hubbsi
TATGTATCAAATGTTGTTCTGCAAAATTCCCACATTTGCTGCTACTGAGGTTAAGGAATGTGTAGCTTTAGGATTAAGGGTAGGGTTAGGGTTAGGATTGGGGGTAAAGTTAACAGTGTAACTACAAATGTAATTAAATGTAAGTTTAAATGTAATTACAATATAACAACATGTGTGTACATAATAAGTACATTGTATACAATGGTTACACAGTAGTTAATGCCACCTAATATAAAGTGGGTCTTTTTGTTTTGTTTGTTTTTTTTTTGTTTGTTTTTTTTACTGGAAGATGACAAATAGTCTGATAAAGAAAAAATACTTTTAGCAGTACACACACAAATTCATAAAATCAATCAGTTAACCCAAACAGAAATCTGATATATGGTCATATATGAACATTATGGTTCATATATTGTATATTATGTACATATTCAAATTCCAATTTGATTTGAGAAAATATGTTACATTTATGAACACTATTTTTTCGTAGTATTATGAAATATGTGCATATATGTACAAATATGTGAATTTTTAATTCATGTATACCTTAAATGGACATACATATTATATAGACTATGTGTTTTTGTTGTTGTTGTTTTTACATCTATAGCCACATATCACATTGTGTATTAGAATAAAATAAATCAAATGTACATGAATCTCATTCACAAGCATGAAAATACAAATACAAATCTCATTAATTTGACATTAGTTTTATTCAGCGGCATAACCCTGCACTCACTTGTTACACCTCTGGTTTTACTGAGCATGATATTGTGGACTATTTAGGATTGTATGTTTCCAGCTTCACATATAAATAGTATTTACAGACTTTGTATGAGCGTAAATAATTCTTTGTCTGTAATGTGATTGGAGACCCAAGTTCAATTTTTCAATTTGGGAAACTTAATTCATGATACGCTGGATCAAGAAGACTTATTGCAAGAGCGATTTGATTACTGTAAGAAAAAAATGAAACTCTGACATTGTTTATTGATATGCCTATGAAATTTATGAGGCTGCATAAACAAGGCATTGGAGTAGTTCCAGACAGACACAGCCAAGGCACATTCTCATAACAAGTGACGGGAAATGTGACCCACCTGCTCACCACTGTACCCATCAGACATATATTACACACGCCACACAAATGCATGCATAGTCCAGTCCCATCCTTCCTGAAGTTGCATGATGCGACAAGTGAGTCAATGTTTAACAACATGTAAAACAAACTGTCTACCACTCTTATTTTGTAGATGGAGGCATAAATTGTTAGTTCACCCCCAAAAAATACTCACCCATCATGCCATCTAAGATGTGATATTACTTTCTTTCTTTCTTTCTTCAAGCTCGATTACTCTTCCTAGTGCTTGAGCTTGCATGCAGAGCGCTAGATGGCGCTAGAAAGTGTAATTAAGCTTGAAATTATGATCGCCAAGGAAACTGCTGTCAAGATGTACAGAGAAAAAGGAGTTATATTTTGGTGTGTTCTCACCCAAAACCAACTGAATTGGATCAGAAGACATGGATTAAACCACTGGAGTCATATGGATTACTTTTTGCTGCCTATGTGGTTTTTGTAGCTTCAAATTTCAGGTCACCATTCACTTGCATTGAATGGACCTACAGAGCTGAGATATTCTTCTAAAAATCTTAGTTTGCGTTCTGCAGAAGAAAGAAAGTCATACACATCTGGGATGGCATGAGGGTGAGTAAATGATGAGAGAATTTTCATTTTTGGGCACATGATCTCTTAAACCGCTGTGGAAGAAAGGCCAAAGAAATAATGTAAATCAATCAGATTTTACGTTTCACGATTAGAATAGCATTGAGCGCATTTACATGCACATTCTTGCACCCATTGCGCTTACAATGTAAAAGGTCATTTAAAATGTTTTTTTGTTTTTGTTTTTTTTAATCGGGTTGAGGCCATAAACGGTTTAATAGATTTTGCCCATTACCCTGATTTTGTGTTGCATGTAAACACCTTAACTAGAGTTCTTACCAGCTCCAATGAGTACAAGTGTTGTGCATGCCAGTTTACATTTTGACGTCAAATGCAGAAAATTGTCAGATGACTTCAAATCTCAAAACGTGTTTTTTTTTCAGTTGTATTTTTACATCTGATTTTATCTTTGTCAATTTCTTGATCTTTTGACATATAAGAGGTCATTATATTACAAAAACAATCTGTACATTTCAGAACTCAAAACTTAATCCTCACAGCAAAAACCGGCAAAAAACTTTTCAATAGCCAATTACTGTTAAGATTTAAAGGAAGATGATCCATGTAACTCAGAATATAAAGGAAAAAAACAAAAACAAAAAAAAACACAGGGAACCAAGAGCAGGGCTTAGAACAAGACAGGAATACATTCAACAACTGACAACGAATGATAAAACAGGGCTTAAATACACAAAGGATAATAATTAAATGAAATGCAGGTGAGGAACAATGGGGCACAGCTGGAGGTGATCAGAGCAGGGAATTATGGGAAGTGTAGTCCGGGAACAGATGACAGGGGAGAAACACAGGCCAGACAACAGTGAATCGTGACACTTAATATTGTAACACATATTGTACAACAACACATACTGTAAAAATAATTTAATACATTTATGATATTTAAAACACGTGACAGCATGCTTGACTTTCATGAAAAATACCTTAGTCCTAAGGACACATTTAAACCATATGCATTCTTGTTTTCCCAAAAGCTATAACAAAATATAATGATAGTGAAAATTTACTTTGGTGGATAGAATTCACAAAATTATTCAAATTAAAGAGGGGTTTGAACTTCAGTAGGTGTTCGACACCAACATAAGCACTGCTAGGGAAACACACACATTTGTGCAGTCAGAGTTTTGAATCTAATCATATAATTCTTGAAATATACTTTAGCCATTGTGACAACTAGCCCTGGTCTCCACCTCATAAACTCGCCTTCATTTCTTCTTGATGTCCATTGTAAACTTTCCTGAAACAAACCAGTTGAGAACCACTGGAGTAGTTTTGAAAAAACAAGTTTGAAAATAACTAGCTTTGCACATATACAAATTGTAATCTTGTTCCAGGACCAACAAAGGATGTTGATCCAAGAATATGTCCTACTTGGATAAATCAAGTTTTGTATTGTGTAATGTGGATATGATAAATAGAAAAATGACTTCAGTACTGTATACATTTTTCCCATATTCTTTACTTTTTTATGTTCCATAATTAGAAGATCTACAGTATGAAAGCGTGCTCGGATATAGTATAAGCAATCTCCAAAGGGATACTAACAGGGAGACAGAGATAGAGTTGGATAGTGTCTCTTGGGAGCAGGCGACAACCAGCTGTGCGCTACATAATGGTGGAGAGCAGTTTTTGACTCCAACAATTAACACTGTTTAATTAAGGTGGGCTCGCTCCTGCAAGTCTGAGAAGGATGCCATTAGTGAGATGGAGAGGACTCAGGAGAGATGGAGCTGAGAGTGGAAACCATCTGCAGTGTCAGTTTCTCTGGAGCTCCTCAAAGGTTTTCAATGCTGGTTTTTTGTATTTTTTTGTCTGTGTGTGTGCTGAAGGAAATAAGGAACAGATTTAAAGCTCAGACTGTGACTGTACCTTCAATGTTTGAGTGTTTTTCACTCAGTGGGGTTCATGCGAGATCTGTTTTCTTGGTTTCACACTGTTGTGTGACAACTATCTCTTTATCTCACTAATTTGTCACCTGATGGTATAAGAGATAATTTGAATGCCCAAGGGATTATTTGTAGTAACTAGCGACAAGCTTCAAGCATGTTTGTATGGGGGGGAAACAGAAGTATGCTACAGATTGTGTCTAAGACTTGAAGATTGTATGAAGATTTAGCAGTTTTAAATGTTTCAGTAAATGGATGATGTGCTGGAAATCCAAAGGTTGTATGTTTAAATCCTGGAGAGCTGTTGAGGTCCTATTCCTGATACATTACAATAGCACTTCTCAGCATAGCTGTGTCCAGTAGGACACTTTTGACTACCAACATAAAGTCTGGTCCACACTGTAGCTTATTCTTGTCAGACACTGCCCACATAGACAGGAAGGGGCCGTCGTTGACATGTAAAGCAGTCAATTACAGTTGATTTATCAGGGTGGGTTTATTTTTGAAAGTCAATTTCTCCATATGTAACTGGTCCTGTTCGATCCACTCCAAGCAGGATTCGATTCAGCGTCAGGTGGCATTGGAGGTGGGCATGCTAACAAGGAGGCTACAGCCTCTAGCATCAGTTGCCAGTGTGCCTCTTGAGGTCAGGGTTGTGAGGTTTACACATACTGCACAGCTATCACATACAAGCTGGCTCCCGTCATACTCACCCTCTAAACCTCACTCCCATCAGGGTCACGGCACCACTGTAACCGGTCCTTCTCGACACGCTCCAAGCAGGATTTGAACCGGCATCAGCCAGCATGGGAGATGGGTGCGCTAACGAGGAGGCTAAAGGCTACAGGCTCTAGCGTCAGTCACTAGTGCACCTCTTGAGGCCAGGGGAGTGAGGTTTACACACTACACAGCTACCTACCAGCTGACTACTGTTACACACGCACCCCTAAACCTCACTCCCATTCAGGTCAGGCACCACTCAGTACCTGGATAGGAGTCCTCCGGGGGAAAACTAATGTTGCTGATGAAAGAGGTGTTTGTGAGGCCAGCATGGGGGTGTTCACCCTGAATTCTGTGTGGGCCCTAGCACCCCAGTATAGTGACAGGGACACTATGCAGTAAAAAGGCACTGTCCTTCAGATTAGACGTTAAACTGAGGTCCTGGCTCTCTGTGATAACCAAAAATACCAGGGTGCTTCTCGCAGTGTAGGGGTGTAACCCCGGTGTCCTGACCAAATTCCCACTTTGGTCCTTATCAGTCATGGCCTCCTAATAATCCCCATCCCTGAATTTGCCACATCACTCTACCCTCTCCTCTCTACCAACAGCTGGTGTTTGGTGAGCATACCGGCACACTATGGCTGCAGTTGCATCATCCAGGTGGATTCTGCACAATTGTGGTGGGTGAAGAGAGTCCCCTGTTCACTGTGTAAATTGCTTAGAGCATAGTGTCAGAAAAGCACAATATAAATATAACATTCATTCACCATAATTGGTACTTCTTGAACCACTCTGAGCGGGATTCAAACTGACGTCAGCCAGTATGGGATGCAGTGCGCTAACGAGGAGGCTAAAGGCTACACGTTCCCCTGTCACCCCATCATAACCACCAAAACAAAAGGTGCATCCAAGTCATGTCACAGTGAGTTGAGCGCAGATAAACTGCACTACAAAGTCGATTACATGTCGATTTAAGGATCATGGCGAAAGCATATTGTTATTGGTAATAATTCAGTTTTACTTGTGGATTTTGATTATGCAGTAAGTTGTACTGTTAATTAAGAATGGTGTGTAACACAAACAAACATTAAAAAAAAAAAAATGTCATCTTTGTAGGTCCATACAGTGCAAGTGATTGGTGGCCAGAATTTTGTTGGTTCAAAAAGCATATAAAGGAAGCATAAAAGTAATCAACATGACCCCAGTGGTTAAATCCATGTCTTCAGAAGCAATATGATAGGTGTGGGTGATCAACAGATAAATATTTAAGCCTTTTTACTATATATTTTCCTCCCTGCCCAGTAGGTGGCGATATTCAAAAAATTTGTGAACCTATCCTATCACGTCTGAAGATATGGATTTAAACACTGAGTCGTATTAATTACGTTTATACTGCCTTATGTGCTTTTTGGTACTTGAAAGTTCTGGTCACCATTTACTTGCATTGTATAAACCTACAGAGATGAGATCACTTTCTAAAAAATATTTGTTTGTGTTTAGCAGAAGAAAGTAAGTCGTACACTGGAATGGCATGAGTGTGAGTGAATGATGAGAGAATTTTAATTTTTGTGTGAAATACCTTTGTCCAAGGAATACAATTAAAACTTTTGGAGGGTAGAATTTACAAAAAATAATGTATTTTTAAGAGGGTTTTGAACTATAGGTTATTGAAATCAGCATTCATAACCTCTCCTAAAGAAAACACACATTTGCACAATTGGATATTTTAACATTTGCAAGTTATTACACTTAGATGAAAGAATATAAAGACTGTTTTTTTTTCCTTCTGAAAAATGTGCATTGATAAATATAAATAAATAAACCTACAAAGATATTTCCAACAAAAGCTGGGGTCTGGGATAATTTCAGGGCCATACCTCAGCTGCAGCTGGTTTCCTCCATCTCTTTACTTTGCAATGAACACAATCCATTTTTTATGGCACTCTCTGTTGTACTACATCTTCGGTGGGTGTCAGTTCAGGTGAGGGGTTTGTGTAAAAACAGCAGGCTATCATTGCAGGAAGGGCAACCAGGACACAGGCATGCTATTAAAGAGAGCTGCCGAGTTGAAGGAAGACTGCCGTGTAAGTATCTGAGAATGATCGGGAAAATGAGCCTATTCATCAAAGCTGGCATACCTTTCCCCTTATTATCAAGCAACAGCTCCACGCCAATCACACTGTAGGCAATTGAAATGTCTTTTGTCCTAATCAGACTCGCTTCAGATACAGACCGGAGGCGGGCAAGAATTAACATTCATTTTCCTTTCCATGTCCTAGTTTTTTAGGCCCTAAATGTGTTTGATGTATGATTGAGCCAGACAATGCATTTTCATCCGGTACCTAAAATTCTCATATGTGATTGTTCTTTGTTGTTTCTTCGAATCCATAATTCATATGATGCATAACGTTATCATTACGAGTATGGATCGGTGTGTCATTTAAACGTAGAGTATTTTAAGGTCAACAAGATCTTGCCTGGGTCTGGTCCAATTTTTATATATCAAATATTAGTGCATTTACATGCACACCAATACGTTGATGGCTCCCAAAAATCAGCTAATTCAAAAAATCTGACAAAGCTAGAAAACATTTATTAAAGACTTGAAATCATCTGAACATTCTCTGCTTTAGACATCAAAACATAAACAGGCATGCGCACAACACTTGCTCACATGAAGAACATCAGTAAAAGTGTTAATATGCAAATCGATGTTAAGGGCAAAAATATATGTGTGCCGATCTATTTTTGCTTAAACCGCTTATGACCTTACACCAATAAAGCAAAACGTTTAAGGCATTTACATGACTTTAAATGTTGTCGGCTTATTAGGCGTAATCGAAGATTGTGTATAAATGCATTTAATGTTGATCATACAGAATGACACCTGTTTTTGATCCAAATAGCATTAAAAAGTCTTATCCATTTTAGTCAATTGTTTTTTTGTTTTTTTTTAAGGAAAAAATAACTAGTTCAAAAAAGTATGTTATAAACAACCGCAGCAAAATAGCCCCCTCAACTGACAACTGTTATGAACAATATGGCTTCAATATGGCAGTAAGTCTCAATAATTTGCTGCAACTACAATACTATGGGAATATGCAAAATGATTGACTATGATTGGCTATTTACACAATTAAAAGCTGTCACAGAGTCCGGTGAGATATCTTACAACATTTACAATATCTTGTAATATCTCTCAGGGAGTAGAATATTTTTTTTGCTTATCTTTCCATGAAAGAAAATCACTTACGGCACCTTTAACTCATAAGCGCAAAGTCAATGGGCATGGCCATAAAGTTTTAAGTCACCCCTACATAAAGTCTATGCACAAATACGGGACAGTTGGCAACCCTACTTGAGGCGTCACATTTGCACACGCAATAGTGTGAATGAGATTTGAAAGCTACTGTATGGTAGAGGAGGAAATGTGGCACTTTTCAGTGAATAATGAAAAAAAAAAAAATCAGTCTGTTGCTTAAAAAAAGCTATGATTTGGATTCATTCATTGCCATGACAACTGAACGCCCTAAACCCTGTAATTCTGTAAAAATTATGATTTAGACAGCTCAAGTACTATACACATTTTAACAGAATAATTACATTTCTAGCTTTAAACTCTCCAAAAATTGGCCTCATTCACTTTTGTTGTAAGAGCCTCACCGTTACCTTGAATTTTGCTTTTTTCTTTTTTAAGGAGGGATGAGTCAAATAATTTTTTGTGGTAATCAACATTATGCCACAAATGCTTTCATTTCAGCGTAACTTTTATTGAACCCGAAATATTCCTTTTAATGGCATACTCTTTTTTTTTATTATTTTAATGTATTATCTTCCCCGAGGTCCACTTATAATGTAAGTTTTTTTTTTTTCACCAAACAGTCATAATTTTGTTAATTTAATAATAGTTAATTTAATCATAAATAATAATTTTCCACCCTGTCTCTGGCTCTCTGTCTGAAATGCTCGGTTTTATGTAAATGCCCACTGATGTAAAGGCTAAAGGCATTGCGGATTGCTCCGTGCACAGTACGTGTGATGTACATTTCATCATAACCCAGTTTGGCCAGATTTTCTTGACTCGCAGACACGGTCATCGTCAGTGCACATTGTCGGCACATGTGCTGTCCACTGAGTCTACTAAAAGATTATCACAAATAAATTGTAGTGGGTAGGGATGTCCCCAAAGTCGAATACCTTATTCAGAGAGTAAAGTATACGAGTAATGACTTCAAAATGAATAACAGATTCATCCGAATAATATTACAAACATTTTTTTGTGAAAAAACTGATTATCCAAAAGGCACAAGGATAAAGAAACATTTTAAATAAAAATATATAAAATAACAAATAATTTATGAATCTTTGCAGCCATTATTTCTAAAGTGTAAACCTTATGAATGAAAATGCACACGTTGTGATTTCAGATCGGATGGGAGCGGTCTCGACTCCGTTTGCGGTCTCTGTTAATTGTGCGCGTTCCACTTCTTGAAATGTCTTTGTTAATGTATCATGTGTTACACATGTGATTCCATGTATTCATTTATAGCCTAAACCTGAGCGCGATGTAAAATTCCTGACCTGAAGTGATGATTTCCCGCATATCCGCATTTTAAAATTGACCACATTTATTTCCACATCAGCGATTATGACAATTATCTGGTTAAGACTTAATTCTGAAAAATATATATAATAATAATAATAATATCTCCATAAAGGTTTATGGAATATTCCTATGCATGTAAAACAAAGAAACTAAAACAAATCTTTTTTTTCTTCTTTTTTAAACTGTGCTACCTCTAGTAAGGCACTATATAAATTTAACATTATTATTATTATTATTATTATTATTATTATTATTATATTATTTATTATTCACTGCAGAATGTGTGCTTGACATTTCACATTTTGCTTGACACCTCTTGCCTCCAGAATAATGTTGTTGTACATGCACATACAAACTAAATTTTTCATGCAAATATCAGAAATACCAGGAGAGACTACAATTAAGAGCATATTCCACAGATAATGTAGTCTACAAATTCAGCTTCATCTGGTAAGAAAAATAATATTTTTATTTGTATTAATTGTATAATAACAATAGGGCGGCACGGTGGTGCAGTGGTTAGCACTGTCGCCTCACAGCAAGAAGGTCATGGGTTCAAACCCCGGTTGCCCCGGCCTTTCTGTGTGGAGTTTGCATGTTCTCCCCGTGTCTGCGTGGGTTCTCTCCGGGTGCTCCGGCTTCCTCCCACCATCCAAAGACATGCAGGCTAGGTTAATTGGTGTCTCCAAAAAAATTGCCCTAGGTGTGGATGTGAGTATGAGTGTGTGTCTGTATATGTGTGGCCCTGCGATGGACTGGCGACCTGTCCAGGGTGTACCCCGCCTTTCGCCCAATGTTAGCTGGGATAGGCTCCAGCCCCCCGTGACCCTGTACAGGATAAGCGGTTGAAGATGAATGAATGAATGAATGTATAATAACAATAATAATAATAATAATAATAATAATTATTATTATTATTATTATTATTATTATTAGGCTATTATTATGAAAAGGTACAACTGAAAGGTGAAACTACATTTCAGGGTTAACACATAACATACACCCAACACATTCCAAAATGATTACTCAAGCAGCACCATAAACTATCAAACAGTCATGATAGAAGCCTTTATTTTGGTCACACATTATACATGCATTTTTGCATATACAGTATACAGAGAAATTATTTGTTTCACATTTCCCAGCTAAGTTGGTGTCAGACTGCAGAGTCAGCCATGATACGGCGCCCCTGGAGCAGACAGGGTCAAGGCCCTTGCTCAAGGGCCCAACGGAGGCATCATGGCGGTGTTGGGGCTTGAATCCCTGACCGTCTGGTCAGTAACCCAGAGCCTTAACCACCAAGCCACCACTGAATGTCAATTCCTGAATGAAATTGGTTACTTACCAGAGATGCTGGTCTTTACATCTCATATCTTTCGTGTTTGTTTACACACAGGACTGCATGTGTTTTTCCAAATCAGTGGCAGCACCAGAATGAGATGCATTTTTAAATGTTGCGCTCTTAAAAAGCGGCGCACATCGCCGAAAATGAATCAAAATGATCAAAGACGTCCATGATTATTACCAAAGACCAACAATAGTCAAGTCAATTTTATTTGTATAGCGCCTTTCACAACACACATCGTTTCAAAGCAGCTTTACAGAAGTTCAGCATTAACAGACGATAAAAATGTAATGTCTATAAAGTCGATAAATCATCATCATTGTGCAGGGCTCCAAACTGCGACTAAAAATGGTCGCATTTGCGACCAAATAAATTTATTTGCGAGTGTAATTTCTGTCAAGGTCGCCATTGGCGACAGTAAAAATTTACTCCCTTTGATTTAAAAATTTGCATTACATTTCCCGAAATACATTACAAAAGTTTATATCAAAGAAATAGCGGGGAAAACGGAGTTCATTGCAGGAACTAACCATTTCAAAAAAGAGACTGTGAGAAAACACGGTGACAGTAACAAGCATAAAAAATGCACGTGATCACATAATTGTGAAGAATGCTCCACAGACTACACTGTTAGCACGTGCAGTTTTTCTTGCATGTGAGCTGCGGGACGAAAAGGAATGGAAGGAGTTAAAAATGAAAATATTTGGCGCCTGTTTTTCCCCCTATAGGAGCCAGTGGCTCCTTAATTGATTTTTTGTTTGGAGCCTTGTTGTGGAATTAGATAAGATATGATTCTTTATCGTTTTTAAAAAATAATTAAATAATAATTGTATTAATAACCCCAGTGAGCAAGCCGAAGGCGACTGTGGCAAGGAACACAAAACTCCAAAAGATGTTGGTTAATGGAGAAAAATAACCTTGGGAGAAACCAGACTCACTGTGGGGGGCCAGTTCCCCTCTGGCTAACATCATGAATAATGTAAATAAGAATTATTTATAGTTAAAAAACATGATTTAAAAAAATTATTAAACTTATTAAGTGTTAAGGGTCAGTATTTAGACAGTGATTGTGTTTGAACTGCAAGATTAGTGACCAGTGTCTTTGAAGTCCATCCTTGATTAAATTCCAGAAGTTCACTTAGATGCAATTGTCCTTGTTTGGCTGATGAAGGCTTTTGTTGGCAAAGACCAACAATAAAAAATATCACAGATGGGTGCAGAAATGGTCCAGGGTTCCAGCGCAGCTGAATGAAACACAATGGGTGATCCTTTTTAGAGTTATAACTTGACTACGTATTTTTATAAAAGTGGCGCAAGATGTATGATTAAGGTCAAAGCCGTGCATGTTTATGTAGAAAAACATTTAAATCCAGATTGCCACATGAAGGTGTCCTGTGTACTTGGACTTTGGTTGAATCTCCCACGACAGGCCTTCTCTCTTCTATTCACCTGTGAGACTGACTGAGCACCAGTGGTCGGGGTCTAGAGTGTAATGACGGAAAGATAGGTGTCAATGTCTTCCTAAGGAGGCAGTCATATGCAGATGTCACAAGTTCCAAAATACCAAACAAGCTGTTTTTGCAGCTTGGTTTAAATATATGCTCTTTTTCTTTCAAGGAGGACGTTTTCAGTTTGGAAACTTACAGTATGTTTTTATAGTTCATTGGACTATTATATGTCAAAAGATCAAGGAAAATTTTATTCCTCATGTCATGACCCCTTTAAGTTATAACACTCCTCCGTTGCTCTTGATTCCCTTGAACAACCGGTCATCCTAATTTTCCAGGCTCTGTAAGGCAACTTTCATTTTTTCTCAGGTAGCTGTGGAAGGGCATTTTTCTTATTCATAATAACGACCCCAAATGCGTCAACACTCCTTTCAAACTCTGGTCATGAAGTTTTAACAGTCTCCCATCGGGTTTCTGTGGTGCTTGTTTCCGACCTACAAAAACCGCTGACATATCCAGAAATTGGCAACAGATGCTTTTCGCCCTCTCCTCTCTAGTGTATCTGCTGCCCGAGTCTGTTTCTTCTACCCCATCGTCCTGGTTCCTCCCTGATTTCCCAGATCTGGCGCCAGACATCTGCTAACCAGTTCCAAAGCCCACGCAATTCATCTGTGGATCTTACACATTAATACTTAGTTTATTAAACTTGAGCTGCATGAAATTGAAGATCTGGCCTTTCTGGTAAATAGTTGACCTTGGCATCTTTGAGATGACAGCAGCTAATCTTACAGCGAAAACAATTGTGGTGCCAGCGTTAGTCAGCAACAATTGACGTGTCTATGTACAGTGGGGTTTAACAGTTCACATTGAAAATATGGGATTCAAAAGTTTATTTAAACCTGGAAATAAGCAACATTTTAGGATTTTGATAACTTTTAAACAAAGAAATGTTATGAAGTAAAATGAAAAAATAATTTTTAAAGGAATAGTTTACCTTAAAATGAAAATTCTGTCATCATTTACTCACCCTCATGTTGTTCCAAACCATGGGTGGTGCTATGGGTGGGCTACCAGGGCTTAAGTCTTGAATGCTTTACTAAAGCCCTGAATGCTTTCTTACATTTATATAACATAGATTTAACCACTGGAGTCTTAGAAATACTAAGATAAGAAAATATGACAAGACATATCTCGCCCTCGGCTTCACCAGTACATCGGTGGGTAATGAAGAGAGACCACATGTGTTGTGTGCCTCAAAATATTAGCTTCTGACAGTATGAAGCCAAACAATTTAAGACGCCACTTTGAGAGTTCACATCCTGAACACAAAGAGAAGCCAGTGGATTTCATCAGGAAAAAACTACTCAACTGTCATGAACAACAGAGTCGCTTTACTAAAGCAGCATCTGTGCCTTAAAATGCTCAACTCGCCTCATACAAAGTAGCCCACAGAGTTGCTCAGTGTAAAATGCCACACACTATAGCTGAGGAATTAATTCTTCCTTCCACTATTGATATGGTTTTCCAACTTTGATTGATGAAGCAACAGCCAGTAAACTAAAGGCAATTCCTCTGTTAAATATTAAATACTATCGCAAAAAGCATTTATGACATCAAAAGGTATAGAGGAGCATCTTAATGACAAGATACGAGATAACAGTTTTGCTATGCAGATGGATGAAGCAACTGACAGTAAAAAAATACTGTTTATTGATAGCTTATGTCAGATACGTTGATGCCGATGATTTGAGGGAGAATTTGCTTTTCTGCAAACGTGTAACTAGCTGAGCCACTGCAGATGAATTGTTCAAAATGATTGACACCTACTTGAAAGAGGCTAATCTGAAATAGGACTGTGTGGGAATCACACGTCCTGATTTTGCCAAGTGGTTGTTGTCCTGAGACCAACATGTTGTATGATAGCCCTGGGACAACAACTGGCTCAGCCAATCAAAGTGTGTGATGTCATCACCCAGAGCCTGCACCCTTCAGCGTGGGGATCAGCACAGATGGGGCTCAGACAATGGCTGGGAAACGAAGAGGGCTAGTGTCTAAACAGCCCCTAGCTGAACGATGTAATGACAGACATCATTGCTACAGTAAACTACATCAAAACAAGACCCGTCAAAGCCCAGATTTTTTCCGCACTGTGCAAGGAAATGGGATCCGATCACACAGCTGTTTTGTTTCACAGCGAGTCCTGATTGCAGTCATGTGGGAAGGTTTTATCCAAGGTGTTTGAATTACGGGATGTGATCAGAATCTTCTTGGAGGAAGAGGGTAATGAACTTGCCCACAAGTTTAACAATAACAACCTCCTCATGAAACTTGCATACCTCAGTGACGTTTCAGAAACTCAATGAACCAAATCTGCCGATACAAGGCACCAACACACACCTTCTGTAGATGGCAGATAAAATCACATCAGTCACAAGAAAACGGAATATGTGGGAGCAGAGAGTGAAAGATGGGAATATAGACTCATTTGAGAGCTGCAAAACATATTGATCCTATGTATGAAACTCATATCTCTGCCCTACAAAAACATTTCCAGAGGTATTTTCCAGTGCAGGACCCTACAAAATATGACTAGATCCAAGACCCCTTCAGTGCGACACAAGCTGCGTACTTCAGCACGGCAGAAGAGGAACAGTTCATTGATGTCACCTCTGATTCAACAATGAGGCTGCAGTATAAGTCTTAGAAATTGGTTGCATTTGGGATTGGAGTGGAAAAGGACTACCCACTGCTAGGCAGAAGAGCCCTGGCCACACTCCTTCCTTTTGCCACATCCTACCAGTGTGAGATAGGTTTTTCTGCAGTTGCTTCAATCAAGACAAAATACAGATCAAAGCTGGACATTGAAAATGTGTTAAGAGTGGCAGTCTCACAGCTGTATCCCAGATTTGAGAAGATCTGCACCACAAAACATGCCCACACCAGTCACTCAAAATATGATCTTGCTGAACGACACAGACACATCAAGGCTATAAATGCAACCCATCGCGGAGCCTACAGCGACTCAACGTAAAAGGATAAACCGACCTTAACACTGTAGAGAGTAATACGGTTTTGGGACACAAGTGGATGAATAAATGACGACAGCATTTTTTACATTTGTGATTTAACTAACCTTTTAAAATTACTTTGTATTTGGGTAAAAGTGGTGTGTATATGTGTGTGTGTGTGTGTGTGTGTGTGTGTGTGGGTGGGTGCATGCGTTTGGTCTGTGTTGCATGCTTTGCCTTTAGGATCTCAAATCAATGTGATTACAATGGCAGCCAATGCTACCAGCCAAATGCCAACTGGAATATCAACAATAATGTGCCCAGCTTAACCAGAGCATACAGCACAATAATATATATATATATATATATATATATATATATATATATATATATATATATATATATATATATATATATATACAGTGTATATATATATATATATATATATATATACACAGTATGTATATGTAACCAATTCTGCTTGACCCACCCCCCTAAAACTTATCACTGTAACCAGTCCTGCTCAACCAGGATTCAAACCAGGGTTTCCAGCATGGAAGGCGGGCATACTAACGAGGAGGCTAAAGGCTACAGCCTCTAGTGTCAGTTGGTAGTGCACCTCTTAAGGCTAGGGGAGTGAGGTGAGCAAAGATACCTACCAGCTGGCAACCGTACATATACATTACTATAAGAACTAGAATTCTAAAAGTATAAATGACCCCTGGTCTACCTTGTCTAAAGCATAAACTCTTTCGGCTGCCTGCCAGGGAGAGGAGAAAGTTAGCAGGATATTCTACTGAAGCATCAGCAATTACCACACGATAAAGGGAGGAGGTGATGTCTACTTCAATGGTATTGATCTAGTGGGAGAAGAAGGCATGTTACTCTCAAGTGCTTCTAATGCACAAACGTGTTCGCAAACAGCCCAGAGAGACAAGTTATCTGCAAACACCTGTCATGTTTGTTGGTGGTGTACTACTGAAACTGCTGACCACTGTCATATTTCTAACTTGAGACACACACGTTCGCTGTCCTTTTGTGCATATCACGGTGCCGTTTTGTGGTCCGTTCTGCATAACATGGTGGCTCATTTTAGCTTATCATGGCCTGTTTACCGGCCGACACACCGGCCCGCTCGGTTCTCCCGATGGCCAGTCTGCCCCGATTGGCCCCAAAGTGCGTTGGGCCACCGGGAAAATGCCACTAATGGGCCACTCATTTTAAAATGATGCACATGTATAATATAAAGTCAGGATTTGTTCACCAAGGGTGCTTTTGTTTGTTCAGGAGGAAAAAATAGGCTTCTGCAATTGTATAAATAAGGCTTAACACAGATTCCTAAGTGCACACAGTGCAATTAAAGGTGCACCGTTGACGTTGTCTTGGATTTACTCTGACACCTAGTGGCGTGGATGCAGCACTATTCAAAGGCTATAGTTTTCAGATACATCAGCAGTGTCTGATATATATATATATATATATATATATATATATATATATATATATATATAATGCTATACACAAGTGTAGGATATGACCCATTTAAGCTAATTACTTGTCACGATTTCTAATAAAAATCCTGAATCATCCTTTCATAACACTTGGCTGATCATCAGTAGGGGAGAAATTCCAAGATATCTGATGGTTTCAGGCCCCAAGTCCAAAATTATCTAAACCTTCTCTCTTATTTACACCTGCAGCAGTGCCAGTCCTGCCAGCACAAAATTATGAGCCCAACAGGTACAGACTGGCATATCAGACTGAGTGCAGACAGATGTACGACATGGCACAATAGAGCCTTTTATTCAGAAATAGGTTTAAATCTGTAGCATGAAATATATTTGGTGAATTATAGTGAGACTGGAAATGGTAACAATCTGGTAAAACAGGTGTATGACATGGCAGAATAAAGCCTTTTTCTTGCAACAGATATCATCTTGAAACAGTCATAAAACTCATATATCTGGAAAAGTCTACAGTGTAAATACAGTGGCGAGAAAATGTAGAAACTGATAAAAAAATAAGGAAAAATTGTAATCAAATTGCTAAGTTTCATTTTTGAATTATCCTTTAAATGTATATATTCAGTTTATAGAAAATAATAGAATAGTATATGGGGGGCCCAACGAGAAATTGTATAAATTCTGAATATATATATATATATATATATATATATATATATATATATATATATATATATATATATATATATATATATATATAAATCTGAATATATATTTGTAAATCTGAATATATGGTTATAAATATAAATTGCAATTATAAATCCTGATTTTATCAGTATAGGTTATTATATCAATAAGTTGTCGCAGCTACAGTATATCTCAGTAACAATAAGGTTTTGAGTAAAAAAAAATTAATAAAATAAATTGTCAAAAAAAATGAAGAAATATATATATATATATATATATATATATATATATATATATATATATATATATATATATTTCAATAGAAGGGTATTTTTCATAAAGTTGTCACATTTTATTGGGGCAAGTTGTCCTATGTGTTTTAGATGTTATAAATTATACTATTTGTTAATTACAATATGTGTTTGTCAAAACATTATATTTGTGTGACCTTATACATTTTTGCTATTTACTTATTTTGTGTGTGTGTTTGTTTTTCTGAAAAAAAATTATGTTACAAACAGGTAATTACAAGGGTATTATGCTATAAATGTGGATTATGAGGACATTTCTTGTGTCCCCATCATTTAAATTGCTTAGCATATTAAATTATGTTTTATTAAAAATGTAAAAATGCTGAAAGTTTTTTGTGAGGGTTTGGTTTAGGGGTTGTGTGAGGGTTAGGGGATAGAATCTATAGTTTGTACAGTATAAAAATCATTATGTCTACGGAAAGTCCTCATAATGATAGGTAGACCAACATATATGTGTGTGTGTGTGTGTGTGTATGTGTGTTTAATAATTGTTTTACTTTTATCATTTATAACGAACAAGCTTACCCCATATAGTGTGAAAAAATTCCCTGTTAGAAAAACAACAACCAGGTAATTCAACAAGTTTCATTTTCAATCACTTACAAAATGTACTAGTTGAATGATTCCGTACATTTCATATAGAATCTCTTTATCCAGTGAAATATATTTTGTGAATTGTAGCATGACTTTATTCATAATAATGAAATTTCTGATTTTAAAGACTGGAAAAGGTAACATTCCGATAAAACACATTGTTGCATGCAGGATCAACTTGAGACAGAAGCTCGGCAAATTAAAACTGATGTTTGTGTGTTTTTTTTAACCAACAGCAAACTGGCAGAGTGGGCAGCAGAGTAATCGGAGCACATTTGCTCATTTGGTGGAAGGTGTTGTTATGAAGTCTCTGCGACAGTGCTGACATCTGAAGACATATGACCTGTTTAGACAGGGAGTTTTTACAGACTGGAATCATCTCCATGATTGTGCAATGATCAATGCTCATCCACTTTGTAAAGGATCAATCATTTGCCCGGTGCTCGTTGATGGTGTCTGATTGGAAACTTTTTCGGATGGCATTTGTGCATTAGCACTGTGAACCTGAAATCAATATCCGCTTTCAGCAGGCACAATGTGTCTTGAGTTATTTGATAACTTTCCAATTAAACATGTTCCTGTAGAGTGTGTAAATGATTAACTGATAAGCTTCTCTCTATTTCATGTGGTTATGGGAAAATCCATAGGGTGCTCTTGCTCACCTAAGACTGAAAGCAACATTGCAAGGAAAGCATCATACAGAATGAGATCATTTATTGTCTTTGAGATGATGGCACAGAAAAATTCAGTGTAAACTATAATAGTGTGCAATGTATTCATTAGAACACTGAGAGGGCATACCAGAAAACACTTAATATTTTAATTCAGTTATAATTTTTCATATAAATTTAAAATGTTTTATTCATGATTATGTTTGCATTATGATGTTGCTCAATTATATATATATATATATATATATATATATATATATATATATATATATATATATATATATATATATATATATATGGAAATGAATAAGCAATAGCAATATACAAATATAAAATAATATAAAAATTTTAATAAGCAATACCATTTGGCCATTACCTGTTAAAAAAAAAAAAACAAAAAAAAAACTTAACCTTAAGATGTATTGTTTATACAAAGGCCTTGATTTATATGCATTGCAATTCAGCACACATTTAAATCTCATTAATACAATTATGCCATAGCTGAGCAACATATGTGCCTATACATCCAATAATAAATTAATTATATAGATGGAGTATACAAGGTTTAAAAAGAACTGATGCCATTAATAGGATTAGTGATTTCAAAACATCATTATATTATCCTTATATTAGGTGAAAACACTGTTTTGAATGTTGCAATTACTTCTGTATTACCTCTCACTCAGAGTACAAACAGTACATAAGGATCATTAGTGAAAAATGTAAAACTATTCATGAATTGTATGTATTTTAATATTTTGAAATACAATTCTAATACATCCAATTTTATGACTGTAAAAAAAAAATACATAAATAAAATATTAAAAAAAAAAAAGAAAAAATGTCCTTTTGTGTTTCATATAATAAAGTCATTCATTTTTGGAACAGCATGAGTATGAGTAAATTATGACTTTTAGGTTAACCATCCCTTGAAGACAACAACAGTGCACCATGGAGTTCCACTCCCAGACTGGACCTTTGGCTTATAACCCTTGGTCTTTAACCACTATTTCCTTACAGAGGAGTTGTCAAACATCACAGTAGATCTCTATTGTTTTAAATAAAACGTCTGAAGCCTGAATGCAGAAGGCACTCAGCTGAGATCTTCAGAGGGTTTCTCTCCGTGGATTATCCAGGTGTGCATCGCCATCTGCTATCAAGATGAATTTGTCAGAGGCCTGACGTACCTTCTTAAATGTGAATAAGAGTCTAAACTCTTATTCAAACATACTGCCATGACATTCCTTATCAAAAATGGCAACAGGTAAAGGGATAGTTCGCTCAAAAATAAAAATTCTGTTATCCTTTACTCATACTCATATTGTTCAAAATCCAAATTATTCTGTTTTTTTTATATATATTGAACAAAAAAGGATATGTTAGGCAAAATTTTTTATCGAAACAGCACAAACAGTGCTGGATGAGTTATGCGCTATTATTGTTTAATAATTAGATTGAGCAATAGTACTGGACCCTTTTCACTGCCTATGACAATCTTGCAGACTTTTTTAATAAAATAAATGAATGTCAATTTTTTTAGCATTTTTATATTGCATTAATGCAAACATATAAATAATAATAAATTGTCTCCTCTGCTGTGATGGGGTTTCTTACGTAGAGCCCCTTATAGGAAATAAGAAATATATATTATTTTCTGGTAAATTGGTTTGCATTCCATCATAAAAAATGCGTTTGTATTCCTTCGCAATATGTTTTGCACTCCCTTCTAATAGGTTTTGGCTTCCTTCGCAAAAGTTTGTGTATTTTATTGTATTTTACACATTTATTTTGTAGTTTAATTGTATTTAGAACCCATGTGAGCAAGCTGAAGGTGACTGTGGCAAGGAACACAAAACTCCATATGATGTTGGTTAATGGAGAAAAATAATCTTGGGAAAAATCAGGCTCACTGTGGGGGCCAGTTCCCCTCTGGCAAAACATCATGAATATAATGCCAATATTAGATATTTGTGTGCAGTACAAATCATAGTTTTAAATTCATAAATTAAGTAAGTGTAAGGGCCAGTGTTTTAAAAATACAAATAAAATATTTTTATATGAACCGTAAGATTAATGACTAATGTCTTTGAAGACCATCTTGGATTAACTGCAGAAGTGTGCATAGATTAATTGTCCTTTGTTAGTTAGTTGATGAAGGCTTTTGTTGGCAATTAAATGATAGCCTATGTATTCTATTTTAAGAGTGTAGTCTATCAATAGACATAGGTGATGCAGGAAGAGATTTATGAGGTGCATTGCAGTTCAACCTGCAGGTCATTTTGGTGAGGTTTGTGGGGTCCATCCTGAGTCCAAGGTTCAGGCAGTGGTATATGAAGTATCCCATGTCTTACAGTTGTAGTTGGCATAAGTTCATCCTCTGAAGTCAAAAGACTGAAGATATGTCTGGCTGGCAACGGCTTTAGTTTGTCGTCATCTCTCAGTGACATGTAGACATGGAGTCTGACACCAAGCAGGTGTCGGACTCCAAGTTTGATCTGGATATAACCTCCAAGAAGACGTGGAAACATACAGAATAATATTAGCCTTCATGCCATTCAATGTTATGTAGAGTTATGGATCATGATGGATGTTTCTGGTTCTGACAGACCTAACTAAAGCAGCCTTGTGAGTTGAAGGATAAATTAGGTGTATGTCTGGCTAAATAGATGAGTCTTTAGTCTAGACTTTTTACTGAGTGAGTGTGTCTGTATCCCGAACAGTGTTAGGGAGACTATTCCATAGTTTAGGAGCCAAATATGAAAGGATCAACCTCCTTTTGTGGATTTTGATATTCTTGGATCTATTAACAAGCCAGTATTTTGTGATTATAATGAGCATGATGGAATATAGCTTGTCAGAAGGTCACTTAAGTATGGTGGAGATAGACCGTTCAAAACTTTGTTTGTAGTTAACAGAATTTTAAAATGAATATGAAATTTAACAGGTAGCCAATGTATTGATGATAAAATTGGGCTAATATGATCATATTTCTTTGTTCTAGTCAGCATTCTGGCAGCTGCATTTTGAACCAGTTGAAGTTTATATATATATATATATATATATATATATATATATATATATATATATATATATATATACACACACACTCACCTAAAGGATTATTAGGAACACCATACTAATACTGTGTTTGACCCCCTTTCGCCTTCAGAACTGCCTTAATTCTACGTGGCACTGATTCAACAAGGTGCTGAAAGCATTCTTTAGAAATGTTGGCCCATATTGATAGGATAGCATCTTGCAGTTGATGGAGATTTGTGGGATGCACATCCAGGGCACGAAGCTCCCGTTCCACCACATCCCAAAGATGCTCTATTGGGTTGAGATCTGGTGACTGTGGGGGCCATTTTAGTACAGTGAACTCATTGTCATGTTCAAGAAACCAATTTCAGAGGATGGGTACATGGTGGCCATAAAGGGATGGACATGGTCAGAAACAATGCTCAGGTAGGCCGTGGCATTTAAACAATGCCCAATTGGCACTAAGGGGCCTAAAGTGTGCCAAGAAAACATCCCCCACACCATTACACCACCACCACCACCAGCCTGCACAGTGGTAACAAGGCATGATGGATCCATGTTCTCATTCTGTTTACGCCAAATTCTGACTCTACCATCTGAATGTCTCAACATAAATCGAGACTCATCAGACCAGGCAACATTTTTCCAGTCTTCAACTGTCCAATTTTGGTGAGATCTTGCAAATTGTAGCCTCTTTTTCCTATTTGTAGTGGAGATGAGTGGTACCCGGTGGGGTCTTCTGCTGTTGTAGCCCATCCGCCTCAAGGTTGTGCGTGTTGTGGCTTCACAAATGCTTTGCTGCATACCTCGGTTGTAACGAGTGGTTATTTCAGTCAAAGTTGCTCTTCTATCAGCTTGAAACAGTCGGCCCATTCTCCTCTGACCTCTAGCATCAACAAGGCATTTTCGCCCACAGGACTGCCGCATACTGGATGTTTTTCCCTTTTCACACCATTCTTTGTAAACCCTAGAAATGGTTGTGTGTGAAAATCCCAGTAACTGAGCAGATTGTGAAATACTCAGACAGGCCCGTCTGGCACCAACAACCATGCCACGCTCAAAATTGCTTAAATCACCTTTCTTTCCCATTCTGACATTCAGTTTGGAGTTCAGGAGATTGTCTTGACCAGGACCACACCCCTAAATGCATTGAAACAACTGCCATGTGATTGGTTGATTAGATAATTGCATTAATGAGAAATTGAACAGGTGTTCCTAATAATCCTTTAGGTGAGTGTATATACTTATATATATATATATATATATATATACTTAAAACTTGCTGGACATCCTCCCAGTAATGCATTACAATAATCTAGTCTTGAGGTCATAAATGCATTAATACCTTTTTCGACATCAGCAACAGCGAGCATGTGACGTACTTTAGCAATATTTCTCAGGTGAAAGTATGCTGTTCTACAAACATTGGAAATTTTATTTTCAAAGGACAGATTTGAATCAAATATAAATCCCAATTTATTTGCTGAAGACGATCATAAGTCCAATCATTAGTGACTCATCCATAAAGGACATTTATGGCCATCCAATCTTTGATTTCATTGACACACTCATTGGGTTTTCATTGAGTTTATAAGAAATAAAAAGTTGAGACGATAAAAAGTATCATCGGCATAACAGTGGAAACTTATTCCATGATTCCTGATAATATCTTCAAGGGGAAACATGTATAAGGAGAAAAGCAGAGATCCTAAAACTGATCCCTGTGGTACCCTATACTTAACTTTTGTTTGCTTTGACAATTCCTCGTTTACACATAAAAAGTGGTAGTTGTCTGATAAAAAGGATCTAAACCATGCTAATGCAAGTCCACTAATGACAACATAATTATCCAGCCTATTCAAGAGAATATTGTAATCTGTCTGGTCGAAGGCAGCACTAAGATCTACAAGCACTAGAAGAGAAATGCAGCCACGATCAGATGATAAGAGCAAGTCATGTTGTAACTCTGAGAAGTGTAGTCTATGCACTGTGATGGGGCCTAAAGCCTGACTGAAATTGTTCATATATTCCATTTCTCTGTAGAAATGAACATACTTTGGAGGACACTATATTTTCTAGTATTTTTAGAATAAATTGTAGATTTGAAATCGGTCTGTAATTAACCAGGTCTCCAGGATCAAGCTGTGGCTTCTAATTAAGCAGTTTGATAACTGCCATTTTAAAGTTTCTTGGGACATGTCCTTAGGATAGCAAGGAGTTAAAGATATTAAGAAGAGGTTCTGATATTACTAGGAATACCTCTTTTAAGAGCTTAGTTGGTATTGGATCTAACATAAACGTTGTGGCTTTTGACTATTTGATAAATTTTGTTAGCTCTTCATGACCTATGACAGTGAAGGATTAAAGTTGCTTGTGAGCAAAATTATGAGACACTGTTTTCTGAGGTGCTGTGACAGTTGATTGCTTTTGATTATTTACATTTTATGAGTACAGAAATTAAGTCATTTCCAATTACTATTTTGCTGCGACAGAATATCTGGTTCAGTCGATGCTTTAATCCTAACCCAATTTAGCCACAGTACTGAATAAACACCTAGGATTGTTGAGGTTATTTTCTATTTTTCTAGAGTTTGCTAAAATATGTTGACCTGGCAGCTTTTAATGCCTCCTGTAGCTACAGACACTATCCTTCCATGCACTATGAAATATCTCAAATTTGGAATTCTTCCACTTGCGCTCCATTTTCCGATCTGCTCTCTTGAGAGCATACGTTTCATCTTTGTACCATGAGATACAAGGAGGTGCAAGACTTTTTTTCTTTAATCGGGCACACTATCAAGAGTGCTAGAGAAGACTGTATTTATACTTTCTGTTATTTTGTAAAGTACTTCAGACTTTTTGGCTTATTGAGTATGAGACAATTCTGTGAAGCTATATTTAGTGGTCGAAAGAATAGTTCTACCTGAACGATAGCGTGGTGTAGATTGATTGATATTAACTGATTGCAACAAACAAGAGGCGAGGTAATGTTTTGAGATGTCATCACTATGTGGTAGAATTTATATAGTATCAACATCAACTCCATATGTCAGAATTAAATCTAGCGTATGATTATGGAGATGGGTCCTGTCACATTTTGTCTGACTCCAATATTGATAAATGCATGTTATTTTGTGTCATTGTGTCATTTTCATTATCTATGTGAATGTTGAATTCACCAACAAGTTTATAATAATGTTTGAAAACAACTTATAATAAAAGTTATTAAAGTGATTGTGTTTCAAACAATTCTGACCAGTTTGATAAATACTTATTTTCTTTTTACCCAGTATTGGCATAAATTAATGAAAACCTTTGTGCAAAAGTTGATGATCTTTAACATATAAAATGTACTCTCATACATACATTTTTCACAAAAGCACAGTGGGAGGCAAAAATGTTTGCACTGAAGCATATTACCATTTCTCTAGAATTATTTTGTGTTTGCTACAGCAACTTGGAAGTATCATGATTCACTTTTTTGCCTTAGAGAGTCAGTTACCAATACAAAACACATCAACATACAAAACATAAGCCAAGGAGGTAACAACCACAGTTTATGTGCAGATCTGGACAAGAAAGTCTGGCAAAAGAATTCTTTTTAGCAGGACAATCTGTCAAATGCCAGGCTGACATAAAGGCCTTATAAGAAAATAGTGTATTTATATTCCCGCTGTGGTGCCTCTGATTATGTCATTTTTCTGTGAAAGCCCTTGAGCTCCTGAAATTGTGTGTGTGTGGTGGAGGGATCTTTTCTCAATTTTATTCGAAATGCAGGACTGAGTGGTTAATATCGATGCAGATGCTATAAACTGACATTGTGTCAGTGTTAATCATATCCTGGAAACCCACAAGACAAAGAGCTTTGAATCAAACACTTTGTATCCTGTTTGTAAAATCACTACTTTTGGCAGCTTTTAATAGCAAGAAGATTTGTATATTTTCTGAGAAAATAAATAAATAAATGCAGTGCTTGCCTGTTCAAAACTCACTGCCTTGATACTAGGGTGCAGTGGGTGTTTGCCAGGATTTTGCTATGTGGTTGCTAGTGTGGTACATTATGTGTGGATTTTAGTATGTTGCTATGCAGCTGCATGTTGCTTTGCAGCATAGGCATTGTAAGACTCTATTTAGGAGGGCTTCAGTCCCCCTAAAATTCCTGTCAGCCATTCTAAAAATCTGTGACTTTGCCAACAGCACCAACATGTTACATAAAACGGCAGCCACAATGCTGCACTTGTTTGAAGCGCGAGACTGCTTTGGTGGCATTTCCTAACTGTAAAGACTGACTAAAGCAATGGAGTGCAGGCTGCAAAGACACATATCATTGGTTTGACCCACTGAAAGAATACGTCCCATTTCCTCATTCGCTTCATGAACAAGCGAGGATCAGCAACAAGCATCTCTTTTGACTGACTGAAGGAGTGAAGGAGAAGGGATGTCGCTTGTTTAGTTCGGTAATCTCGTTTAACAAGGAGAGAAAGCATCCAGATTAATAAAGAGTAAAATTGACTAATGAAACTGCAATGATATCAAGACGTAAATTAAAACCTGTAACAAAATTTAGGCTAATAATGCTTTGTTGTCAGTTGTTGGTAATGCTTAAACACTGCTGATGTCTCTTAGTAGACACACAGATTTGAATAAAGTATAACTTGTTTTTGTCGTGAACAAGGTGCATTATCAATAGTTTAATTACTTACTCAAAACACATAAATGATGTTCATTAGTTGCCACCTACTGGCTTAAAGGTGTGATTTACAAAAATGGTTACTGAACAAATAAGTTAACAAATCTGAACTAATCATCTGTGGTGGAAAAAGTTCTTAATTTCCATACTTAAGTAAACGTACAAATACCACACAAATGTTTTACTTAAGTAAAATAAAAGTAATTCATTAAAATACTAAAGAATTTTTAAAACCAGGTGCCTTTTACTTAAGTATCAAAAAGTAAATACATGCAAAATCAAATTCATTACCCATTCATGTTGTTATTTGTAAAGCCTAGTAATTGAGTCTCTTACAGGTAATATTGAATACAATATGTGATAATTCAGTGTAAGTAAAGCTTAAGATATTTTATTCTGAAAATGAGCTTATAGTACGTGGAAATGAACATGAACATCATATAATTAATTCAAATAATAATATCAGTCATTTTTATAATGTAAAATATTTAGTTAATGTGTCCCTGAGCAATTTTGAGTTGAAGCAACCCTTTTAAAAAATTGTTACTAGACTGCAAGCTATTAAGAAAGGGCCTAACTACACTGAAGTATTATCTTTATTAAAATATATATATATATATATATATATATATATATATATATATATATATATATATTGCGGAACTGCCCTCTGCCACCGACCTCCCTCTCAGAGCCACGAAGGTCGCAGCGCAGGCACTCGGCGGGCAATGGCCACCCTCGTGGTGCAGGAGTGTCACCTCTGGCTGAACATGTTCTAGATGCGCAACTTTGACAATTTTCTCAACACCCACGTCTCCCACCTTGGCCTCTTCGGTGACACCATCGACGACTTCGCCCAGCAATTTTCGGCGGTGAAGAAGCAGAGGGCACATCTTGCTGTGGCGCCGCCAAACCAGCGTGCCCCACCTGCTCAGAGGGCGTCCCCCTGTGACTAAACAACAGGTGGCTCCGCCTCAACCCGGGCCCAGCTCTCAGCCCCAGCGTTGAGCACATCGCAGGCGGCGTATGCCCCGCGTCTCCAGGACCCCTTCCAGGACCAGGAATGCTCCGAAGCGCTCCTGAGACAGGCGACCGCATTCTCAATAAAGAGCGATTTCCTCACTCCCTGGGTCATCCAGCCAGTGCATACTATTCTCTCGGCACCCCGGCCCCAAAACTCTGCAGTCCAGGCTTCCCAGACGCAGTTCCCTCACCTCCGGTCCCACGACTTCTCAGCCCCGGAAGGCCAGAGCTGACGAGTTCCGAAGATGCCTCTCTAGGACCTCTTCCACAGTCTCTAACCCGCCCCCTGCCGGTAGGCTCCTGGGGCATATGGCATCCTCAGCCATGGCCGTGTGATAATCACCCTCCTTGCCATCAGACTTTCAACCCTTGGACAGACCTCTGCTTTCTGCGGACTAGAGTCCCCTTGCAGCAGGTGTCCAGATATGTTGTGGTGACCACAGACACCTTGACAGGGTTGGGGTGCCGTGTGCAACGGGCACGCTGCCGCTGGCCTCTGGACAGGACCCCGGCAGCGTTGGCACATCAACTGCCTAGAGTTGTTGGCTGTATCTCTTATCTCTTGCCATACGGAGGTTTCTCCCACTAATCCGGGGCAAGCACGTCTTGATCCGTTCAGACAGCTCCGCAACTGTAGCGCACATAAATCGCCAAGGCGGCGTGCGCTCTCGTCATATGTCACAACTCCTCCTTTGGACTCAGGTTGCTGCACACCACTCACATCCCTGGCAACTGCAACATGATGGGGATGTCCAACTCCACCTTGAAGGTTTATGTAGCTGCTATCGCAGCCCACCACGACACAGTAGATGGCAAGTCCCTAGGAAAGCACGGCTTGATTATCAGGTATCTGAAAGGCACCCAGAGACTGAACCTTCCCCGGCCTAGCCTGTTCCCCTCCCGGGATCTCTCTGTGGTCCTCTCGGGCCTTCAGAGAGCCCCCCTTCTAGCCGCTTGATTCAGTTGAGCTCAAGGCCCTCTCCCAGAAGTCGGCCCTCCTGATCGTGTTAGCCTTCACCAAGAGGGTTGGGGACCTCCATGCGTTCTCTGTCAGTGACACCTGCCTGGAGTTTTGTCCGGCACATTCTCACATTATCCTGAGGCCGCGACCGCGCTATGCGCCAAAGGTTCCTACGACCCCCTTCAGGGACCAGGTCGTGAGCCTGCAAGCAAGCTGCCCCGGGAGGAGGCTGACCCAACCTTCTCGTTGCAGTGTCCAGTACATGCTAGTCATGTAGCACCTGTCCCCCCCTCAGGGGTGCAGGGAACCTAAGGTCTGTATGTGACACCTCTTTGGGGGCATTGGAGCGGGCTACGTGCAGCCTACACAGTTGCCTCTAGCACGCAGTAGCCTGCTTGCACCTGTCTCGGCAGTTCACATAACACGGTCAGTGCGTGGCGTTTTTATATGGGACCCCTTGTGTCACTTCATTTGACACAACGTCGAGTGAGTGACAGAAGGGGAACGTCATGGTTACTGTTGTAACCTCCATTCCC
Source organism: Moxostoma hubbsi (assembly GCA_032164185.1). Lineage (NCBI taxonomy): Eukaryota > Metazoa > Chordata > Actinopteri > Cypriniformes > Catostomidae > Moxostoma > Moxostoma hubbsi. Next base: position 6,056,233 of record JAVLUX010000018.1, read on the forward strand.
CTAGGGAAGGAATGAGACATTGTGTCCCTCATGCCACAGCACTAAACCTACCACTGTAAAGAGCCGTACCTTATTTCCGGTTCCTCATTGCAAAATCCTGACTGGCACTCACTGCCCTGCTTCCCTTTATACCCATATGTCCAGGACGGGGCATGCAAATTCTGTCTGCCAACATGACACTGGCCTTTTCTCAGGTTCAGAGGTACGTTTGGTGTCCCAGGATGACCCCTTGTGTCACTTCATACAACACAACGTCTCATTCCTTCCCTCAGGGAATGGAACCTGTAACCATGACGTTTTGGTGATCGTTTTTATACGCATGAATCGACAAACGAACCGACTTAATAAAATAAATCTGACTTTCTAAAGATTCATATGAGAGAGCAGTTTAGCAGAGCACGTTAGATCAGTCTTCTTGAATATTGTGCACATAAACAACAAGTGTTCATATTGCTAATTCCAGGACATTTTGGGAATTACATTTTATTTTTCCAGGATAGATGGCTAAAAACCGGGAAGATTCTAGAAAGTCATAAATGCTCTTTTCAGCAGTTGCAGACATAATCACACATCATGTGAGTTTGAAAGCAGCACCTACTATCATTATTCCACAGCATCTTTGAAGAGTACCTTGTATTCTGTGGCTTATATAAAGTGGTAATTACATTTAGACCACAAGGTTTGTACAGAGATAGGGTAAATTGCATCTTATCTGTGTGTTTGGAATGGCGTTTAGGCTTATTTAAGTTTAGACATTCACTAAAGTCTAAAAGTGCGCTGAGCTGGTCTGACAAAGACTCCATGAACGCATGCGCTGAGTGTCTGTGTGCTCCTGCTGTCAATCAAAACCACTGCACTCTGTTTATTACAGTAGCTGTTCTCTGCTCTCTTTTTGCAAATAATGAGAAATTATTTCATCTGGGTAACAAATAATGAGGGGCTCTGTATCAGAGTAAAAATTATTTATTTGGCAAAAAAATTTAACGAAGTTGCAACAAATTTAAATACTCAAGAATATTGAAATTCTGAAAATAAATGCTAATTAAGTACAGTAAAAAACGTCTCGGTTACATGTTGTTACAGTATGCACTTGCAAGGTTGTTGTGGTAGTTGCAAAGGCATTGCATTGGCATTGTTATGTTGTTGCTAAGGTGTTAATTATTGTTTATAGCATGTTGCTGTCCAGTTGCTAGGGTATTCTGGGTGGATGCTTACAGGTCCAAGTCAAAAGATCCCATCTGGTCTGAACATTGGCACAAACATAGTTGAACTACTACGTTTGATTCTGCATAAATTTACCTATTCATATTATTTATTTAAGAGAAATCATAAACTTCACATCAAATGACTGATGACAATTAAAGCAGCTTTGCAGATTATGGTATCATTTTGAGTGTTTTATGTTTGTTATACGCTGGATAACTCAATATCAGATGCCCACAGCGGATTCAGAATTGTACCCATTAGCACACAATACTGCAGGTAGACATTGTTTGCCTAAGGAGCTTAATATTACCATTCTAATGTAAACACGAAAATGGGGGATTTTTCATCACAGAACTGTGTATTTGTGTTTTATTACTGTCAATGGTAATTGCTTTGGTATGTATTGAGAAATATTGTCTTGATAATACAGTTATAAACAGTTCATTGCTGAATATGTTGTTTGCAAGGATAATTAGTTAGATGCAAAATATCATGTTTCTGTGGCAAGGCATTAACATGTTGTTTCTGAGAAGAAAGTGTTTCAATTGCCTCCTCTGCTATTTAGCAATAAAGTAATTGGCATAGCACCACAGATTAACACACTGCGAAACACATTCATTGATCACTAAAATAAACTCATAAATCCAATTCGAGTTATGTGAATGAAAAAGCATTTGAATAACAACAGGCAATGATAAACTGCAAATCACCAACCCTGAAATGAGGCCCAGCCACCAAGAGTGATGCCATGCATTAAAGTTTGTCACAGGGGTCAAATTTAGCACATTTTTCAAATTGTTTTCTTTTTATCTTTACAGCTTTCTGTCATTTAACGTCAACATGAAACGTGGTTAGCAACATTTTTTGTTAAAGCTACACTTTGTAACTTTTGGCCCAATGGTGGTTGAAGCATAAAACTGCAAGTTTCTTGCAGCGGAACCTTGTTTTGGTAATTATGTGAATTGTTCCTCGACTCACGCTCTTCTGTGCGGATGAATCTGATGGTTTGAGGAGTGGTAACCATGGTTACATGTGATCATCTTATGAGATACAGTAAAGTGTATAAAACTGATAAGAAAACAAAAGGAACAAAACACAATAACCAACTGATAAACAAAATAACAAATATTATAAAGACATTGCATATTTCTGCATATTCTATTCATGTGCAATAAAGTATTTCATCATTATAAAATCTTCATTTTGCATTTTTATATTACAGTATTTTATTGTTTGCAGTGCATAGACCTACTATTGTATTATTACAGTTCATTATCATATCAGCTATTTCACGAGTTTCTCTTAATATGTATAATGCAATACAAACATTAATGTGTATTGTGTAGTGAATTAAATGCTTTAAGAATCATATTAAATATAATTAAGAGTGTTGTTTATTTTCTTCCAAGTAAGTAATATATTGTTTATACATTTTTTAATGAATTACATATTAAACATGAACATATTTTGTCATGACTCTGCTCTGCAGGTCATCTCCGAGTCCTCAAACCACGAGAATCATCAACCAGAAGAGCAGTGCCTTATCACAACTGATGTAAAGTGTTCCTCTGCAAGTAACTTGCAGTTTCATGTTTCAACCAATAGAGGGTGAAAAGTTGCATAGTGTTGCATTCATTTTCTTCATAGACTAAAAGATTTTGAACTTATAAACCTTTAAAAACACACCTAGCGTGATCCGAGTGTTCCCAGTGTGACCCATTATATTTGATTGATATATTGAAAAGTAGAGACAAGCCGAAATTATTTTTGATTGTAATCAACATTATTCCACAAATGCTGTCGATTGATCTTAACTTGTGGTGAACCTGGAATATTCGTTTAACCATGGCTCTGTAAGGGTCATTCTAGATGTTTTACCTGTATTAATATGGTGGTTAACAGTATATAAAAAATTCCAAAACAAGATATTTGACATATTTAATGATACATATGGTTGTAAATTACAAAATAGACAGGTATCCTTGTTATGCCTGAAACATTGTCACACTTTTTTTAATAGTAAATTTAAAGCCGGTTTTTACTATTAACAGAAAAAAAAATATCCACAGGGTAGAAACAAGAGCAAAGAGAGGCAGATAGACTGACCAACTGATCTGTGACCAAGAGTCCTTCTTCCATTCCTTTCTCATTTATCCACTCTCCTCTAATGCTGCAAATCAATTAGATTAAAATCAATATGGACTGATGTTTTTTTGAAGAATGTATTCGAGATTGAACAAGAACAACCTTTTAACACTTGAAAGGTCTATTTCGTGAATTGTCACCAAAACAGACTCAAAAGAGACTTGTTCTCTGAGACATGAAAGGTTTCTCAGATCAAATACCTTGAAAATGAAAAGCACTCTGTCTTGTAGATTCAGGTGTGACAGGAGGGGGGGTGTCAATTTCAACACCAGCGAGGACTGCGGAAAAGGTGACACAATAAATAAATCTGTATGTGTTTGGAAAGAAATGGACAGTGAATACAAGATTTGTCTTAAGAGGGAATATTTACCCTTGTGTGACCTGTTACTCTGTGAAATTCGGTCTATGCTATACTGAAATTTAAATTACTGCCCCCAGTGGCCGAAGCTGGGATAGTTTTTGAATGGATGAGCACATATGAGCCACAGAATGGCACTAAAAGCTAGTAGTATGTTTAGTTGTTAATGGTGTAATGCAGCCGACAGGAATGCATATTTTATTAACCGTTCACCCTAACACCCTGTATACAACTGGTTCGTCCATTGATGTGATGCACCAGAAGTGCTTGAGGCTGTCTACAGTAGACATTCTAAATGATGCACAGAAAGCATGGACCAATCAGCTGTGTAGGAAGTATTAGCTGGTTAGCGGCTACATAGCCCTGCTATCATACAAACCACTAATGACACTAGGTAGCTGGTAGCTAGAACTGAGATATCTGTCAAACATGATAATGTTGTGTACCGAACAAGACAGCAATAAAGCTATTGACTAAAACCCAAAGGCAACTCCAACATCAACACAATTGCTGTTTATTTATGTACTATTTAGTTGTGTACGTTTTTTCATGATCCATAACGATGTCATGTTGGCAAATTATTTGACACAGGCTTCTTCTTCTTGTGATGTTTATTGGTGGTTTATGGTCCATTGTTGCCACCTACTGAGCTGGAGTGTGGCACATCATTAGAAAGACAAAATAGATCACACAAATGAGTAGGATTAAATTCTAAATTTAGTATACTTCTTGAACTTCAAATGAAAAGTTAGCTTAGCCTGTGGAGTAAACTTGTAAGCAAAGTTATGTTTACATTAAGTCTTGAGGTATAACAAACATGTGGAATGCACTTCCTTCCCTATTAAGGGTGCAAAATGTATATCGTGATAAATATCGATATCAAACGATATGAAAAAACATATTGCATAATTTTTGGCCATGTTGCTCAGTCCTTATATATACTGTATAGTGAACAAAATATGTCAAAGGCCACGTTCACACAAATACGTTTTTGTTTGATAGTGCATTGATTTCACTTCGTTTACAGCTCTCATCAACACTAGAATAGTATTTTCCTCCACCGAAAACAGAGTTTCGAAAACACTCTCCCTTACCACATTCTTTAGAAAAATAGATTATGTTAGAAACTAAAAACTGGGTTTTCAAATGAAAATGGATTAGTGGGGATGTGGCCTAAAATGCTACATTCTCTGAACACAAGTATTAATATCTTATGCAATTTTGCTTCTCTGGTAATTGTTAAGGATGTTCATATATTTTTAGTGGAAAATAGTGATGCTGACTCAAAATAAGTTTTTTTTGCGGTGTTAAAATATGTGATGTTGAATTTGAGCTCATATATTCAGTCTGATCTCATGAAAATTATTTGACCATGGCAACATTTTTGCAAAACAAAATTAGGTGCTTCATTATACATTTAGCTGCTGTTTCCAAGGGAAATGTCCAGCAAAAAGGCCTTAAAGCGAGTGAAAAAGTTAACCCTTTAAGCTCTGAAGGTGTTTTTAAATATTTCCTGTTTCAGTGGCATACCCCAAAATAAAGGCTTATTTATATATTTATGATTAAATATATTTATTCATTATATATATATATATAAAAGTCAAGAATTTCCTTTTTTTCTGATTTGACAAATAATTGCCAAATTGCAAAATAATTTGTGCATTACAAAATAATTGCTAAATAATGTCCAAAAACTTATCTGTGTGTCCATAAGCCTCTACAAACAAATAAAACAAAATTATTGCATAAAATAACTAATTACAAATGCAAACACAACATTGACTAAAGGTTTGCATAGCATAGAGACTTCACAGAATGAGTGCCTTTTGATTCAATGTGTCTTCACCTCCTTTAAGTAATGGTATGTGATATTTTACGTTACATTTATTTTTCTGAAGTTATAAGTGAAAATGCGGCATATAAGCAGCTCTATCATTATTGCCAAAGACATATACTTAGCTATTACTCACTATATTTTTTATCTGTGAGTAAAACAGGCTTGTGTTCTACTCTTTGAAAGCTTTCCAACAACATATGACACATGGCTATTTGATTAGTTTGATGTTTTTTATTGATTGCAATATATACAGTGCATTTTTTTTTTTATTATTTTTTTTTTTTACAAATGATCAAAATGGAACACTTTGAAAGTGCTTTGAAATTTGCAGACAAATACAAAGCACCAATAGTGTCATAAAAGCAAATGAGAAGCAAATAAATCAGACATCCAAAGCCTTAACCAATTCCTAAACCTAACCGATAGTGTCCTAAAAGCAAATGCGACACGAACAGCACATTTTCTGAAGCAACCATGTCATTTCTTGTTGCTTTGATGATACTTTCTTCTCACGCCTCAGCTTGCGTGTCTTCCGATTCCAAAGTCCATCACTCTATCAGGTGAGCTACAGCGCAAGCTATTTACATTGGAATAAGTGTGTAAATGTAGGTGAGTCTGTAATAAAAGCGTTAAAATTTAGATGTGGTTTGTGTGAAAGTGACTAAAACACACAGTTGTTGTAGTGCCTCTAGTGTTAATTTCTCCAGCAAACTGCTGTAAACGTAGAATGTGGCACGTAAAACTTAGTTTGCTAAAATTAACGTTCATTCTATGAGACTAGTTTCAAATTTCCTCATTATAGTCTAGAATGCTAGTTACTGCTGCAAATGTCTGTTTTTGTCATTTTCTGATTAAGTTAAATGACAGGTTTAAATCTTAACGAATGGTAGTGTGGAAAAGAGTGACACAGAGAGAGAGATGAAGTGAAAGACAGGGAAGGTAGGAGTAAATGAGAGAGGAAAAGCAAAGCTTCCAGCATATGCTCTTGAGGAAATTATCATGGAAGGGGCCAGACAGCTCCCGAGAGTGTTTAATCAAGGCAAAGTCATCTTGATTAAATTAGATGTGTTTGAAAATGTGTGTGGCATGAACTGCTGAAACTAATTTCACTGAACTCATGAGAGACGTTTGTCTTTGAGTGTGCATGGGTTGTGAGCGAGAAATGTGTGCTCAGTCTTTTTTTTCCAACTTTCCTAATGGACTTGAATTAGAAATATATATATATATATATATATATATATATTAAAAATGTTTAGAAACCATATAATTAAGATACATACACTGATGAGCCAAAATATTATGACCACTCGCAGGTGAAGCGAATAATTTTGATCATCACCTAACATTGCCACATGTCAAGGTCTGGGTAGATTAAATGGTAAGCGAACAATCAGTTCTTGTAGTCAACGTGTTGAATGCAGGAGAAATGGGCAGAAAAAAAAGACCTGGGCGAATGTGACATGGGCCAAACCATTATGGCTAGATAACTGGGCCAGAGCATCTCTGAAACGGCAAGGCTTGTGGGGTGCTCCAGGTCACCAGCGGTGAGTACCTACTGACAGTGGTCTGAGGAGAGACAAACCACAAACCGGTGACAGTGTGTTGGCCCGCCCAAGGCTCATCAATGCACAAGGGCAACTAAGGTTATCCCGTCTGGTCCGAACCGACAGAAGGTCTACTGTGGTACAAGTCATAGAACATTTTAATTATGGTTACAGAAAAAATGTGTCACAACACACAGTGCATCGCACCCTGCTGCGTATGGGGCTGCATAACCATAGACCGGTCAGAATGCCCATGTGGGAGTGTGATGCTCTGGGCAACGTTCTGCTGGGAAACCCTGGGTCCGGCCATTCATGTGGATGTCAATTTGACATGTGCCACCTACCTAAATATAATTGTAGACCCAGTAAACCCCTTCATGACAATGGTATTCCCTGATGGCAGTGGCCTCATTCAGCAGGATAATGTGCCCTGCCACACTGCACACATTGTTCTGGAATGGTTTGAGGAACACAATGAAGAGTTCAAGGTGTTGCCCTGACCTCCAAATTCCCCAGATCTCAATCCAATTGAGCTTCTGTAGGATGTGCTGGAACAACAAGTCATATCCACACAAATTACAGGACTTGAAGGACCTGCTAATGTCTTGGTCCCAGACACGACAGGGCGCCTTCAGGGGTCAGAGTCCATGCCTGTGCGGGTAGGTGCTGTTTGGTGGCATGCGGAGGACCAACAGCGTATTAGGCAGGTGGTCTTAATGTTTTGGCTCATTAGTGTATAACCTTTTTTATTCACGCAATGGTAGTACAACAATAACATTTTCCATGACAATACCATGTTTTTTGGACATGCACCATTGTAATATCATGTTCTTTGGGTAAGTACCTTAGAGTACTATTTAAATACCATGTGTGAGTACAATGAATATTGTGCTTATTGTGTATATTAGTCTATCTATCAAAGTACCATGGTATTACCATCTGATTCTGCCATGTTCGATTGGATCTTAAAGTTGTTGCATACCTTAACAAGTCATACAACTGAGTATCACTCATGTCAGTGAATAGACAAACATTAATAATATTCATACTTATTGCCATGCAAGCACTACTAGATTAATCCTCTTATTTTGTGTTGGAGTTATATTTGACACAATTCACTGTCTTGAAATGAAAGAACTATAAAATCTTTTATAGATATTCTAGATTGTTCGAAGAATGTTGATTTCTGCATAAATGACGTCAGCAGGCTAATACTGACCTTAAACTATATTGTGTATCGCAACAGAAATGAACGAATGACTTCAAGTGAATTATTCAAGTAAATGTGCTGTGGATAATTGATGGTGCTTCGGAATGCATTTCTCACGGCATCTTACTCAAGATTTTGTTCTCCACGTCTTAGTGTACTGTATGCTTTTGTGCAACAGGAATGTTTTATATCCCAAACAGTGTGGGTGAGTCTAAAATAGACAACCTGCTGAAGCTGAGGGGACTCTGCAGGCTTCTCCAGCTCTCATCATCAGACCTCTTTATCCTTGGCCAATTAACTGTAACTTCTGGTTATCCCTCTATAGGGTATAAAACTTGGAGACCTTGCACAGATGCCTGCTGGGTAGATGGAGCTTCATCCTCATGAGGTACTACAGATGTGCAACTTTAAGCAAAGACATATCAGAATAAACAAAGAAATGAGTCATCGTCACACAAAGTTCTCAGAACGATGATTAATAGATGCTGCAGCAGCTTACAGAGCTAACAAAAGTTCCTGCCGAAAAGTTCACCCCAGAATGAAAATTCTGTCATTATTTACTTGATTATTATAAACCTCTATGCACCTTGTTGCCTGTAGGTAACAAACCCATTTTCATTTCGCATGCACATGAATGCATATATGGCTATACATAGTTATGAAGGAATGACTTTGAATAAACCAATACAAAGTTTCTATTAGATTGTGAACATTACTTAGAGGAGATTACCATTAAAATGATCCTGCACACAATGTAATCGGATTCATAGGTCATTAGATAATCCACACAAAACACAATGTGCACATAGCACGTAGCTGGCTAAAAACAAATTAGCTTTCCTGGATCAGATGATGGAAACTATGTTGTACGTTGTCCAGCGTCAAGGAAGGGGGGTGGGGGTTGTGGTGTTGGGTTGTGGCAGTGTGTTTCGTTGTCCTTTTCTGCATATCGAGGCCCCCTTCGTCATATCGCTGCACCATTTCTCTGTCCCCTTTAGCTTATCGTGGCCCCTTCATCATATTGTGCCACACATTGGCATAATGCAGCCAGGATGATCATCAGGATGAATCCCGGTTCTCCTGATGGTCAGTCCACCTCTGGGCATGCCACTGAAACCGGAAATATTTGAAGACACCTTCGGAGCTTAAAGGGTTAAACCAGTGGTTCTGAAAGCATGGGGCAAGGCGGTGCAGAAGACTGACCCATCCTCAAACCTTGTTCACTTTCACACATTCAACAAAAATAGTGAAAATACACATAAGAACCGATGTGTGCAATTTATTTTCCTCTGCCTTTTCCCCTGCCTTGTTTAAACCTCCACCTGGCACCGCAGCGCATCCTGCACGCACAGCTCTTCACAGCCCAAAGCGTTGATGTCAGGTGTACTCATGTAAATTAGGTCATTCTAGCATGCACACCAGTTTCAAATGAGTGACGGGGTGAATAAACACTTAAATTTCGGTCTGTTCCTCACACAACACTATCATATGGCTTCAGAATAATTTAATTCTAAGGCAGGAGTGTTATGGACGACTTTAATGGCACTTTTATGTGTGCTTTCGGAGCTTGGACAGCTACAAACAAAATCCTCTCGTCCCTCAATCTTGTATTTCACGGATGAAAAAAGTAATAATGATTTTGAACGAAGAGGGTGAGTAAATGATGGCAGAGAGGTCCGTTTTTATTAAAGTTTGTCAGTATCATTAATCAGGTGCAGATTATTGTCCAGAGGTCCAGACAACTACTGAAAGCGTGGAGATGGCACTGTCACTTGTTACTTTTTCAGCGCTGGCTAGCATCTTTTTTTGTCAAATGAAGATGAAAGAAAATTTAGTTTCATCTTTTTTTTAAGGTGGCTGGGGGTGGGTGGGTGGCTGGGGGTGTCTTGATTCAAAGGGTGGCGCAACCTGAAAAAATGTAGAACCACTGGGTCAAACAATGATTTCATAATGCATGCAACAAAGAGTTAATCATGATTTAAAAACTTTTAGAATTGAGATCTATAGTAGGGGGCAAAATTTCATTGAATAACGACTTTCATTAGCAGATTTAGTCTTTAAGATGAAGTGTTCCAGTTACAAGCTTGATATTCTATCTCCGCACCTTATTAAAGAAGTTTTCATGACTATCGGTTCCAGTGTGACAGATATAATTAACAGCTCATTAGCAAGTGGAGTTGTTCCAAGAAGTTTTAAACATGCAATTTTACATCCTTTGTTTTGTATCCGGCAATACACAACAATTACACTCCAGATTTCCAAACTACCTTTTATTTCTAAGATCTTGGAGAGTGTTGTTTATTGGCAGCTCTACTCCTATCTTAATGCATTTAGCATTCTAGATACATTTCAGTCTGGTTTCAGACCCTTGCACAGCACTGAATCTGCAGGTCACTAATGATATTTCTCTCCATGGATTCAGATTCACCTGTCTTCTTAGCTTTATTAGATCTCAGTGCCGCGCTCCACACTATCAACCATAATATTCTCCTCAATTGTCTAGAATGTATGGTTGGCATCCAGGGTATGGCCCTCCAGTGGTTTTCCTCCTATCTAAAAGAAAGGAAATTCTCTGTTAATTTAGGTATTTTTTCTTCTCTGTCGGCTCAATTACGGTGTGGTGTCCCTCAAGGGTTGATTTTAGGACCCTTGTTTTTTCACTGTATATGCTTCCTCTGAGTTTTATTTTTCAGAATTACAGCATATCTCTGTTATGCTGACAATTCACATTTTATTCCCCAGTGAGTGTAGACAAGAATTGTACATTTGAGAATGCCCTAAATTGCTTTAAACATATCAGACATTGGCTGGCAATTTTATTTAACAATTAATTAAAAGCAAAACCGGAGTTTTGATTTTAGGTTCCTCCATGTCCTCCTTACCTGGCCTGGTTGCCCAGTTAGGTCCTTTATCATTAAATGTACAAGATCATGTAAGGAGTCTTGGAGTGATTTTAGACTCATCATTACTTTTCAATAAGCAGATCAGAATGGTAGCTTTTTCCTCCCGAGATCTATCACTAAATATAAAATTTTCTTTCCCATAAAGACTTGGAAGTTGCAATCCACTCACCTATTACATCAAGGTTTTAGATTCTCTACACTGGCTTCCTGTGAAATGCAGGGTCAATTGTAAAATTCAGATTTTTGTCTACAAGGAACTATCTGGTCTCGCACCCCAATATATAAGTGACCTTCTCCTCCATTACTCCCCTACTAGAGCAGACAGGTCTTCTGATCAAATTTATTGAGGGTTCCTCGTTGCCGCTATAGGTCTAAGGGTGATCGTGCCTTTTATGTGATAGGTCCTAATCTATGGAATTGTGTCCCTTTCCATGAGGTCAGCTTCATCACTAGCCATTTTGAATCAATCATTTAATAGTTTGAAATAGATAGATACATGACGCTGTATTTAAAGGATTTTATTTATTTTATGTTTTATATTTAACTTTAAATCAATCTGTTTTTATATCACTCTGTCATTATTTATTTGTTTGATCTGTAAAGCACTTTGGGTCAACTTCTGTTGTTTAAAATGTGCTCTATGAATAAAGGTTGACTTGACTACATGTAGGCCTGTTCCTCACACACAAAAATATTGTTTGCATATAAAAATATAAAAAAAAAAATAAGTCTTTTGAAAATAGCATATTTTAAGACTGGAAAAGTTTGTAGCGCTAGTAAATAATAGCTTTACTAGCCTGTATGTTTTAGCAATTCGTTTTTGGCATTATGTTTGTCTTTGGCATTTTTACAAAACGGTAAGATAACGCATTTCCGAAATTTTCCATTTGATATATATTCGCCTCTGCTAGAACCCTGCTGTGAGTCGAGGTTATTTCTAATGAAATAAGAACAAGAAAGTAAATCACAGGCACATTGCCATCAGATTTCTGGCCCTGCGTTTGAAGGTGCGAGCAGATCCAGTCGCAGATGCGTACTGGCACCCAAACTGACCCTTCACTCACATCAAAAAACATGCAAAAGGAAACAAAATGGAAACCATTAGTCGTTTAATGATTAAGGATTGCTTGCTGCACCAAACGACAGCTGGGCTATGAGCTGGCAACAGCTGACACCATCCAATTTTAATTCTTTAAGGATGAGGACAGTGAATTGTTATGAGAAAAACAATGATGACCAAATGCAAAAGAAGAGAATTTAAGCATTTATGTGTTGTTGCTTATTGTAGTAGTCATGCTTTGCTTTTTATTTTATTTCCACAGAAGTTTGCAGTCTGTAAATAGGCTAAAATAGGTGCTTGTGAGAGGTTTCTGATATATATATATATATATATATATATATATATATATATATATATATAGAGAGAGAGAGAGAGAGAGAGAGAGAGAGAGAGAGAGAGAGAGATAAAACATACATATTTGGATTATACTCAAGACCTTTCCAATCTGTATGATATTTTGACACTATGATGTGGTAAAAAAATAAATCAATAAAAAAGTAACAAATTCAGCAACGTCATCAAATTACAAAGCACTCATTACAGGAACAGTTCACCTAAAAATACTAATTATCTGATCATTTACTTACCCAGATGTGAATATTTCAGTCGCTCCTCGATGTCTGCACCATAGGCCCCCTCTTCTTCTTTAATTGAGTCTCTGCGATGTGTTATGGTGCGAGTGAGAAAGGAGAGGGGACACCAGGGTCACGTTCAATCTCAAAACGGTGTGCACCATTTTGCTACGTTTTTCTCTTAACTGTGTTAAACGCAGTGTGCAACAGGTTTTGAGTTACGGTTTCTCTTGTTTGGTTATGTGTGTCAAAGGTGTTTCCAAATCAACAGCGACATGTATATAAACCCCACCGTATTTAAAAGGCAGTCTACACAATGGATCCAACTAAATTCCTTTACAAATGTGTCCACTGCAGCTTGCTGTATGCAACAATTGAAGACATTAGAAGAAACGTTTCTCTGCCATCCTGAAATGCGAGGCAAATGTTGGATCACCATAATTAGGAACCACAGTTTCCACATATCCATTTACTCGATTGGGATGTTCTCTGCTATTCTGAACAGCAAGGGCAGTGACTGTAACATTGACCATATTTTGTAATATGAAACATGTATTTAAACCGATTACATCAGGCTCCAAAAATTCTTCGAAAAGATTGCCAAGATTGGCCTTCTCAGCTGCCATAGTTGTTAAAGCTTGCGTCACACAACAGGGTGTTCAATGAACCACTGTTTACATTTAAATAAATATTTTGCTACATTTTGTCGGGGCTGAATGTGCCCCAGAACTTGCTGTGTTTGAAGCTGGGCAGCTTTCTTTTATTCTCTTCTCTCTCTCCACGCATGGAATTACTCAAAGTATAAAAATACAAAATTTGAGCACCCATCTGCCACAAATAACACCATCTACCTTTCTGCAAAAATTTTGAAATATTGTACTGAAGAACATGGATGGGAAATATTGATAAAGAAATGAATTAGATTAACTCTGAGATAAAGAGCACACTTCTTACCTTCCCAGAGGGAACACCAATCTGTTGCATAGCAACAGCTTCAACACTCTTATGAAGGACTCAGTGACACAATTTGGAACATGGAGAAATAACAGCTCCTCCTATTGAGTGGAAGCCTTATAACATATTCACTGCATACACCCATTCTTTAAATGATGCCATCTCAGTCATCAAGTGGTATTAGGACAAAAATAAAAAACAAAATAATTCTAAGTAACTTAAGGTTTAATCTCTTTTAAATGTGTGGGTATGATGTGCTTGTGCATGTGTGTTGCTAAAGCGAAGCTTCTCTTTCTTTGCCTTGGCCCTGTCCCAAAGATTTCTTCCTCTCTCTATCTTATGCAGGTCACTTTCGCTTGGGGTGACATGTTGCTCAAGGGAAAGTGCATTTGGTGGGTGTCTTTTCCACTCAGGATATCTTCGTCCCACCAGCTCAGGTTCTGAGTGTTTTAGCAGGGTCTGCAATTCATGTTTCTCCTTTTCACTCACTGTCTCATTCAGTGGGCTCAATTGTTTTCTCCCTTTTCCCAAATCATCTCTGTACTGCTCTGTACTGTCACACTGTGTTATGCAGGCACTTTCCTCACTCTCTGCTGTCTCAACATCCGCCTCTTCTACTTCTACAACAGAATTTGTAGACTCCACTTCACAGACTCATACCACATCAGGCTCTTCTCGGATTGGTTGCTTGGAGTCCAAGGGAAAAATCATGCACTTCGACACGAGATTGCGGTGGAAAACTCTACATTTTTCTCCATTTTATGAACGGACCACATACACATGTAATTTCTTGCTGCTTCTTCACCACAATATATGGACATGGTTCCTACCAATTGGCCAGCTTCTATTTATCCTCAACATGACACACTTTCACCATCACCCTGTCACCAGGCTGGAACCTAGGTAATTTTGCTTTATGGTCATAGAGCTTCTTCTGGAGATATTTAGCATGCCTTCGCATCTTATTTGCATGATCATAAGCATAAGTCAAACACTCTGGACATATTCACTGTATTCGCTTGGCTCCTTGGCAGTGGACAGGCCACAGATGAGATCAGCAGGGAGTTTTGGATGTCTGCCATAGATCAAGAAGAATGGCAAGTAACCGGTTGAAACATAAATTGTAAATTAGCATTGTAATCCCAGTTAATTTGCACACAACCTTCACTACTGCACCCTCGAAATTGCAGCCCTGGTCTGCATGGTGTCTGGCTGGGAAACCAAAGTGACAGAAGAAATTCCTCAACAGCACCTTTGCCACAGCGACAGTCTACTGGTCCTTCATGAGGTAGGCCTGGGCAAACCTTGAGAAATGGTCAGTGACCACCAAGACATTTTCAGTTGCTCCCTTATATTTTTTCAAGATGAGAAAGTCCATTCAACAAGTTCCACCCATGGAATGGATGCTTACCAGTAGGACCCTGATGCCTGAAGTAGGGGATTTCCGCAGACAGCACCTTTCACACTGCTCACTCCAGAACTTATTTTCATGATGCATTCTGGGCCAGAAGAACCTTTCCTGGACAAGATCCAAATTGCGTTCAAATCCCAAATGACCAGAGTCATCATGAAGACGCCAGAGTTCACATTTTCTCTGGCAAGACCAGCTGATCAGTTGACAAGATTCCATCCTTTACCAATAATCTTCTCCACTCTTTTAAGAGAAGCAGTGTTTTTTTTTCCTTTCTCCAACCTTCCCCTCATCTGGGCTTGTTGTTCATTGACTTGTAGTTTAAGACGAGTCCAATGACAGGGTCCTCCTTTTGATCTCCTGCTTTTTCATTGCAGGTAGAGCATCAGTCACAGTTTCATCAAAGGGATTAACTGGCTCATCACACACCACCATAGACTCTCCATCTTAACTCACCACCAGTCTCTCTGTTGGCTGACAAACATCAGCTTTCTGTGTTGTCGAATTAGTCTCACAGGCCTGGTCTTGTTGGAGAAAGGAGGTTTGTTGTGGGCAGGACTGATGTGCTTGTGTGACCTCCTAAAATTCTTGACAGAGCATCAGCATTTGAGTTGCACTTCCCCTGCATATACTCTATGTCAAAGTCGAACATGGCAAGCTGTGGCATCCACCATTGGCCCATTGCATCCAATTTGGCAGTGCTCATCACATATTTTAGTGGGTTTTTATCAGTTAGGACAGATAATTTGTGGCCATATAGGTGGTCATAATTGTCTCCCATAACTGCCCACTTTAGAGCCAAAAACTGTCATTTGTGTGCTGGATAGAGGGTTTCATGTGAACTCAGTCCTTGGCTTGCATAGGCAGTGAGTCGTTAAACACCATTTTGAGTTTGGGAAAGGACAGCTCCCAGACCCTCCCTGGATGCATCTGTTTGCAACAAATGGCAGATTGGAGTTCGGGTAGCCCAAGATGGGAGCTGTTGTAAGCCTCTCCTTCACGGTTTCAAATGCTCTCACATTAATTCGACCACTCAAATGTTTTTACAGGTACAAGTGTTCCTTTACCACCTCTTCGTCCTAGGGTCTCCAGAGGTAAGTCTATACAGGGGTTCAACTAGTGTTGCATAACCCTCTACGAATCGCCTGTTGTACCCCGAGAAGCCAAAGAACCTCAGCACTTCCTTCCATTTCCTTCCGTTTCCGCTTCCAGTCGTTGACCTTGTTAATCTTCTCTGGATCAGTCCGAACACCCTCCGAGGATATCACATGGCCAAGGTACTGACCATCTTTCCTCAGCAGACTGCACTTTTAAGGTTTCAGCTTCAAGCCATATTTGTGGAGCCAGTCGCACACCACTTGCAGCCGCTCAAGGTGCTCTTTAAAGGTCTGAGAGAAAATAATTATCATATATAAATTATATACACTACCGGTCAAAATATTTGAAACATTTGACTGAAATGTTTCTTGTGATCTTAAAAATATTTTGATCTGAAGGCATATGCTGAAATATTTAAAATTAGTTTCGTAAACAAAAATATAATTGTGCCACCATATTAAATTAATGCCATGGACCAGATAATAAAGAAAATCAGCCAATAAGTGCCAAACATAGATGGGAACTCCTTCAATACTGTTTAAAATGTATCCTATGGTGATTCCTCAACAAGTTGATTGAGAAAATGTCAAGAGTACATGTCTGAAAATTCTAGGCAAAGGGTGACTACTTTGAAGATGCTAAAATATAATACAGTTTTGATTTATTTTAGATTTTTTTAAGTCAAAACATAATTCCCATAGTTCCATTTATGCTATTCCATAGATTTGATGACTTTACTATTTTTCTGAAATGTGAAAAAAAAAAAAAAAAAAAAAAAAAACATTATAATAAAGAATGAGTAAATGTTTCATAACCTTTGGAGGGTAGTGTATATCTGGTATAATACATATTATCAAGGTAGATAAGGAGGCTCTCAAAGTTCAGATCACCAAAGCAGCATGTCATCAATCTTTGTAAGGTTGAGGGGGCATATTGTAACCCAAAGGGTACCCTGTTTGCCTCATATAGTCCCATGGGTGTGCTGAAAGCAGTTTTGTGCTTTGACCACTTTAACTTGCCAGTACTCAGAGGTACAGTAAGATCAAGAGTTGAGAAGTACTTTGCCTTTCCTAATGCTCCAATGTATCCTCTATTCTTGGCAGAGGAAAAGCATCAATTGAACTACAGCAATTTTGTTCATTCAACAACATTCAACAACAATGGGTGATGCATATGGGTTTTTGCTTTGACAAATAAATCATGCTTCCTCCATCTCTGAAAAGGCCTTTCTAACCTCTGTCAAGTCAGTTTGCTATCTCTGTCTGGGAAGGGTTGGCCTCCATACTGTACCTCTTCTACTGACCGCAGGGTGGCCTCTAGAGCTATGGCATATGAGCATGCTGTTTCACAGAAATGTTGGTATTTCTCATAAAAATAAGCTAATGGATCCAGAGAAGTCTGAACATCACTATATTCAGCTTGAAGTTCCTCAAAAGCTCTGCCAGGATTCTGCTTGTGAGAAAGGCGATTCAGTACCAGCTTCCTTGTTTCTCCACTCAAGTGTCTGACAACTGTTGCAGAGTACAAATATATTGGCTTCCCACCAGCTTTAAGGAGATACTACATATCTCTTATATATATTTGGACCCCCAATGAATACTTGCACATTTCTTACTTGGTGTGTTTGTGTAAAGCTTGGTTGTTGCATGTTTAGTGCAGAGCCATAGATGTTTCCAAAATTTTGATCAGCTGTATACTGAAGCACATGGTTTTGCACAGGTGTGGCCTGCTGTGCATACATGTGTGGGCCAGGGTACATTTCCATAGGAGCATATAGTGGAGTTGAGGAAGTGGACATGATGTTATTTGAATGCATGTTTCGTAGATCATTACTGGAGGTGTGTGGAGCTTAGACAAGGTCTGTTCAAGGAGAAATGTTGGGTGGGTGCGTGCCTGGTACAGTGGTGGACATAGCCACAGGCATCCCATATATAGTGGATGGGGTATTTGACAGGTGAAAGAGCTATTGGTACAGATGGTTTCAGGCCAGATTGGAACATGGTAGCTTGAGGCCCATGGAGGGAAGTTTGTGGACCTTGAGTATGGGCTGGAGGAGGTGGCATGCTAGTGTGGGATGATACATTTGGTACTAGAGGTTGGTGTGGGACAGGTGAGGAGGCAGACATAACAGCTGGCAGTCTATAGGCAGAGGCCTATGGAGCTTGAACTGGGGATGAAAGGGGAGGTATTCTAGCTGAGGGTGATTCAGCAATGGCTTGAGGTGGTGGAGAGTCCTGTTGATAAGTGGACATGTCAGTTTGCAGCCCATAGGGAGAGTTTGCGGAGGCTTGCATATGGACTGTGGGCTGATGTTGCATATGTGGGGTGGGGGTTGTGCCCATCTGATGCCAACTCACTGCTGAGGGTAATCAAGACTGTGATTACTAATTGTATGTCATTGTCTGAAACGTTTTTGGCTTTACAGACTGTTGCAGAGATGGGCTGTCAGCAGCCTGAGATACAGGTTGTTTTGTTTGATCATTGGACAGTTTTGATATTTTTGACATCCATCCAAGTCTGCAGGTAACCACAGAGTGCCCTGGAAAGGGTGTCTCAGTGTTGATAATGGGAGGGGAGGTTGTCAATAAGGAGTGTCTTCGTGAGAGCTCTGCGTTATTTTCTTTTTCTTCACTTTTGGTAATATTCTTTTTCCCTGCACAACACGCACTGTTTCAGTATTGTACTATGTGATTTGTTTGTAGATTTGAGCTGCAATATACCATAAAGGTACCTGTAGATATGTAAATATTTGAAGATGTAGATAATAAGTTGTAAATTAATGTATCTTTCTTGTTTTGCTCACTCTTTCTCAGTAATAATAATAATAATAATAAAATAAAAAAAATGTCAATGTCTCAATTATAATAGTTTGATTTTTTTCAGACACAACAAAATATCAGTATAATTTCAAAAACACAAATTCAAATATTTCTCACAGTAAAATACCAATGTTCAAATATCACAATATCAAAAACTAGAAACACAGTAACACTACAAATGTTATTAAACCAGTTCATTTCAGCAATCACATTAATATTTAACACTTTTACTTTAAAATGATTGAAAAGGATATACTGCTTTTAACACTCCTTTTGACGTAGAAACCATCAATCCGGGTCAAGGCACCAAAGATGTAACCCGTTTTCTGTGATGTCTGCACCATTGGCCCCCTTTTCTTCATTAATTGAGTCTCAGGAATGAGTCCTAAAACCCGAAAATTAGTTAGCATGTTTGCACTTCCTGTTCCATAATCCCTTTTTTTTTAATGGGTTTTTGTTAAATGCATGAAATAAAGTCTGAGGTCAACACAAGATCAAGATATTTTCACGTTTTATTCTACAACATAAAATACACCAGTAATTCCCCACTCGTGATTTTTTTTAAGCTTTTGCGTGTCTTGAAAAGGACGGTTGCAAACAAGTGGCTAAATTGGACTACAGATCAAGGTTGTCGGGGACATTAAACGCCATCACGCTGAACAGGAAAACTCATCTACTCACTAGTCTACTTTTACAGCATCATTGTACACATGCGCTTGCAAATAATTCTTACTCAAACTTTCCAACTTGTAGATTTATCAATTATAGTATTTTCAAATTGTAGTGCCATACATTATATACAAATCAATTAATTGTTTTTTAGTTCTTCTGTAGCTAGGCAATGTTTTTTTTGTTTTGCCCCGTGATGCAACCACAAGTCATTGGATAGAAGTTGCTAATTTTATCGTTTCCTGAATGATGTTGCCCAGTGGAGACCCTGGTTTCATGCCATAAGGTAAGCTCATGTTACAATGATTTCCATGTCAACACCACACCTTCTGGATTTACATGGTCACAGTGAATCTTACATGATGCATAGTGCTTGATGAAATGCTAACGTTCCTGTTGATGGCCACATGAAGAAGGTAGACATATTTTCTTGATGCAAGCATAATATTATGCATAACCAGAGCAACATTTCCTAAAACTGATAGCTGATATCGCTGCTTTATTCACTAGAATAGATTTAATCTTATTCTATCCAAGAACTCATTCACTTTGCCATTGTTTAATAGATTAAAGGCACTATTAAGCGGTTTGAATGCTACGTGGAGACCTATGGACTTGCACACGGTTTTAATTGAAAGATTCATATTTAACCGTGGATGTATTGACTTTTAATTTAAATTATTTTTCATTTTGAAATATGAATAAAGGGGTGTGGACCATGCATGCTGATATTTGTACAGCTTATGACTGATAAGGAGAAATGCAGACTTAATGCAGATGTGTGCTCTTATGTGTGAGGGTGTAATTTGAAAGTAATATTGTATATCTTGAACTTTTCCCTCAGACAAGCTGACAGGAAGCCCAGTGCCCATTCCCTCATCTGTAGCTGTCATTTTCCTTCAAGGAATAAAAAAAGTCCCTGTTTTATTTGTAGCCACAAATTATGTCCCCATTGGACAGAATGGTGAAGATCATTCCTACTCCCTGAGAGAGGAAAAGACTGATGGGAATGAAACCGGTCCACAATCCATGGATGGAGATGAGGAAGGAGATCCATTATCTCAGGCTGCTGTAGAGGGTCCTCAACTCCTTACCAATAATGTTGAGGATCAATCTAGTAAAATGGCTGAAAAAGAGCTGCAGTCTGAAAGAAGAAATAGGATTCCACTTCAGATCCAACTAGAGCACACCACAGCAGAGTTGAGATCTCTCAAGGATATGCAGAGTTACTGTCGTGACAAGTATTCTTCCTCTCATCTGTTTGAAAGTGTTCTTCGGGTGGAGACGGGATTGCCAGATAAAGATATCTTCAGTGATATATATGAATATGTTGCTCCTTTTGAGGGTTCCATTACATACCATGCCAGTTGTACACCCAAAGAACTCATTCTTGAACACCAAATTTTCATGACTCATGAAACAATGTCATAAATATACACATCTGCACCTGGCTGCACTCTTCCTCTGCAGTGAAAGCACTGTCAGGAATGTGTCAATAACAGTCATTGAGGTTTTTTAAAGGCTCCTTTTTAAGAACATAATGAGCACTGTACCCAGCCGGTAGAAAGCTAAAACCTGCTTGACTTCTTCAAATCTGTACTTCCAAAACTGCAGAATGATACTGGATTATTATCGCTATTCCCAAGCAAATGGATACCCAGAAAGAAACCTACCCTGCATACCGTGGCATACTCTCCTTCAAACCACTCCTGGGGGTGGCACAGAACGCTGTGATCACATACTGCAGCAAACTTTACCCAGGATCAGTAAGTAATAAGGAAATAGTTCTGGATTCTGTCATTCTGGACCACTTCAAGCCTGGAGACATGATTTTGGCTGACAAAGGATTCCTGATCCAAAATATTCTGCCTGAAGGAATCATTCACCCATTCCACAATCGTGGCCAACTGACACACAGTGAAGCACATGCTGCAAAGCTGACTGCACAGAATATGATTCATTTTAAGAGGGCAAATGAAAGAATTTAGAATCCTGAAATTCATCCCATCTCATCTGTGGCACTATGCAGATAAAATGGTTCAGGTATTCTGTGCACTAGTGAACCTCCAAAGTCCTCTCATAAAAGTAGTGGCTGCAGAATAATGCAAAAAAGGCTCTCTTCCTCCATCCAGCCAGCAGCATCAGGCTGTCTTCCTCCTGCTACTTCACTGTGAATGTCAGTACACTTGTCTTCCTCCTTTCTCTCCCTCTATTTTTCATTAGGGGTGTAACGGTACGGGTATTCGTCATTCAGTTAAAGTTGGGTATGTCTGTGGATACTCTTCAAGCAAATAATTTACAAAGACATCAGTGTGTCTTCACTTGTGCATGTTAGTCAGTCAATTGTGCCTGCCCTGTATAAATGAGCACAAGCTGCAGTTGTTTTTTTTCTTTATTGACAATAGGCCAATATTTGATATTCTTATTTTTGGAAACTATGTTTAATGGTTTTTTAAATGATAAACATACAAAAATGCAAACAGAATCCCCAACCCCCTCATAAACAAAACCGTTACAAAACTTTATACATGAAAAATGATTTAGAGTTCATTGCAGAGCCAGCTTTGGAAGCACGTGGGCCTTGAAAAAGTTCTCCAGAGCCAACAGATTTGACTGCCAGTTGTCATCTCGGGCTATGGGATAATGACACTCTCTATTGTAGTCCAGACCACAAAGTAGCAGGTCTGTCTTGCAGTGAGGTGAAGCTGCAACTGTACTTGGCGCCAGTAAGGATGGTCCCTATGCAGGCTGTAACTAACCCCCTTCCTTACTTTCACAGAAGCCCTTGATTTGCAAATGTCATTGCAATGTCATTGTCATTTTCCTTGCATTATAGATAAGAGGGAACACAAATCTGTTGCATAGCAACAGCTTCAACACTCTAAGGAAGAGTTCACTAGTGGGTGGAAGCCTTATAACATCTTCCCTACATACCGATTCGCAAACGTCTTCGAAACATAGCTCTTCTAAACACATCCTGGTACATGCATGTTGATAAGCAGCGGTGCAGTATATGCCATCACAGAATCATATCTTTGTATATTCAGACACTGAAATCCCTGCTCATCATATTTACTTTAGTGGTGGTAGACTCATTTTGCAGCCAACTGCAGGTGTCTGGCCATGATACAGCTATGGGATACAGTGAGAGATAATGCTTATTTTCATGAACGATTGCAGAGCATGTTGATTGAACTGTCAAATCAGGTTGGTATTCTAACAAGAAATCTGACAAGCATGCTTTTCCGCCTCATGTTTATTTCTGCCAATATTCTGGGCCATTTACTTCAAATGTTATTGAACTCAAGTCACCAGACCGCCTATCATACCATTACTGTGTCCCTTCAGCTTTAGCCTAAAACAAATGGAAGTAAATAAAAGTGTAAATTCTGAAAAATGTGGTTTGTGCTCCGAAGGGAAAATATTACTTCTTGGTGGTTGCTCTTACATAGCTCAGGCGAACTAATGGAGTTTTCGGTTGTCTTTGATGTTTTGCCTGATATTTCCTTTGGAGGAGTCAGACTTGATGCAAATAAGCCAACTGTTGACATACAGTAAAAGTACTGAGCTATAAAATTAAAGGAATAGTTCACCCAAGAATTAAAATTCTGTCATTTACTCACCATCATGTTGTTTCAAACATTAATTACTTTCTTCTGTGAAACACAAAAGAAGATGTTACTAAATATGACTTCTGAATTTACACCTTTCGCTTTCATTGTATGGAAAAAAACCTGTATGTCATCATAAAGGTTTGGAAGAACATGAGGGCGAGAAAATGCCTCCACAGATCCTGCGTCCACATGCGTGGGCATAACGTATTGGCTTCACTATAGTCTTTGCATAAAATAATTTCATTTACACCAACTGATCTCAATTCAGGAGACTGTTGGTTGTCATTGAAGAATGATATTTTTGACTGGACGTTTGGAGCGAATGCAATGGCTGTCCTTTTCTGCATATCACATATTCTGCAGCACCGTTTTTCTGCGGCTCATTTTAGCTTAACGCGGCTGATTCGGCCTGTTTCAAGGCCGACCCACCAGCCCGCTTGGTTCTCCCGATGGCCAGTCCGCCCCTGATTGGCCCCAAACCGTGTCGGCCCACTGGGAAAATGCCCGGTATGCCAGATTACTAGTCCAGCACTGCTTGGGACAATGATAATCAGTCCATAGATTCAGATTTTTTCATGCAGAATTTTATTTTAAAATGGTTGTCAGTGATAAGATAATGCTGACCATTACTTTGAATCAGAATTGTGTATGCTAATTTCTTATGTAATGTCTGTAACGTCTACAAAACATGACTAACCAACACTCCTGGAAACATAATAATCAATTTGATTGAAAAAAAAAATATATATATTTGACTTTATACAGTTTGGTATTATTTAAAATTTCACAATTTAGTCCCACTGTCCACATAATTGGACATAATTTTTTAGGAAACTATTTGGTCTACAAAACATTTTTGTACTTTTTTTTTGCATGTTTCTTATGTATAATATTTGCAAATCAAAAAAGGGCAAGGAAAATGCACACAGCAGTTACGCTTGGGTCTCAGGAGGTTTAATGTGGATATAATGGCTCAGAATATTTGGTCTCATAAGAAACAATTATGCATTGTTTCCATTTATCCTTTAGTATATAACATCAATTGCAATAAATTATATTTAATAAAAATAATAAGGGCTTTATCCAATTATGTATTAGCCTTTACAAATAGACTTTATTTGAATCTCTTCCAATCATTGTGATAGCCCTATTACTAGCTTTACAATAACATCAATTAACCTATATAATTATTGTCAAACACTCATAACTTGCTCTTTAACCTCATGTAATGGGGTTTGACATACTGTAAGCCTTTTCTCCCTCAGTAATTAACCCAATCAGTACATGCCCCTCCATTCGCCCTGGATACAGATTTGAATGAAGGGCCTGTGCATGTTTCATTTAGCGGAGAAACCAACGAGCAATCCTGTCACTAATTGGAATGATGCTAAGGGACCATTATGAAAATATGAAACTGCAAAAATGTCCCTGTGTTTAGAAGATACCCTATAAGCAATATTGTGCTTTGACATTTAAAGCAAACAAAACCATATGGTAGGTTTGGATGCCCACACATTACGCAATGCTTGACAGCAGCTCTCCGCTATGGAACTGAATTACCGTACGCCTTGAAATCCCAAAGCAATAAAATGAATGTGATGGCTAGACAAAGAACAAGCTCGACCCATTTCT
The DNA here is from genome assembly GCA_032164185.1 of Moxostoma hubbsi. NCBI lineage: Eukaryota > Metazoa > Chordata > Actinopteri > Cypriniformes > Catostomidae > Moxostoma > Moxostoma hubbsi. The sequence goes on from JAVLUX010000018.1 coordinate 6,081,265, forward strand.
AATTCCTGAATACTTGGCCAAAACTGCAGCTAAAAGCAAGATGCCGCTGACGGAGTGCCTGCCCCCGTGCTGGAGCTGAGAACAATCAGTAGAATCAAAGCATGACACGCAGTGCACTCTGGGACTTAAACGTGTCACAAGTCATTAACCCAGAGTTTAGCACAAGATGTGTGGAAGCCCATAGGCAGAGCAGAAAGCTATTGATTCATGACAAACTGGACCATGATGCTGCGAGCGAGGTTAAGGCAAGGGGACGCCAACTGTGACACCCCTCATTGAAATTCACATCTCAAAACACAGGGTACCCCCTCCGTCCTCACCCTGATGTGAGGTCAGACGCTCTGGGTGACCTCAAGGTGAGAGCACATTTCGGCCGGGCCATGAAGAGACTGTCTCTCATTCCATCTGTAATACAAAATTGTGGCTTCCATCTGTAATCTTTCAGTAGATTCCATTCCTTGGAGTAAAAAGGATCTTAATGTGGCTTGAAATTAGTATCAATGCTGACACCGTGATTTTCAAAATCATTCTCACTATGCAAAGAAGTTAATGTGGATATTTGGGGGTGTTTAAGGAACATTAACAAAATAGACCTTTACATAAAAGTAGAACCATTTTCTTATAAATGTAATTTTGAAAGCAAAATGGTATGCATAGTAATTTAAAGGGATAGTCCACCTAAAAATGAAAATTCTGTTTTCCAAACTTTCTTTTGTTCTGTAAAACACAAGATGATGTGAGGCAGAATGACAGTTTCATTCACCATTTACTTTTGTTGTAGGGAAAAAAGAATGCAATTATACTGAGTGGTGACGGAAAAAAATACCGACAAACATTTCCCATTTTGCTGCACGGAAGAAAATGTTTCACGGGTTAGAAACAACATGATGGTGTGTAATTTATATTTAATATTTGGGTGAACTATCTCTTTAAAAGTCAAACAGATTTTACAACATGAGTAGAGTAGACTAGAGCAGTGGTTCTCAACTGGTTTTGCTTCAGGACCCAGATTTTACATTGCAAATCAAGTGGCCACACATCATAGTAAAAACGTAACCTGTATTTAATGTATACTGGGTCGCATTTCCTTTTATGTTGCACAGTTTTGTTCATGGTTTTCAAGTACAAGGACATGCATCAAGTGACTATTTTTGTTGTTGACGTCAACAATAAATACTAGCTGAAACACTTCTTGAAACTTTAACTACAACTGCCACTGTTGATATAAAATGAGGTCAAATATATTCTACCTTTAGATTATTTCATGTGAAACTATAAATTTTTGTCAAAATATAACAGTTACTTTTACTTGTGTAAAATCGTGAAACAATTTTGTAAAGATGATGATGTTAATGAAAAAAATTAATTAGTGCATAGCATAGTGTTGCTCTTTTCCTCAGTGCTGTTTGGCATGTCAGGGCTGCCTACTGTTTAAGAGGTTTGACTTGACTTCCTCCGTAATGCTTTAAACTAGAAAAGTCTCACTAGAATTGAAATTGGTCACATCTGTTTTGAGGTCTGCGTTCCTCAACATTAAGGGAAGCCCGGATGTTGCACAGGCACACCAGAGAGAAGAATAGATCATGATCGTGAGCTGGTTCCATTAAACTTGTGCGAAAATGCAGATGAGAAGCCTTTAGCTTATGCGAGATTAGCATTAAATCTGCCTCAGCAGTCCAAAATAGGCTATCACTTGAGCAGCTGCCGAAATATCTTCAATGTGAGAACAATGACATTGTTCTTTCCCTGCTGTCTGCGGCCCAGTCTGAATAGAACTGTGACCCACTTTTGGGTTGTGACCCACCAGATGAGAAACACTGGAGTAGAGCAAGGTATAACACAGTAGAGTAAAGTAAGAGTTAAAGCAGAATATCAAGTAAAAGTATTGTTACGTAAAGTATGGTAGAGTACAGTAAAGTACAGAATTGTTACGTAAAGTATGGTAGAGTACAGTAAGGTACAGTAGAATAAAGCAAAAATAGAGTAGGGAAGAATGTAGGTAAAGCAGAGTAAGATAGGATTAAGTAGAGTTAAGTGACGCAGAGTAAAGTAGAGTAGGGTAGAGTAGAGAAAAAAGTAGAGTCGGGTAGGATAAAGAAGAGTAGAGTAGAATAAAGTAGAATAGAATAGATTCAAGTAAAGAAGATTAAAAAAGATATAGAACATATTCTAAATGGGTAGAAGCAGAATCAAATAAAGTAAAGAAAATAAGAGTAAAGTAAGAGTAGGGTACGAGACCTATAGTGTACAGAAGAGTATGGTAGGGTAGTGTATTGTGGTTTTATCCAAAGTGACTTCAAAAATAATAATGTACTATAGAGTAGGGCAGGGTACAGTAGAGTATGGTAATGTCACTCTCATGTCATTCAAACCAGAGAAATTTAGTGGTTGACACCCTCAGGCACAATTCATATTAATTTCATCTTTTTTTTTTTTCCATACATTTAAAGTGAATGGTGGCTGAGGCTGTAATTCTGCCTCATACTCTCATGAGAAGTCATACTTCTCTGTACCAACATGGGGATGATTACATGACGGCATTTTTGGCATTTTTGGTTGACCTAACTGTTAAACGCTAAAGGGCAGTTAATCAGACATTTGCTATTTTGAATCCACCTTGAGCAAGACACCAGGTCACTACGGGGGGTTTTGTCTCTGTAATAAGGTCATGGTGTTGTTTAAAGTCTACGTATAATGCTGAAATAAATTCCATTTAGTTGTGTTGTAATCAATAAAGATTCTAGATTCTCATTGCAATGATTCCTTCTTTCCACTTTGACCAGGAAATGACAAGAGCATCAAAAGCAAAGACTCCAGTCAGATGGCAATTCATCAGGGGGAATTTCTCAATCGGATTCTCCCCTGTGTGTGATCGCAGTAAGAGGCACACAACATCAATCTGGGAAAAGATTTTCTGGAGTCTCTACACAAAGAGTATGTCTGCAGAGGACCTGGCTGACACTAGGGTAAATAACACGGGGAAAAGAGTGATGTAACATCAAAAGCAATTTGATCACACGCTGCTGAAAATGAAAGAGGAGAGAAGTGTTGTCAGACTAAAAAGAGTGTGAGGAGCAGAGACAGTTCAAACACACACACACAGGAATGTAAGATTTAATTTGCTCGCGATAGAAATTCCACAGGAGTGTTGACGTAAGAGCAACTGAGCTACAGGAGAAATACAAGCCTGGCCTTGACTTTGTTATTCTTATTATATCAAGGATAGCTTTTTATAACTAAAAGATTAGAGAGTGATGACATCCCTTAACATTATTCTTTCCTCTGTGAAATGACAGACAAATCTTTTTAGTGATAATTGCCAAGACCAAGACAGAGTTCATAACCCTAACCTTAAGGATTGAACTATTTGTGTGGGGATGAGTTTCAAATAACACCTTTCCTGCACGTCCAAACTCAACCCTAATAAAACCATAGTATGTATAATTTCCATGCCATGGTTACAATGGTCTAATTTTGTAAGTTTCATATGTGTTTGAAATCTAGCAGGACAGACAGATAGATATTATATACATTACCCTGTTTTCTCCCCAATTTTGAATGCCCATTTCCCACTACTTACTAGGTCCTCGTGTTGGCGCGGTTACTCGCCTCAATCCGGGTGGCTTAGGACAAGTCTCAGTTGGTTTTGCTTCTGAGAGAGTCAATCCGTGCATCTTATCATGTGGCTCATTGCGCATGACACCGCAGAGACTCACAGCATGTGGAGGCTCATGCT